>CM014730.1:8977903-9203223 GCA_004329165.1 Spatholobus suberectus | reverse complement strand
AAGACCAAACCTTAAATATTAAAAGAAAGAAAAGTAAAATCTAAACATGAAGGGTTTTTAAATACTAAGAGCATTTTGGGTAAGAAAGAATTCTTAGGTTGAGAATGAGATAGTAAACAATATAACAGTCAGGAGAATAAGAAGTAGTTAACACAGAAAGTATTGAAGATTAAAAGGTGTAGATTAGACCGTAGGTATGGTGAATTATGAGACCTAGTGAGTTTAAAGCCATAAAGATAAATGATGAGGGTTGTTCGAATAGAAGAGTGTAACCCAGCCATAGAGTCCTTAAAGCATCACTGAGACATTATGTTTCATTCCTTTAAGTTTCTCCTTTTTCAGGATACAGGTGAAGACATGCGTAGTTGGAGCTTGGAGTCACGTGCAAGAAAACATAGTCTAGTTTATATTATGTTTTTGTATTCTTTTTATATTTGTACAATACCTTCGGGTGATAGATAAGTTATATTTGGCATGTATTTTTTTTTTATATTGTTCGTATATAATATTTAATTATATTTATGAGTAGCATTTGTATGTTGTTTCTACCTTTTAAGTTTGTTTTTCTTGAAATCTAGACCTAGTTACGGTAATGCGCTTATTAGGGTGTTACAAAAACTGCCTCGTGGTTTAGTTCCAGTACTTAAATTGGGGGTGTTACACCAACCACTTATCTTGATTTTGGATGAGTTATCTTCTTAGGTATTACATTAACTCACTTTGTCATACCTCAATTTTGAACCTTAATCTCTAAAAAATTCTTCTAATGCTTTAACGTATCTCTAAAGAATCACAGTTCTTTCCCTAAGATAAGGTTATAATTTGCTAGATTTCTTGTTATGACAGATTTCTGACTATTGAACAGAATTCCTTGATTATGCTTGTTTATTATTGGTGACTTTAATGTAATTTTGAGTTTGGCCTACTTAAAACTACATTGAGTACTAAAATAAGGTGATACTGATTGATAAACTTATGAATTGAGATACTTATGAATTATCCTCTATATGTTTAAGATAATATATTTTATTTGTCATGAAGCTACAATAGACAAAGAAAGTATTTGGAGACGGCCTGGGATCAACTAAGATCTAGCAAAGATAAAGAATCAAGAGAAGATTTGTGTAGCGCAATCTTGTTTTAATCATGATTTTGAAAGAGTTGTATTCCCAACTCTTTACACAATTAGCGAATTTCGGGGACAAATTCCTAAAAGGAGGGGAGTAATGTAACATTCCTATTTTTGCATAACAAATTATTTTCCTAATTATTCTATATTTATTTTGAAGAACCAGATGGGAATTTCAAAATTTGATCCCTATGGTTACGCTCATATTACTGGGTAGTACTTAGTTTATTTTTATAATTTTTAGGAAATGAAGTTTGGAAAAGAGTAAAATGACTATTTTGCCTCTAGAAAAACTAAATAATTGAGAAAATAGATAAAAATAGTTAGAAGTGTCTAAAATTTATGTTTAAGTCATTTATGTGCTTAAAATAATTAAAATAATTTTAGAAGTTTTTTAAAATTTATTCAGACAATTTTTGTGAAAGAACCAAAATACCCTTAGTTGACTACGGGAGCAGACCAAAGACTTTTTGACTTAAAAGTATTTTGAAAAATTTATATTAGGTATATTTAATTAAAAAATTTTATTTGAAAGAAATAGTGAAAAATAACACTCTTATTTCAGCTTTTCAACTAGTATTCTGATAATTGACTAGTTAATTCTAAAAATTGGGAGGGAATTTCAAAATTCTGATTCCCACCATCATGCGCAAAATTTCAAGAGCTATCTAGTCGTGATTTTTAGTAATTTTTTTGAGCCGAAGCCCGAAGAAATTAGAAAATGACGATTTTGTTCTTCTTTCTCAATATTAAGGGCTGACATGAGAAAAAGATTCAATTGACATTAAAATATCAATTTGAGCTTGGAATCATGTCATATATATTAAAATATAATTTTGAAAATTTTCTGGGAATCTTCTGGGGTTCTTGTGTAAAATGACCAAAATGCCCTTAGGTGTCCTATAAGCCAGGCGGTATTGGTTTGACATTCAAAAATAGTGAAAATGTTAATTTCACTTTATTTATAGGTGAAATATTTAATTTTAGATTTTCATAAAAATTTTGGTATTTATTGAATTAAAATGGGTTTATTATGAATTTTTTAGCTTAAAAATACAAAATAAATAGATAAAATTTGAAATAAGTTGCTAAAAATTAAAATAAATTATTAGAAATTGTTTTTTGATGATAAATAATGTATTTGTCCACTTTTAAATTTAATTGAATTTTTTTGATATTAAAAGTCAATTTTTTCAAGTTTAGGCGATTTTATCGATACCAGGTAATTTACCGGTAGTTAAAATAAACATCTAGAAGCTGGACAGCTAAGGGGGCACATCCACAACCTAGGAATAGCTGATTCATGACCCTATTTTTGAAATGTGTCCCTAAATTAATTAAAAATAAATCAAAAATAAGATTATGACATAATGGCTTATGTCATCAAAGTAGTCATCAAAGTGGACACCTAAGCCTTCTCTTCCTTTATAATACCTCCCATCCTTGGTAATTTTTCACACACCTCTCCCTCTCTCAAGCCACCAAATTCTTTGAGAGCTTCTCTCTCTAGAAGAATTTTTTTTACTTTGCTTTTATGCTAAAATTTTACTAGTTTTCCAACAACTAGTAAAGTTATCTTCCTAGGAGCTTTGCCTCAACAATTCCATTCTCTTCATCAACCATCTTAAAGGTAATGGGGGGAGTGGGGTTGGTTCTAAATTATTGTCACTTTGCATGTTGGTAGGAAGGGTTTTCCTCTAAATCCGTTTAGGCTTTAGTTTTATTATTATTATTATTATTGTTATATTGTTTAATGTTAAACTTGAGTTTTTGCTAAGTTGTTAATTTGTCCAAATTTAGATTATTAAATTATAATTGCTAAGATGTTACTCTGCTCAAATTTAAATTATTAAATTATACTTGCTAAGTTATTACTCTGCTTAATTTTAGAAAATTAAAATGCACTTGTTAAGCTATTACTCTGCCCAATTTTAGAAAATTAAAATGCACTTGCTAAGTTGTTACTCTACTCAAATCTAGCAAATTAACATGTATTTATTTAGTTGTTATTCTACCAAAAATTTAATAATTAAACTGTAATTACTATATCGTTATTCTGTTAAAATTTAGGTATTGTGCAATTTCTGCAAGAAAAGGCAAAAATATTAATTGTACTAGTGCTCAAATTCAATAAGACCAGGAAAATCTCTATTTGAAAAATTTGGAAGTGATAAATTAGTGAGTAATGTAAAGCAAGTGACATGTAATGGCATGACACCCTGCTAGGGAAGCTACGATTTGGTACACTACAGGATGAAAGGCAAGACCCATGGTTAGGTCTAGAGGATATGGTATCGAGTGGTGAGCGTCCTAATGGCCAAGGTAGCATTCTTGGGCTGGGACAATCACTTAACCAACTTGATAACCCTGACAACTGCTCAGCATCACCAGGATTGGTAAGAGTATACCTTTATAAATGGATATCCTAAATTGTTATTTTGTTCCTTAATGATGATGAGGACTGTACCATGAGATGATGTTGAGAGAGGTATATGTGCTCCCAGTCACTTCCCAGGTTTTGTTAAGAACTATTACCCACTAATGGAAAGTATAGATCCATATCGAGTTAAGGATTGTATAACATACAATAAACTTTAGGTTCCCCTTTTATTGTCAACTGTGTTTTATTTGTATTGTGTGATGGAATTCTTACTATACATGTAAAAGTGATATTATAACAAATCACCTCACTCCATTATTTTTCATTTTATACATGATTGATTGCAAGTAATGAAGACCCAGCTGTTAATGAAGATCTATAAAGCTAGTTTGACAGTTTATTATTTTATGGGATAGGGTAGACAGACACTGCTCTGACTAGAATCTTTTTGATGTATTGGGAATAAGTAGTAACTATTTTGATGTATATTTTAATCTCGTATTTTAATAAAATTTCTGATTATGAAATCATGATGTATAATTCTACAATGAATACATACATATTTTTATTTTTACTATCGTTTTAGATTCTAATAAATTTACAAATTTTCTATTATTAAAAGTAGAGAAAATTTTACTCTTATTTTAAATAAGTTTGGGTTATGCTCAATGTGAGTGGGTGTCACACCCATCTTTTTCTTGACCAACAACACTGGAGCACCCGAAGGGGAAACACTAGTTCTAATAAATTGTTTTTCTAAGAGTTCTTCTACTTGCTTTTTCAATTATGCTAGCTCTAAAGGGGACATTCTATAAGGTACTATGGATATGGGTCTTGTTCCTAGTACCAAATTTATAGTGAATTCTATCTCTCTTTTAGGAGGTAAACCAAGAATATCTTCGGGAAAGACTTTAGGAAAATCACAGACAATAGGTAGATTGTTAACTTTTAAATCTCCCTCGATTTTTAGAGAAGATATGATCACATACACTTGAGCTTCCTTGTTTTTAGGAGCATTTATATGGTTGGTAGTTATCGTCTCAAATCCCATTGAAGTCTCAGATTTAGATTCGAAGACTAGGGCTTTTTCATGATAATTAAGAAGAACATAGTTGGAAGATAACCAGTCCATTCCTAACACAAATTTAAAGAAAAAGTTCTACCTTTTATAATAACTGGACAATTTAAACATGCATGAGAAGTAACAACAGGGATATTGATAAAGGTAGAAACAACAAGGTCATAAGGTAAAAGTAAAATAGGAAAATTCAAATGCTTCACACAACCATTGAAAATAAATGATTGAGTTGTGCCTGAGTCATATAGTACATTTAAGAGATTATCATTTATGATGCACTTACCCTAAATAAGGTCATCAAATATGGCCGCTTCAATTCTGCTCATAGTAAAGACTCTACCATTGGTTCAAGGTCTACCAGCTAGAGCCTTTCCATTATTGCCATTGCCTTGTTCCTTTTAGGCTTGGTACACATGCTACTGTAGTGACCTTTCTCTCCATAATTGAAGCAAGTAATTGACAACTTATCACAATCCCACTGATAGTGAGGTCCTCCATAGTGGTAACATTGAATAAGAGTATTAAAACTCCCAGCAGTAATATTCTTTTGGTCAGATGATCTACCATTTGGTCGAGGTAAGGCATTATATAGCTTCCTTCTCTCTGGAAAATTCTGCCTTTTGTTTCTTAGAGGTCCTCAGCTCTTCCACTGAGCTTGACCCGCTTTCATACCATCTTCATAAATTCTACAGCGATTCACCTAGGTAGGAAATTGGGCTATCTCAAGGTACCTTCTTGCCTATTGTGACGTGTTTTCCTAATGTATAATTTAATGTTTTGATAATTAAAAAGTTAAAATTAGATATGTAATCTAGGTAATTAAAATAAATAAATAAATTCTTATTATGTATGATTTGTTGTGTATGGTGATGGTTGTGTGTTGTTTAGTTGAAATTCTTGTTTGAATTTAGAGAACTTGAGATATGTGCTTGAGCCAATTTGGATGTGCTGTTGGTGTGATTTTGAGCTATTAAGGGAAAACAGTCGAAATAGACCAGTTATTAGCCATGGGGAGTGGTTAGATGAGTTATGAGTCTCAATTAGTCCAAAGTCCGTGTGAGAGCTCTAGAGGGTCAAAAATATAAAAGGAGGTGGAGTTAGAGATTTCTCTCATTTCTTTTTCTTTCTTACCTTTATCTTTCTTTATATCTCTCTAAATCTTTCAAATCCACCAAGGGCATGGAGGGGTTTTAAAGCTCTAATTAGTGTTTTTGTGAGAGGAGGATTGATCCTTTGAAGATTTGGCTCAAGAAACCATATTCTCAAGGAACCAAATCTAGATTTGGAAACTTTTAGAGGTAAAGGAAGCTTACTTTATGTGTAAATTTGTTGTAGAATGATTGTTGAATATGGTTATGGTGTGTGTGACACCCATTCACATTGAATACAACCCATACTTATTTACTTATTTAAAAATGCGAGTAAAATTTTTCTCCACTTTTAATAAAAGAAAATTTGTAAATTTAACAGAATTGAAAACGATAGTAAAAAAATAAAACCTGTATGTATTCATCGTAGAACTGTACATCATGATATCATAATAAAAAAAATTATTGAAATACAAGGAGATTGAAATATACATCAAAATAGTTACTACTTATTCCCAATACATCAAAAGATCCTAATCAGAGCAATGTTCATCTACCCTATCCCATAAAATAATAAACTATCAGACTAGCCCTATAGGTCTTCATCAACAGCCGAGTCTTCATTAACCGCGATCAATCATGCATAAAAGAAAAAGTAATGGAGTGAGGTGATTTGTTCTATTATCACTTTTACATGTATGGTAAGAATTCTACCACACAATACAGATAAAACACATTTGATAATAAAAGGGAAACCTAAAGTTTATTCTATGTTATACAATCATTGACTCAATATGGATTCATACTTTCCATTAGTGGGTAATAGTTCTTAACAGAACCTAGAAGGTGACTGGGAGTACATATACCTCTCTCAACACCATCATATGGTACATTCCTCGTCATCATTGAGGAATAAAATAACAATTTAGGATATCCATTTATAGAGGTATACTCTCAAACCAATCCTAGAAAGCTGAGCAGTTGTCGAGGTTATCGAGTTTGGCCAGGCGAATATCCTGGCTCAAGGGAGCTACCCTGGCCATTGAGACTTTCACCACTCGATGCCTACTCCCAAGACCTTCGCAAATGGGTCCCTGCCTTTCATTCCTCAGCATACCAAACTGTGGCTTCTCTAACAGGGTGTCATGCCACTTGCTTTACATTACTCACTAAACTATCAATTCCTAACTTCATAGGTAGAGGTTTTCCTGGTCTCATTTAATTTGAGTACCAATACAATCAACATTTCTGCCTTGTAGAAATTTTATAATACCAAAATTTTAACAAAATAACAATTTAGTAATCATATAAAATTTTAGTAGAATAACAACATAGTAATTCTAATTTAATTACTAAAATTTTTGCAAAATAACAACTAGATAAATACATTTTAATTTTCTAAATTTGAGCAGAGTAACAACTTAGCAAGTGCATTTTAATTTTCTAAAATTGAACAGAGTAATAGCTTAGCAAGTACAATTTAATAATTTAAATTTGAGCAGAGTAACAATTTAGTAATTATGATTTAATAATCTAAATTTGGGCAGAGTAACAACTTAGCAAAAATTAAAGTTTAACATTAAACACTAATAACAATAATAAAACTTAAGCCTAAATGGGTTTAGGGGAAAACCCTTCCTACTAACATGCAAAGTGACAATAATTTAGAACCAACTCCACTCCCCTCATTACCTCTAAAGTGGTTGATGAAGAGAATGGAATTATTGGCGCAGAGCTTCTAGGAGGAGAAATTCTACTAGTTGAAAACTAGCAAAATTTTAACATAAAAACTAAAGAAGAAGAATTTCTAGAGAGAGAAGATTTTAGAGAGAGAGGCTCTCTTAGCTTATGGAGGAGAAGAATGGTGAAAATATTGTCCATGGATGGTGGTATTTATAGAGGAAGAGGGGGGCTTAGGTGTCCAACCATTTACATCATCCATTATGTCATTATTATGTCATAAATCCAATTTTTATTTATTTTTAATCCAATTTAGGGACACATATCAAAAATAGGGTGATGAATAAGGGATTCCTATGTTGTGGACGTGCTCCCTTAGCTGTCCAGCTTCTAGATGTTAATTTTATCTGTGGGTAAATTAACCGGTATAGATAAAATTGCCTAAACTTGAAAAAATTGACTTTTAATATCAAAAAAATTCAATTAAATATAAAACTGGACAAATAAATTATTTCTCATCAAAAATAAATTTCTAATGATTAATTTTAATTTTTATTAATTTATTTCAAATTTTATCTATTTATTTTGTATTTTGAAGCTAAAAAATTCATAATAAATCCATTTTAATTCAATAAATACCAAAAAATTTTATGAAAATTCTAACATTAAATATTTCACCTATAAATAAACTGAAATTACCATTTTTACCTTTTTTGAATGTCAAACCAATAGTGGTTGGCTTATAGGACATCTAGGGGCATTTTGGTCATTTTACACAGGAACTCTAGAAAATTTTCAAAATTATATTTTAATATATATGACATAATTTCAAGCTCAAATTGACATTTTAATGTCAATTGAATCTTTTTCTCATGTCAGCCCTTAATATTGAGCAAGAGAGACAAAATCGTCATTTTCTAATTTCTCCGGGCTTCGGGTCGAAAAAATTATTAAAATCATGACTAGATAGCTCTTGAAATTTTGAGCATGATGGTGGAAATCAGAATTTTGAAATTCTCTCCCGATTTTTTAGAATTAACTAGTCAATTATTAGAATACTGGTTGAAAAGCTGAAATAAGAGTGTTATATTTTTCACTATTTCTCTTTCAAAATAAAATTTTTATAATTAAAATATACCTAATATAAATTTTTCAAAATACTTTGATGTCAAAAAGTCTCTAGTCTACTCTCGCAGTCAACTAGGGGTATTTTGGTCATTTTACAAAAATTGTCTTAATAAATTTCTGAAAGATTTCTAAAATTATTATTAATTATTCTAAGCACATAAATGACTTAAAATAAATTTTATACACTTCTATCTATTTTTATCTATTTTCTCAATTATCTAGGCCTTCTGGGGGCAAAATAGTCATTGTACCCTTTTCCAAAAATAGGGGTGTTATAGTGTGTGTTTGTGTTGAAATTGGAAATAAACTGAGTTTTGTTTGAATTGCTTGATAACATGGGTTTTGGATTAACTTTTAAGAAATTGTGCTAAAATGCTTAATGGATTGTTATATGTTGTTGATATGTTCTCATATATTGTTGTGGGATCGTATTCAACCTTTGTGGGGATGATATGGGGTATGATTGAGTAAAAAGCTTAGATTTTGGAGATTTTCGAATAGAGTTTATGCTACTGATGTTCTATAGTTGCTAAGCGACTAAGGGTCTCGCTGGGTAGAGTGCCCTGAGATTGAGGTGAGACTGTCAGGTTAAGGATTTGCTGAACCACTAGTTGCATCACTGAGCGAGTGTTCTTAAAGTAGGATGAATGAGTGAGGAAAAAAGGAAATTTTCTAAGCAAAGATTGATTCACTGAGTCAGTGATATGAGAATTATGGAAATTTTCTAGAAAATGACTCATTAAGCGAGTAGAATGCTCATTAGGCAAAGGGTAAGGGTTCTAAAGTGCTTGGAAGGAGTTTGCTGAGTGAAACTGGTATTCGTTAAGTGGATTGGAAACAAGGAGAGTTATTGCTCTCTATTGTAAGTATCTTACTAAGCAAAAAATATGTTCGTTGGCCAAGGATTATATATAAGAATTGGCTGCTCTATGGAGTGGCTAGTCGCTGAGTGAGATTCATGGTCGCTAAGCGACCCCCGTTGTCACTAAGTGAGAACTTTCAAGAGGGAAAGTGTGTTCTCTATATGGAAGGTACTCGCTCAGCGAGCATATGCATTGCTGAGTGAACCCGATATTCTATTAAGGTATGTAAGAATTTGTAGGAAAGTGGTAGTTGGGTGGATAATTGCTAGGTAAAACCTCCACTGGTTGTGTTGGGTTGTGTTGTGATGGTGAGACATCTTACAAAGGGTATTGGTTGCTTAGATAGGACCTCATCTAAGACATGTGAGACTTTTCACAAGGTATGTGCTACTTTGATAAAACCTTACCTATTGACCATGCATGAGACTGGATTGGGCCTGCATGAGGTTGGTAGTGATTTTTGGAACATGGGTGGTTCTAGGTAGGCCACATGGTGTTATATTGCTAGGTATATATATATGGATATTGATGAATTGTTGTGATTGAATCGATCTTGTGATGAATCATGCATTTGTATGCATATATTGTTGGTTGACAGGAGCTATGGCTCAAACAAGCCTCCAACCTCGTGCTTGGATAGGACGTGGGGTTGGAAAGATGGGCCTCGAGGATGAGAGGATGGGTAATTTTATAGGGGGGGCAAGGCGGTGCAGGCCTTGTGTTGTAAATTTGGTAATCCTTGAATGGTGCTTGGAAGGCCATGGTAAGGGGTAAGTCCTGGCTGATTGTTCGAAATATAGTAAATCTCTCGAGAGTCATGTCATTCATGCATTGACATACTGATGTTGAAAGCATGGTGTATTGTGTAGTAAGGTTGTGGAACCTCATTCTTTTGTAAATTTGATTTTATATTTATATGTTGACAGTTTTATGAAATGAACTTTGTATTTTATATGTCTGTCTTTGTTTCATAAGCTTACCCTTGCCTTGCTATTTTTTTTGGTGTGGTTGCTGGTTGTTGTCGTGTGTTGTTGTGACTGTGATGATCACGTCGTTTGACTTGGGAGTAGAGGGTAAAGCTTTCGCAGAGCCAGATTCTCGTAGCGGATGATGGAGGTCTCAACTAGAGATGTTAGAAGGCTCTAGTGGGGTAGCTTTTTGATAGCTTTGTATATGTTGTGTAGTATGACCAGCTATAAAGAGTTTCGTTTTGAACCTTTCCCTTGAGTTGTATTATGTTAGGTGAGTATGCCATATGAATTTAGGTCCTATATATATATATTTTATAGTATGTATGACATCATAGAAATATTTCATCTTTATTATTTAGTATTATCTTAATGTATGAAGTGGTAATATAGTATTGCAATGACAGTGGCTCATTGCACCTGTTTGATATTTGGCCTTAATCCGCTCTTAAATTTGGAGCATCATGACCTTTCATCAACTTTGTTTTTAAAATAGGGATAGTATTTTGACAATTCATCAAATTTAGTAGCATATTCCCCAACAGACATATTACCCTGCTTCAACTCAAGGAATTCTGTTTCTTTTTTTTGCCTTAGGTCTTTTGGGAAATACTTCACTAGAAACTTCAGATGAAATACATCCCAAGTTATTAGTCTTCCTTTGACTTCTTCTTGCTGCTTAGCATACCTCCACCAATGTTCTGCCTTTTCAGATAACATAAAGATGGCATAAGTCACATTGTGTGCATCAGTGCACTTTATGGCAATAAATATTTTCTCGATCTCTGTAATCCAATTTTGAGAACCATTAGGATCGAATCCGTCTTTGACTATTGGAGGGTTGTTTTTGCGAAAAGCTACAAGCCCTTGGTATTTTGTAGGTTCATTGTCTCGTCCTTGATTCATGTTTTCAAGGATAGTAGCCATTCTTTCAATTATTTGTTGGGTCATATCTTGTCGTGGTCTTCCAACCATTGTCTGAAAAAGAGAATCAATGTCTTAGTTTATTGCTTTGAATAAAACCACATGTTAGGTGTGCAAAAATAATATGTGAAATAGTACACCAGATAGATTCCTAGAAAAGAGAGGTAGGTCACAATGGATATTCTTAAGTACCAAGTCTTTCCTACCCAGAACCTACCTAGACATGCACTAATCACTTTTACTAAACCCAACAGCTAACATTAGGTTTATTCTTAGCAAGGTCTTCAATTGCGTGCGCAAACCACTTTCCGTAACAAGGTTGGATGTTTATAACCAATATAAGAGCAAGTAATTCATCTTTCATTTTGTTTTATCAACAGTAAATGAAAGAACACACAGCATAAAGAATGGTCAAGGCCATACCCCAGGCTTTGACATGATGAAATTGCTCTAATACCACTAAATGTAACACCTATCCATATTAAATACAATTCACATTAATTTAGTTACTAAGTTTAAGTAAAGAAAAATGCGTATAAATTTTTTCTACTTTTATAATAGAAAATTTTCAAACTTAATAGGATTTGGAAATAACAGTAAAAGATGAAAGATATAACTGTATATACATATATGTTGGAAAACCATACATCATAGTTTGATAATACATGATAATCAAAAAACTAAAGATACATCAAAAGATAGACACTATATTATCCAATATATACATTAAAAGCGTCCTATACAAAGTAGTGCCAATCTACCCTATTCCCTTATATAAAAAGAAAAAAATATAGGTCATCAGATCCTTGCTATTGGAATGCCCTCTAACTTGTACTCAGCATTGCGGGGCTTTAATGTCATCTTCAATAATCAAGATCAATCAAACATAGAAGAAAATAATGGAGTGAAGTGTTTTGTTCTAAAATCAATTTTACATGTTTGGTAGGAAATCTACCATAAAACAAAGATAAAACATAGCTGACAATAAAAGGGAACCTAAGGTTCATTCTAAGTTATATTAGACTACCCTTGATTAAGTATGGATCCATACTTCCCATTAGTGAGTAATAGGTCTCAACAGAACTGGGAAGTGACTGAGAGTATGTATACTTCATCAACATCATCACATGGTACAGTTTTCCTCATTATTGAGAAAATAATAGTTAGGATATCCATTATAAAGGTATACTCTTAAACCAATCCTGAAATGTTGAGTAGTTGTTGGCTTATCAAGCTTGGTCAAGCGAATATCCCGGCTCGAGGGAACTACTCCAACCATTGGAACTTTCACCACTCGATACCTACCCATAAGACCTCCATAAGTGGGTCCTTACATTTCATTCATCAGCGTACCAAACTGTATCTTCCTTAGCAGGGTGTCATGCTACAACATGTCACTTGCTTTACATTACTCACTAATCTATCCACTTGCTACTTCTCAAACAAAGGTTTCCTAGTTTCAATTAATTTGAGCACCAGTACAATCAACATTTTTGCCTTATATTGCAAAAATTACACAGTACTTAAAATTTTAATAGAATAACAACATAGTAATTATAGTTTATTTTCTAGAATTTTGATAGAATAATAATTAAATAAATACATTTTAATTTTCTAAAATTTGAGCAGAGTAATAGCTTAGTAAGTGCATTTTAATTTTCTAAAATTGAGCAGAGTGACAACTAAGCAATTATAATTTAATAATTTAAATTTGAGCAAAGTAAAAACATAGTAATTATAATTTAATAATTTAAATTTAAACAGAGAAAAACTTAGCAAAAATTAAAATTTAACATAAAACAATATAACAATAATAATAATAAAACTTATGCCTAAATAGGTTTAGGGGAAATCCCTTCCTACTAGTGTGCAAAGTACAATAATTTAGAACCAACCCCACTCCTCCCATTACCTCTAAGGTGGTTTATGAAGAGGATGGAATGGTTGATACAAAGCTCCTAGGAAGAGAACTTTACTAATTGTTGGGAAACTAGTGGAATTTTAGCATAAAAGCAAAGTAAAAGAAAATTTTTTCTAGAGAGAGAAGCTCTCTAAGAATTTGGTGGCTTTAAAGAGGGAAAGGTGATGAAAAATGGTCCAAACCATGGCTATTTGTAGAGGAGGAGAAGGGGTTAGGTGTCCACAAAATTACATAAGCCATTATTATGTCATAAATCCAATTTTTATTTATTTTTAATCTAATTTAGGGACCCATGCACCATTTAGGGTAGTGAATCACTCCTCCTAGGCTTGGGGACGTGCTATATGAGCTGTTCTCAAGTTCCTCAGTGTAAATTTTATCTGCAAGTAAATTAATCGATACTATAAAATCACCTAAACTTAAAAAATTGAATTTTAATATAAGAAAAATTAAATTAAATTAAAAAATGGACAAATAAATTATTTTTCATCAAAAATAAATCTTTAATGTTAGATTTTAATTTTTATTAATTTATTTCAAATTATACATATTTATTTTGTATTTTTAGGCTAGAAAATTTATAAAAAATCCATTTTAATTCAATAAATACCAAAATTTTAATGAAAATTCTAAAATTAAATATTTTACATATAAATAAACTAAAATTATCATTTCCACCTTCTTTGAATGTCAAACCAATACTGGCTAAGCTTAATAGGTACCTAGGGGCATCTTGGTCATTTTACACAGAAAGTATTGAAAATTCCTATAAAATTCTCAAAATTATATTTTAATATATATGATATGATAATAATATAAAATTGATATGTTAATACCAATTGGATTTTTTTCTCCTATTAGCCTTTAATGTTGAGAAATAGGGACAAAATCGTTATTTTTTAATTTTTTGGGGATCCAGCTTGGAAAAATTATTAAAATCATAATAAATAGCTCTTGAAATTAAAAAAGTAATATTGGGGATCAAAATTTTGAAATTTCATCTTGGTTTTTCAAAATTACATTGTCAAATATTAAAAAAAACAATTGAAAAATTTAAATAAGGTTGTTATATTTTTCACTATTTTTCTTTCAAAATACAATTTTTATAATGAAAGATACTCTATATAAAATTTTCAAAATATTTTGAGGTCAAAGAAGTTTCTAGCTGGTTCTTGTAATCAACTAGGGATATTTTTGTCATTTTTGAAAAATTGTCTCAATAAATTCTGAAAACAAATTCTAAAATTATTATTAATTATTCTAAGTACATTAATGACTTAAACTAAATATTAAACACTTCTATTTAATTCAAAAAGAAATTAATAGGCAAAAGTAGGGGTGTTCTACAAACCATCACAAGCGATGTCGTTTGAATTCTAGATTGTTTCAATCATTGCCTCTCCACCCTTGAAACTGCCATGCCCCCTACCTAGGTCACTCACTCAATTCAAAATCGATTTTTTTGAATTGGGTTTTACAAGGTTTTAGAAAACAGTCTACTACTATGATTTTAGCCACAATGTCAAGATTTTTGGAGTCTTTGCGATTGTGGTCGAGTCGACCATATTTGTTTGCAATATCAAAGATTGCAACAACACTGTGATTGCAACCGCAAATGAAGATTTTATTGGGATCTCTATGACTACAATGAGATTGCAACTTTGGCCATATTTGTCCATAATTTTCTGTAATATCAAGGATCATGATGAAATCGCGACCACCCATAAACAAAGGCCTTTTTTTTTGCTTAGGGTGTGTTTGGCTTGACATTTTTTAAGCTTATTTTCTCCTTAAAAGTAGAAGTTAGGCCAAACATATTTCATGAAAAGCTCTTAAAAAAATAAGCTACTTATTTTTATAGAACAAAGTTTGAAAAAAGGTAAATTATAATTAAGTTGGTAGGAGGAGCTTGTTTTCAACTTATATGGAGCTTATTAATACAGATCCCTCTTCGTATCCCAACACGACCAAAAATATCATCTATTTTAATTTTTTTAACTTGAGTGCTTCACCAGCTTGCCTATTAAATAATACTTACATATATTAGTTTATTTTACATTATGTTTATTTATCATAAGGTTTTAATCTGTTTTTAAATTATTTATTTTAAAAAATTAAAAATATTACTTATTTTTTAATTTTTAAATATTCCTTAGATAAAATAAAAAACATAAATGACATGAGTAAGTAATATAGTTAAATAAATTTTTCATATTTCAAAATAGTTATAATTTTTATTCTTGAAATTTAATTTAGATGTCACGTTTTTTAAAAAAATTTAATTTATAATAAAAATTTTCAATTCTTAATTACAAAAATATATTTATTAAATGCATTTCTAGATTAATTATTAAATACTTTTTAATATATATTGATATTATTGAATTTTTTTAAAATAAAATATTTTTTATCTTCTAAAAATATTACCAAATAAAAATATAAAAGTTGTTACATATTTTAACTTTTGTAAGTAATTTTTAAAGTTATTTAAATAATCATTATAATAAACATTTGTAATTTATTTTTAAAATTAAATTTTTTTACTTAAATTAATTTTTTGAATTTTTATTATTAAAAATTGTAAATGTATTTATTACATGAAATAAAAAAATGTTAGTAAAATAAGTATATATTATAGTTAAATAAAATTTTATATTTAAAAACATTTATAATGTTTATTCTTTAAATTTAATTTAAATTTCATGTTTTTTTAAAAAAAATTATATTTAAATTTTTGAATGCTTAATTACAGCAATGTATTTAATAAATACTTTTTTAGATTATTTATTAAATACTTTTAAATATATATTGGTATTATTGAATTTTTTTAAAATAATTTTTTTTTGTCCTCTAAAAATATTATTAAATAATAATTTAAAAGTATATACATATTTTAACTTTTGTAGTTAATATTTAAATTTAGTTAATTAATCATATATAATAAAATATTTGTAATTTATCTTTAAAATTAAATTTTGTTGATGACGTTAAGTTTTTGCATTTTTATGATTAAAAATTGTAAATGTATTTATTACATGAAATACGAAAAATGTTACTAAAATATGTGTCTAATATAGTTAAATGAAAATTATGAGAGAACACATTAGTGATTTGATCTTCAACATCTATTTGATAGGCATGGTAGAAAGTTGGATTTTCAACCAACATTCTCTGAAAATATTGCAATAAATAGGCAGCTTACCCATGTCCCAAACTCTATTTCAAATTGACAACATTTGTAATGTATAAATAAATAATGTGCTAATAAATGAACATTTTAATATGGATATAAATTAAATGGACATTCCAATTATATAAATTATATATGACAATTACATATAGTGATTTTAATTTTAACATCGAATCAAATGACCCCCAATTGATGATGCAAAATTTAGTTTATTGAGTAAATCATACGAAAATGATTAAATTTGCTTTAAAACTTAGTTTAGAATATCTTCTTCATCCATACTCTTATTTCTCTCTTCAATTCTTTTGGATCTGTACATGTAAAAAGATTGAAAATCTTAGTAGATCAAATTTAAAGCAATAAAGAAGCAAAATAATAAAAAACTCAAATGAAGAGGAAGCTAATAGCAAGTTAGGACCTTGAGTACCATCTTTATCTCCATCCTTAATGTCATTATCCTAACTATTCATTCTAGACTATACACTAGCAAAAACAACATAAACAAACAAATGAAAAGAGAACAATAAAATATAATGTTTATGCATTTCTATTTGGCAATATATTTTTCTCACCTAAACAGAGATATGGAGAAGACAAAGACAGTAGATGAAATCAACGCAATAGATGTGACTGTTCATAACATGTAACAAAAAAAATAGTATCATTAAAGAAATGAGAGGAGAGTTTGGGTTTCTTTTGAACATGCGTCCCTTTTTCTTTTCTTGTTTTCTTGGTCACCTTTTTATTCTTTGACTCTATTTGAATTTCAAAATAAAAACATTAGGTACTAATAATTCCTTAATTGTGCATAAGGGTGATTGTGAAATTGTGGTCAATTAGAATATATAATAAAAATTAATTCCCTATAATTGTCTATAAATTATTTTGTCTGCAAATAATTGTATGTCATAATTGTCCACAAATTGATTTACGTGCAAATGAATGTGAGGTCAACATGTAAGCAAAAAATAGGGGGAAACATTCTGGTGTTGTCAAGTGAGATAAGATTTTATATAAAATTGCTACAAAGATTGACACGTAAAACTTTCCTATTTAATATGGATATAACTTAAATGGACATTCCAATTATATAAATTATATATAACAATTACATGTAATGATTTTAATTTTAATTATATATATTTAATAATATATTAACACCGATACAAATGACCCCTAATTGATGACATAAAATTTAGTTTATTGAGTAAAATCATACAGAAATGATCACATTTTCTTTAAAGCCTAGTTTAAAATATCCTCTTCATCCATACTCTTAAAATATATAATAATAATTATACCCACATATCCTCCCAAATTATATTTAAAATATATAATAATAATTATTTTGGTCCTTGAAACTTATATTAAATTATTGTCATAAATAATAGAATGTAAGTTAAAAAATTATTAAGTAAAAATTATTCATTGATTTTTATTTAGGACAGAATTAGGGTGAATGTAAGTAAAAAAAATTATTGATTACGTATATAATTTTTTTAAAAATAAAAAATACTCATTTGCTTATCCTTGATTTTGGAAATAATTAAGAAAATTATGTGTTATTCTCATTAGTTATTAACAAATAATTAAGTCAAATGACCAATAGAATTTTTATTTATAATTAAGGTAGTTATTTAATAGAATTTTTAAATTCAAATATAGCTATTTAATACTCATTAATGTAATAATTATAATGATAATAATTATGATATGTAACCGAACCAAATATTTACGAAATACCATATAATGACACGTATCATCCGAACCTTTCTGTAAATGACATGCGTTATCCAAATCTTGAAAGTTAATCTTCATTTGCCATGTGTAATCCAAACCTATGAATAGATTCTCAAATTTATTTATAATGATTATATAATTAATCAATAATTGTTTACTTGTATTGAACCTAATTTTTTCCTAAATAAAAATCAATAAATAATTTTTACTTAATTGATAATTTTTTCTTACATTCTATTATTTGTGACAATGATTTAATATAAGTTTTAAGGACCAAAATAATAATTATTATATATTTTAAGTATATCTTGGGAGAATATTTGTGTATAATTATTATTATATATTTTAAGAATAAGAGTGAAGAAGATATTCTAAACTAGGCTTTAAAGAAAATGTGATCATTGCTATGATTTTACTCAATAAACTAAATTTTGCATCATCAAGTAGGGATTGTTTAATTTAGTGTTAATGTTTTATTAAATATATAATTAAAATTAAAATCATTACACGGAATTGTTATACAAAATTTATGTAATTGTTATATATAATTTATATAACAAAAATATCCATTTAAATTATATCTATATTAAATAGAAAAGTTCTATGTGTCAATCTCTAGAACAATTTCACATAGAATCTTAACCCACTTGGCAATAACATAATGTAACCCTCTATTTTTTGTTTACGTATGCTGACCTCATATTCATTTTTATACAAATCAATTTATAGACAATTATGACATACAATTATTTGCACACAAAATAATTTATGTCCAATTAAGACAACCAAAATTAGGAAATTAATTTTTATTGTATATTCTAATTGAGCACAATTTTCCAATCACCCTTGTATGGGAATTATTAGTATCTAATGTCTCTATTTTGAAATTTAAACAAAGTTAGAGAATAAAAGGTGATCAAGGAAAGAAGAAATGAGAAAGGGACACATATTTAAAAGAGGCCCAGACTCTCCTCCCATTTCTCCTATGATAGTATTTTTTTGGTTGCATATTCTGAATAATCACCCCCATTATGTTGATTTTGTTTGTTTTCTTTGTTTTCTCCATGTATTTATTAAGGTGAGAAAATATATTGTCAAATTGAGATGTATATATGTTAGGTAATTTTTCTCTTTTCTCTTTTCTCTTGATATCTGCATTTTCTCCGTTTGAGAAACTTCTATTTTTTTCACTTTTATGTTTTATTGTTCCCCTTTCATTTGTTTGTTTAAGTTGTTTTTGTTTAGTGTATAATCTAGAACGAACGATAAGGATAATGACGTTAAAAATGAAGGCAAAGATGACACTCAAAGTCCCAGTTTACTATTAACTTTCTCTTTATTTGAGTTTTTATTATTTTGTTTCTTTGATGCTTTAAATTTGGTCTACTAAGATTTTTATTTTTAACACACATACAAATTCAAAAAAATTTAGCAGAGATATAAGAGTATGGGTAAAAAGGATATTCTAAACTAAGCTTTAGAGCAAATGTGATCATTTTCATATGATTTTACTCAATAAACTAAGTTTTACGTCATTAGTTGGGGGTCGTTTGATTCAGTGCTAATATATTATTAAATATATATAATTAAAATTAAAATCATTACATTTAATTGTTATATATAATTTATATAATTGGAATGTCCATTTAAATTAT
Organism: Spatholobus suberectus; assembly: GCA_004329165.1. NCBI lineage: Eukaryota > Viridiplantae > Streptophyta > Magnoliopsida > Fabales > Fabaceae > Spatholobus > Spatholobus suberectus. The sequence continues at coordinate 9,183,479 of CM014730.1, read as the reverse complement.
ATCCATATTAAAATTTTCATTTATTAGCATATTGTTATTTATATATTACAAATGTTGCCAATTTGAAATAATTCAATAGCATTTTAATGGACAAAAATTTTAAATGGACAATTAACTTGACTTAAACATGTAATATTCAATTAATTATAAATTTTCAAATCACCAAAAGAAATATGCAATATTTATTTATTTATATCGAAATAGAATAATTTTTTTTTAATTTTTATTTATAAATAGCATTTTAAATAGAAATAAATTAATTATTCATTCAAATTCATCAAATTTGACATCCCTGTCCATTTAAATAATTATAATAATTAAGATAATTTCAACTTGTATATATTCTAAATTAACTAAGACAATTGTGACATATATATTTTTTAAAAGAATGAAAGGAAGATTATTTTAAATTAAGGTAAGTATATTATGTTAAAATGTATAATTAAATTAATTAATGTAATCAATAAACATAAATAATTAGAAATAAGCTAATTTATAAATATTCAATTATATTTAATATTAATTGAAGAAACTTAAACATTTGAATACAAAAATAAAAATATCTTTTATTTGAGTAATAAATTAAGAAAAAAATAATTTGATTTGATTTTGATTTAATTTGAAAATTCATGACACATATAATAAAATGAGAGATACATGACATGTATACATATAAATTAGTTTTTTATTTATTGCATTATTAAATTTGTTGGAAATTTTTATTGATATAATTAAAGTAATTATTAAATATATATAATAAAGATAATTACATGTAATTGTTATATCTAATTTATTTTTTATGAAATATAATTATTAAATATTGCTAAAAATGCTATTTTTAAATGTTAAAATACATAATTCTATTAATTATGATAATTATGATCGATTATATTTTGATATTAATTAAGCTAATTATGATCAATATATATGTTAATTAAGGTAATGAAAATTATTTTAAACAATGGTAGTTAGATTGTTTAAATTACATAATTAAATTGACTATTATAATTTTAAAATTAAAATAGACAATTAATTTTAAAGGACCATTCATTTTGACCTAAACATGAAAATTTTATTTAGATTATTTTCATATTCAATAGTCCATTTATTATTGAACTATTTGTTTACTTATTACATGTGTCATGAAATAATTTAAAAGCATTTTGATGGATCAATGTTTAAAATGGACAATTAATTCAAAATTGATTATTAATTTGATCTAAATATGCAATATTCATTTATTTAAATAGAATTGAAAGAAATTTTCTGTTGACTTTTTGTTGTAAATAACATTTTAAATGAAAATAAATTGATTTTTGCTTCAAATCCACACGAAATTAACGTCCCTGTTCATTTGAATAATTATAATAATTAAGGTTATTACAATTGAAATGTATTCTAATTTGAATAAGTTAACATAATTACAACATTTATATTTTTAAGAAAGATAGTAATATTATATTAATTTAAGGTAGATATATTATTTATAATGTATAATTAAAGCAAGAATGTAATTAATAAATATGTACAATTAGGTAGTGGTCCATAATCATAATCAAATTAGTTTATTTATAAATATTTAATTATATTTAATATTGACTGAAGAAACTTAAGCATTTGAATAAAAAGAAAAAATCTCCTTTGTTTGAATAATTAATTAAGAAAAAATAATGTCGATTTGATTGAATTAATGTGAACATTCATGACATATAAACTAAGATGAGAGTCACGTGGCATATATTATATATTTTTTAATTTTTAATTTAATGCATTATTCAACTTTCTAAAAAAATTTATTGATATAATTAAAGTAATTAATGTAATTATTATATTTAAATAATTAAGATAATAACAAGTAATTGCTATATAATTTATTTCTTATGAAATATAATTTTTATATGTTAAAATACATAATTTTGTCAATCTTCAACATTATGATTGATATATATTGTGATATGAATTAATAATGATAATTATGATCAATATATGCTTTAATTATGGTAATGAAAATTATTTTAAACAAATGTAATAAGATTATTTTAAATTAAAAAATTGAATTAATCAATATTAATATAATTTTAAATTTTAGAAGGACAGTTAATTTAAAAAGGATCATTAATTTTGACCTAAATATAAAATTTTCATTTAAATTATTTTCATATTAAATTGTTCATTTATTATAGTACTATTTATTTATTTATTCATTACACATCAATTCAAAATAATTTAGTAGCATTTTGTAGAGCCAAAGCTTGAAATGGACTATTAATTTATAATTAATGATTAGTTTGACCTAAATATGTGTAATATCCCTAACTTTGGCTAATAGAAATAAGAATATAGTTATGGTTAAGATTTCTAATAGGCAACAATAATAATAGTTACCCTTATATTAGAATGTTTTAGGAATAAGATAATAGGACCTTGGACAGGACTTTGAGACCCAAAGCGGGCCAAAGCCCACCAAGCCCACTCATATTCACATGGTTTAAGAGGGGAAGAAGAGGGAGAGTTAGAAAGAGAAAGGAAAAGAGAAAGAAGAGAGAAGGAGTAGAAGGAGAAATGTGAAGGAGAAGAGGAGTAGAGATCTCCAAGCCCTAAAGCTCATCTTTGCACATCCCCAAGGTAAGTGCTTCTTCCTTGTCTTCCTCTATCCCTTTAATTGTTGTTTGTATCCTTTTTTCCCCTTGTTTCCTTTGAACCTAAGTTTGGGTTTTTATGGGTTTTTGATGATTAAGCATGATTGAGGGGTTTATTTGGTAGATTAATTGGTTAGAAATGAGATGGAAGTGTTTTAGGAATGATTTTAGTGCTTGGGTAGCCATTGATGGCCCTAATTGTAGTAGATTTTGCGAAAAACACAATCTGTAGATTTGCTGCTCTAGTTGAGCAAGTAGACTACTAGCTGAGCAAGAGCTAGCTGAGCGAGCAAAATGCTAGCTGAGCAAAAATCAAGATTTTAGCCAAGTGAGCAGAATGCTAGCTGAGCAAAAATCAGGACTTTAGTTGAGCAAGGGTTGAATCTAGAAATGATTGCACGCTTGTTTTCTATGCTTGTTCTTATATGTTTGCCATTGGTTGTTATGTTGTCTTGTATGTTTGATGATGATTGCCTGAGATAGTTTATATGTAACAATAAACCCTATGTAATAAGATATTTAAGTTACTTAAGACACCATCAGATGCCTCCTTAGCAAAATGGGTGGATTTTCCCCTAAGTTTATGAAAGATTTTCATGAAAGGAAAGGTTTTAAGAAAGGAACATGCTTTTGAGAAAAGCCTATGTTTTCATAGAAAGATATTTTAAAAGGAAAGCTGTGCTTTCAAAGAAAAGTACCTCATTAGTAACGTTAGAACCTCCCCGGTACCGGTCATGTCTGAGTTATACCCTCGGCATACTACGATGTGCAAACCATAGTAAGGACTCTAAGGTTACCAAGGAGAGATGAGGTTTTATACAACTCTAAGATGATTTGTAGAAGGAAAAAGGGCTAGGAGGCACCTTACGTCAAGGGAAGGGACCGTAATCCTTTAGATCCTACAGGAAAAATAACATCCTTTGGTAAGGGAAGGATGGGTCCTTTGGTAAGAGAAGGAAATAGTCATTCTTTATTAAGGGAAGAATGTTGAGGGAACTGCTTCGATAATGGAATTGGTTTAGCCACTTGGACCGGTGGTAGTAAGAGGTCGAGCAAGAGGGACGCCGCTTGATGGCTAGAGCTCAGCCAAGAAAAGACAGTATGCAAGTGAAACTTAAAAATAAAGATAAAGAAAACTACACATAATAGAAACAGAACCAGGATATGATTGATGTGAATGCCTTTGTGAGGCATGTATGTTGCCCTTTAGGGTATATGATGATGTGTATACCTAGTTATAGGTGAATCTAGTTAAATCTAAACTAGGGAACCTATGTGCTTAGTAAGGACACAGTTTATGATAGATGTTACCAGATGGATATGTGAGGGGTTTACCCCAAAGGAAGCTTATGTATAAGTCCTAAAAGAACAAGAAAAGATAAAGGTAAGGAAAGGAAAGGTCAATTCTCACTTATTGTCATGGAAAATAAAATGTCTAGAGGAAATAATCAAGAGTATGAAGTTCTCATTAAAGCGATGGGGAGATAGTTGTCTAGTGTGAGGGACAATATGTGTCAAAAGACCCAAGGCCCAAGCCCATTACAAATTGATAAGCCCTATAACAAGCATAGTTTATGAGAATAAGAAATAAAGAGGTAAGGGACTGAAGGTTTTAGTAAGAGGTAAAACCATGAAAGTATAAGAAAAGGATCTCTAGAATAGAGGGTTAGCCTAGAGTCCTTAGAGCACTCACTGAGATAATATGTCTCATCCCTTTTATGTTTCATGTTTTTACAGGTTGAGTAGATGAAGTCTTCTTGGGAGCAGCTTGAAACCGCTGCGAGAAGAAGAGTTTATAGCTTTGAACCTCCTTATATCTAGGAATTGGTTTATGTTCATATTTTTGTTATTCATGTATTGTATGGTATATAAATGCCAAGAGATTTGTATTAGCTGTTTTAAGTATGATTACGTAATTGATGTTTAAGTTTTAGTTTTCGCATACTTTCTATGATATTCTTATCTTCTAGACTCCCGTGTTTTATCAATATAAGCAGACAAAAGGTAATACTCATTTAGGGTGTTATAATATGCTCCGTTCATGTATTGAAATAGTAATGAGGCAAAATTTTCTGTTGATTTTTTTAATATAAATAGGATTTTAAATAGAAATAAATTGATTTTTACTTCAAACTCACATGAAATTAACATCTCTGTCCATTTAAATAATTATAATAATTCAGGTAATTACAATCAGTATATATTCTTATTTGAATAAAATAACATATATATGTATATGTATATGTATATGTATGTGTGTGTGTGTATATATATATATATATATATTAAAAAAAGATTGTAAGATTATTTTAATTTAAGATAAATATATCATTTAAAATGTATAATTAAAATAATTACTGTAAATGATAAATATACATAATTAAGGTATTTGTCCCTAGTTATAATTAATTATATATAATATTGATTGAAAAAACTTAAATATTTGGATAGAAATTAGAATTCTTGTCCGTTTGAATAATAAATTAAGAAAAATTAATGTTAATATGGTCTAATTTAATTTGAGAATTCTTCACATGTATTATAAGATGAGAGATACATGACACATATTATATATAATTCAGTTTTTTTATTTAATGTATCATTAAATTTGTTAGAAATTTTTGTTGATGTAATTAAATTAATTAATGTAATTATTAAATATATATAATGGAGATAATTATATGTAGTTTTCATATATAATTTATTTTTTATCAAATATAATTTTTAAATATTGCTGAAAAAATTAATATTTTTATATGTTAAGATACATAATTCTACTAATGATGGTAATTATGATAGTTATATATTTTGTGAGAACTCCTTCTTCTATTGTAATGTGTCTTTCAATTTTGACTCCATTGTCAAAAAGATCATGATCAAATTGATTGTAACGCTTATACAAAAAAGTAATATGTTATAAAATTTAAAAAAACAAATAAATCATAGGTAAATCATCCAATATATTGTAATTAATTACGTATTTAATTAAATTAAATTAAATAATATAATATAATAATTATGATATCGATAATAATAATTATGTATTATAAAATTTTTGTTTTTCAACTCTTATATATATATATATATATATATATACCATTACCATACTCATTTTTTCCTATATATGAAAATTTCATTTTATTATCTTTGCAAAGATTAATAAAAGAATGCTTTAATAGAACAATAATCTGTACATCATGAATATTATGTTTGGAACAAGATATTACATAATGCTATCAGATCTTTTAATTAGCTTAAAATTTTAAAATGATATCCATAATAAATAATCACTATACATTTGAAACAAAAAAATTAATAAAATATATGCTTAAACATTAGTAATTTATTCAAATACTTATAAATTTAATTGGTCTTTCATTTGATTGATGTTATTTCTCTCTCTTATTTTTGTTATTCAATAGAAACTAAGATTTAAATGATAAATCAACTATTACAAAATATAATTACATATAATTTTTTTATTCATATAAGTATTAAAATAAGATTAATATACATGAATGTATATAAGTCTACTCTATATTCATACATATTTATCAAAAAAATTCAGACAAAATATAATATTTAAGATCTAAAGCAATATAAATAGTAGCTCATACTTGGTATCATACAATAAAGACAATAATGTTTGCTTCAAAATGTTCTAAAAATCAATGCCAGGACTATGGTACATTATATATTTCTTTGAAATTAAGTATTAGTGTCCTTTAATTTTAAGAATAGCTTTGAGGAAGGACAAAAAATAATAAAACAAATATTCATTGTTATAGAAAATATTCTAATTGTGTGATAAAAGTCAATATATATAATGATTTTCCATGGAGACACATCCTAGAGCTCATGGGCTCCTTCCCCAACTTAACATATCTCATTCTCTCAATTTCTGAACTCACCGGGAGGATTCCTTCTGAACGTGGAAATCTTTTACAACTACAGTATCTATACCTTGGGAATAATAGTCTTCTGGGAGCGATCCCTTTCAGATTGGTAATCTCAGACAGCTACAATATCTTAATCTCGGAAGAAACACTCTTTATGGAGCAATCCCTTTTCAAATTGGGAATCTCAAACAGCTACAATATCTTAATCTTGGAAGTAATGCTCTTTCAGGAGCAATCCCTTTTCAAATTGGGAATCTCAAACAACTACAATATCTTAATCTTGGAAGTAACACTCTATCTGGAGTAATTCCTTTTCGGAATGGGAATCTTCCTATCTTGCACACTCTCGGGCTAGGTGGCAATTTTGATATAAAAGCTAAGGATGCTGAGTGGCTGTCTAATGTCTGTTCCTTAACAAATCTTGAGTTGAGGTCATTGTATAATCTTAGCTCCTCTCATCATTGGCTACAAACTTGAGTAAGCTCATTCGAAACTTAAGAGAGTTGAGGCTAGTAGGTTGTTCTCTTTCAGATACTGATGATATCAAATCTTGGTTTTATTCTTATTCCAACTTTTTCATTTCTCTTACCATCCTTGATCTTTCTTCTAATGTGCTAACATCTTCAACATTTCAATTGTTGTTCAATTTTAGTCTTAATCTTCAGAAGCTTTATCTTTCTGATAATAAAATAGCTTTGTTATCTTCTCTTTATCCAAATTTTCCATCTCTTACAATCCTTGACGTCTCTTTTAATGATCTATCATCATCATTTCAAGGTAATTTTAATTTTGGCTCCAAACTACAAGAGCTTTATCCACAAAACTACAGTCTTATAGATAGAAGTTTTCTTATTTCATCTACTTCCACAATGAATTCTTCATCTTCTTTTCTCATCCTTGATCTCTCTCACAATTTGTTGAAATCATCTGCTATGTTTAACTGGCTTTTTAACTTCACCGCCAATCTTTATACCCTTTACCCTAATGATAACTTGTTAGAAGGACCCATTCCAGATGGATTTGGGAAAGTAATGAACTCTCTTGAATTTCTTTTTCTCCAGACTACAAGACAGGATTCCATCTATTTTTGGGAACATGTGCAAATTGCAGAGCTTATAACTCTCAAAAAACAAGTTGAATGGGGAAATTTCCAACTTCATTCTAAATTCTTCACAGTGCAACAGATACATATTTCAGACTTTGGATATATCTTATAACCAAATTACTGGCGAGACACCAGGAAGCATCAGATTGCTGCCTGAGATGGAGCTTTTATCCTTAGAGGGGAACTCTTTGGAGGTTGATGTCACTGAATCTCATCTTTCTAATTTTTCCAAATTAGAATACTTATCCTTATCATACAACTCGTCCTCTCCAAAATTTGTCCCCGGTTGGGTTCCCTCTTTTCGATTAACTTAATTGACTCTAGCATCTTGCAAGCTAGGTCTGAGTTTTCCTAGTTGGCTCCAAATTCAAAGTTCCTTAACCTATCTGGATATATCCAATAATGGGCTAAGTGACTCAGTACCAGAATGGCTTCGGAACAACTTGCAAATTATTCATTGGTTGAATATGTCTCACAATAATCTCATTGGTGCAATTCCTAATATACATTGAAGCTTTTAGTGGATCATCTATAATTCTGAATTCAAATCAATTTGAAGGCAAAGTCCCATCATTTTTTATACAAGCTTCAGATTTGTTGCTTACTGAAATTGTTTTTTCAATTTTTTTTCATTCTTATGTGACCAAAGCACAGCTGTGAAGTTGGCTACTTTAGATTTATCAAACAATCAAATAAAGGGACAACTTCCTGATTGTTGGAAATCTGTTGACCATTTACTGTTTCTTGATTTAAGCAGCAATATATTATCAGGGAACATTCCTATGTCCCTGGGCACCCTTGTTAAGTTGGAAGCCTTGGTTTTAAGAAACAATAGTTTAACGGGTGAATTGCCTTCCACTTTGAAAATTTGTAGAATTTATTAATGCTGGACGTGCGTGACAATATGCTGTCTGGTCCAATACCATCTTGGATTGGAGAAAGTATGCAGCAATTAATAATCTTGATCATAGAGGGAAATCATTTCTCTGAAAATCTTCCTATTCAACTCTGCTTTTTAAAGCGAGTTCAAATGTTGGATCTTTCAAGGAATAGGTTGTCCAAAGGAATTCCAACATGCGTCAAGAGTTTTACTGCAATGTCTGAAAGGAGCATCAACAGAAGTGCAACTGAAAGTTATATATATATAGGAACAACATTACTTACTATGAAATTTATGGTCAAAATGATGGTTATTATAAACTTTACATTACATGAATGTGGAAAGGTGTGGAACAGGAGTTCACAAATCCTGAATTCATTCTTAAGAGCTTTGATCTCTTCTGTAATAATTCAACAGGTGAAATACCAAAAGAGGTTGGCTATTTGCTTGGTTTGGTTTCTTTGAATTTATCAAGAAACAATTTGAGCGGAGAAATTCCTTCTGAGATTGGAAATTTAACTTCGCTAGATTCCCTTGACTTATCAAGAAATCATTTCTCTGGGAGAATTCCCTCTTCTCTTTCTCAAATTGATGGTCTAGGAAAATTACACTTGTCACACAACTCTCTTTCTGGCAGAATCCCATTGGGAAGACATTTGCAAACCTTTGATGCCTCTAGTTTTGAAGGAAATATTGATCTTTGTGGTGAACAACTTAATAAAACTTGTCCTGGAGATCAGACAACAGTAAAGTCTCATGAACTGGCAGTCCATGGAAAAGATTCTGTTTTCTTTGAAGCATTATACATGAGCTTGGGGATAGGATACTTTGTAGGTTTTTGGGGCTTCATAGGGCCAATACTAATTTGGCAACCTTGGAGAATTGCATACCTGAGGTTCTTGAACAGGTTGATAAACTGAGTAATGAGAGTAGTGAATGTGCCAAAGTTCTGCAAGTGGCTTAAAGCTAGGCAAGCAGGTATGTTGTAGCATCTGTTTTTCATTTTCATGGTTTATCTACTATTATAGTTGCATAAATAGAGAATTTCTGCTTATATTTAAAAGGGCAATCTTTATTGTAAACAGAAAGCTCATATTGAAATTAATCTAATTGTTAGAACTTAGAAGTTACTAACATAATTCTTTATCCTAACCTGGCTAATTCATTACCCCTCACTCATGTAATTATTGACTTAAAGATAGTATAACTTAGAAGGGGATCAAAAGAAATGAATGGTAAAATGTTTTATTTTGGTTAATAATTCATTTATAAGATAGTTATTCGCATCAAGTCATGCAACATGTTTTATTCAGGTGCTTGCTTTGAAGGACTATTTTTAGATGTCTCCATAATTAGTTGATGTGTAAATATGATTGATTTGTAAGTAAATATCAGTTACTTATGATGGAAAAGAATGCTTCTAACTCAACTGAAATTTGGATATGTTGATGTATGGGTTTAATCCTCTGTTCTGTCCATTCTCCTAATTTGGTACTCGCAATTCAGATGTATCCAGCATATAATAACATAAAATCATAAAAGAAAATTGAGAAGGACATTTTGTAAAGATTCAAAAAGAGTTAGTAAAAAGTTTTCTAATGGAGATTCAATATATATTTCCTTTTCTTTTTTCAGAAAAATTGCTTCTTAACAAATTGCAACATATTTCACTTCTCGTAATTTATTATATATTATTTTTTATATTTTCCATACGAAATTGCCCAATTTGATCCTTAATGAGTAAATTAATTTTGTGGCAAGTTTTACTCACTGTAAAACCAGCCTGCTGGGTGTTCTCATGGGTAAAAATATGATTCCCAAAGCACATCAGTTTTCCAGTTTCCTCTTATTTCTTTTGTTTCCACCAACACTTTGTGAACGATTTCTTGTCATATTTTTTATTGTAGGTATACTGTTTCGGCATGTATGAGTTCCTTGATCTTTATTCATGCCTCTGAGATAATGGTAAATATTTCATTACTCAAAGGAAGTGATTACTTATTTACTTTTCAGTTTTGGAAATACTTAGTTGATGAGTTGAATCCAGAGAAATTGACTTTATTTAATAACATACTTTCTCTAATTTTTGAAAATTCTAAAAATGTTTGCGGTTGTCCCTACAGCTAAGGTGGTGCTCTCAGGCTAACCAAAGATGGAGGTCTGGAGTTAAATTCCCCAGTCGCCAAACTCTTTCCTCAATGTGGGCATATCCCCCTGGTATATACCAACATCTAATTGAAAAATGCTGATATCCTTTTAACTGTTATCCATTTTAAATTCTATGCTACAACAATTTGAATTTTTGCCTTTCACTGAATGTTATGTTGCAGGAAACTATGGACTTTTTGCTCTATGGTCAGCTGCCCCTAATTTGTTTGATGGGAGGATGGATTCAGGAAAAGAAGTGTTTCTGAAATGTATACCTAAATATGAGTTTCTCAGGCTTCTAGAATCCCTGAATCTCTGCATGGGTGGTCAGTACCTTTAAGTGCCCATAGAGTCCTCTATAGGTTGTTGGGAGTGAATCCCATTACTCTTGCTCTTGAGGCTTGATATATGTCAGATATGAAAACGAGAATAAATTTGTTAAAACAAATTTGCAAAGCTTTTTATGCACAAGTTTGGGGAGGAAGAGGTGGTTTGGAAGGGTTCCATCATGTTCTCAAGACACAGATATCAAACTTTGACAAGCTTAAGCACTTCACAGCACAGGCTTCATTTTAGGGAGTGAATTCTTGTAAGTCATTCAGTCTTGGGGAGCTATTTATAAATGTGAAATCTGTTGTTACTTTCAAAATTGTTGTAATAGCAAAATCATTCATCGTGCTTGACTTTTGAATTGGAAAAATCAAATAATGTGTACTATCATCACACTACCTGCGTCCTTGCTTGATCAATGCTAATGACAAAGACCATAAGCGGGGTCTGTATGATTTAAAACTGCTGGTATTGACAAATATATTCCTGATCTTGCCATTTCATTATCTGTCACCTCTTGATGGTTCTAGTTGAGATGTCTGTTACGGATGCAATTATGCTTTGCTGCCATTATGCCTCAATTTATATGATAATGAAGCTGATTGTCTGAATAATCATAACAAAATTCCAGGAGAAATATCTGCAATGTGACTATTTATAAAGCGTGCATTGCTCTTGAAGGAATTACTAGAAATTTAGGGTATCTTAGCCCCAACTTATGCTCAAATCTTATAAATAAGACGACCTTGAAACATGACAAGGTAGTTGGAAGTAAACAATTCTCCTTTCCAACGGAATACCATGTGAAGAAATTGCCCAAACTGTCACTTTTTTGTCATTGACAATGGCAAAGTTCCATATAATAGAGATGCTGCCAAAATGTGTAGTTTGAGTGCCCTCTCTCCATGGTCATTCTATAATAAATAACAAAGAAATTTAACGTCTTATAACTAAAGTGACTAGTGAGTAAATGCTGTGAGAGATTTTCAAAATAATGAAAGGTTGTATCCTTTCATGAAAATATGTTTCTATTCATATAAAGGTGTAAGTATGAATAGATGTGACTTTTTACCCAGAGTCATGAGATGTGACTCTTCACCAAGAGTCATGAGATGTATCTCTTTGAAACATTAAATTTTTTCACTAAAAGACATGAGTTGGTCTATAAATAGAACCAATCTACATGTAGAAAACAAGAACAAGAAAATATAGAATTCATCAGATTATTTGCATTCAAATCATTTCCTTTCTTCCCTTGTGCGCAAAGAGAATTAAGGGAACTATTATTCTGTAAACTACCATTGACGATACACTTGATGTAGGTGTGTAAACTATGTCAAGGAACTCTATTGTATCCTAAAGGAGATTTGCAAGGACATCATATTGCACCCAATTTCTATAGAGATTGGTGGGCGCGAATCGAACCTAAAGGTTAGTGTTTTACACACGCTTTGGAGACTTGTGCTTTTTCTTTGTTGTTTCTTCTATTTTGCAGGACAATTTCCATCAATGATTTCCTGTGTGATATTTCTTCATTGTTGCAGAGTCATCACCACCAAGTTGCACCAACAATCTTTATGTTTGAACACCGGTCAATAAAGATTGTACCAACAATCTTTAGGTTCATCTACCAGTCTGTAAAGATTGTTACCAACAATCTTTAGGTTCAATTTTGCTTCTAACAACAATGACTACAACTTTGAATAATACAACTTTTGATATTGTCAAATTGGTGGAAACTTCGTTAATTGACAAAAGAAGATGCATTTCTTTCTTATTACTTTGAAGGACACATTCCAAATGGTATGTATGACACTTCGTTTGATATGTATCAAAACTTTAGATCAAGGTACATGATGGAAGACAAATAAGTACGGAATTTCTTGTTAATTGTTTGTTTTTTTAATTCTAAGATGATTGATAATAGGCCTATCATGAAACAAATGCGTGAAATTAAATGTATTCATAATGTCTATAAACAAACACATTATGCATATAGATGAAAGTATATGATTGTCTCTTAAATCGTTAACAAAGTTCTTTCCTCATGAAAAGACTTTAAAAAGTTTAAAACATCAAAAAGGTGATATTTCTCTTGAACAACTGAGGCAATCACCCTTGTTTAAAAGAAGAGTATCATAAATAAGACGATACTAAGGAACTATATGTTCAAGAAAAGGTGCATGTAATGTAAGAATGTTGTAACACCTACTAATTTTAGGGAATTATATTTATAGTTGATTAAAAGATTAAGTAATAACATCAAGTTGACTAAAACTTTTCCATGTTCACTTCTTGCGGACATTTAATAAATTACAAAATATTATGTAAAGAACCATGATCATAAAAGAAACATCATTGCGTTATCTATTTGGGTACATGATTAAAGTACAGTCATCTAGGCAATACAAGTGAAAGAAATACATCAAAAGTCATTCTAGTTACCTGCCTATGTATATACAAGAAAATGACCAATGTCAGAGTAGTGTGTATCTATACTATACCTCCCCAAAATATCCTAAGGTCTACAAGTCAACTGCATCTTTAGTGATCTTCACAACAAGTCTTCTGAATCTTGTGGAATGGCCGCACCTACTCAAACCACGAATGTATATAAAAGAAACATAGAAAAGGAGTAAGGTTTCATAAAGCCTCATTCATTTTCTTAACAAATTTAAAACATAAATACATAATTATTGAAGAATCATACATAGGGAATCCTAGGGTCTGACCAATGTTATTATAACTCAATCGCAAACTTTTGTTGATGTATGGATCCATACCCATCCTTGATGATTCACCTTAATCATCAGGGATCATTGGAAAGTGATTGGGAGTTCGTATAACCCCTTACAAGGTACAGACATCCATGTCGTAATCATCATCCTCGAGGAAAGGACTTTATGCCCATCAGGGGTATACACTCTACCAATGTCGGTGATGCTGAGTAGGCGTTAGGGTTACCAAGCCAGTTTATGTGATTTATCTTGGCTCAAGGATGCTATCCTGACCATTAAGACGTTCACAACTCAGTACCTTTATCCCCAAGACCCGAACAATGGTCCCTGCCTTTCACCCCACAGTGTACCAAACTGTAATTTCCCAAAACGCAGGCACTCATGCTTCACAGCATGGTCTCATCACAATAAAGGGTTCCTACAATTTGTTCTCTAAATTTCATGACACTCTTTGGACAATTCCAGTAGAGTTTCAAAATCATGTACATGTACTCATCATTCATAACAATCACAGTACTTAATGATCATATCAAGTTTTAGCAATAGAATTCCATACACATGATCCAAGAAATCAGACATACATGCACAATTCAAGTATAGTATTTAAATTATTTGATTTATTCTTCTCCTTTTCTAATTTCTCAATTTAAATTACTTTTAAAAGAAAAACTTTGTAACCATATACATAGTTGGTATAACGTAATTATTTTATAAATTAAACCAAATGTTAAAAGAAACCATTTTTTGATGTGAAAGATCATACTACATTGCATCCACAAAGCATACTACGGGTTCTCTTAAAATATGATCATTTCTTAATTTAATTGACAAAAATAAAGGTTAAACTTAATAATAATTAGAGTCATAAATTGATAAAATAAAATTTAAAGTAACATGACATAATGAAATAACAAGAATTAACTTAAAATAAAAAAGGATTGGGGGCTAACCCAACAACAATAACCCATTAAGAAATGAAAATAGAAACATAACCCACTCCCCCCCTTACCTCAAATAGTAACAAAGTGGGTGGTGTTGGTGGAGCTTGACGATAGAAGAGGCAATTATATGAAGCTACATAAGCTTAGGATTATGCAGAATAATTTTGCAAGAGTTTGGCTATTGGAGGGGGAGGAACATCTTGGATCTAAGCCAAGATAAAGAGGGAGAATTGTTGGGAAGGAAAGGAGTGAAGAGAATGGGGAGGGTGATGGGGTATTTATAGTGTAAAATAATTTAATTTAGAATTACATTTTTACACTTATTCACACAAAATTCAACTTTGGTGGGCTTTTATCATGGCCAAGTCAATTTTGGTGTGCTCCCACAATGGTTGAAAGTGGAAATGCAGCCAAGGGGTCAGAAAAACTAATTTTTTTAATTTAATATAATTATTATATATTAAAAATAATTAAATATTAGTTTATTGTAGGAAAAATTGGAGTGGCCTTTAGGTGTGGATTTGGGCCAAAATAGTCATACCACGTGAAAGGGTATATTTTTGGGAGTCTTATAAAAAATTTTCAGAATTTTTTCATTTATATAATAATTATAGTAATTATTTTACTAAAAAAACTAATTAATTAACTAATAAATCAGTTTTTGCTAAATAATTATGATTTTCAGATTTTTAATTATTTTTCCCTCAAAATAATATTTCTCTAATTAAAATATACTTAGTATAAATTTTTCAAAATATTTTAGGGTCAAAAAGTCTCCGATAAACCTCCATAGTTAACTAGGGGCATTTTGGTGTTTTTACAAAAACTGTCTCAGAAAATTCTTAGAAAATTCTAAAAATTTTCATTTGCTATTCTAAGTATATTTATGGCTTAAAAATAAATTTTAAATATTTTTAGCTATTTTATTAATTTATCTTAATATTTGACCTTTTTTGGATAAAATGGTCATTTTACCATTTCTGGGTCTAGTTTAGAAAAATTTTTAAAAATCTAAAATGAGTAGTATTTATCAATACAAACGTAACCATAGAGTCAGATTTTTGAAATTCTAATCCAATTCTCCAGAATTAATTAGAGAATAAATAGAAAATGAATGAAAGTAGGGATGTTACAAATGTTCATTGGGAAAGTCTCAAAGAAAAGGAAGAAAGATTTTGTTATTTTCGCAATTTCACATGGCAGTCATGGAAAAATTGCATTTGTGACTTTGTTAACCGTTGGATCAAGCTGAAATTTGGTCAATAGATTTAAGATACATGATTCTTAAATCTAAACGGGTTGGATAGTTGATTAGTTGCCTGTTGTGAGAGATATTCAGTCTGTACAGTGTAAGAGTTTTTGATACTTTCATCTTCTCGATTCTCTATTTGTATGTTTGTTGTCTTAGTTGTTTGGTTAAGTGATGAACATGATTTGTACACTTATCTGAAATTATTTTATACTCCTAGCTCAATCTTAATATTAAGTTTGGGTACATTGGACTTTAACATTGCTATGTGAAGGATCTAATTGCAAATGGGGTAATATCCATAGTATTTATAAGAACAGAAAAAAATCTTGCAGATCATTTGACGAAAGGATTGACAAGGGATATTGTGTGTAAAACATCATTAGGGATGGGGCTCAAGCCCTTATCTAATTAATCACCAAAGATGGAAAGAACTCACACTTGAGTAGCATCAAGTCTTGAGTTCCATGGTGAAAATACATTATTAGAGTGATTGCAAGTACTTAACAATTGACACATCCTAAGATTTTTAAAGTACTTGGACCATAAGGAAATAAAAGGGGAAGGTTAAATATTTGTTCTTAATGGATTTATAGCATGTATATGCTGAAGTGTTTATTGTGGGGCACTTCTAATAAAGTCTACCTATATGGGAGTGAAGTGTGGCCACTTCTTAGAGTTAAAGGCTTGATTCTTAAAGCTCTCATGAAAAGGATACCTGACACATGGCCTTATCAAATGTGTCACTTTAACAATTCGCTCAATAGTACTGAGATTACATGTGTAAGTTATGCACATTTTTTCTAATGATTATTTGGTTCAAAGCTTGTCTACCATAATATTTGGGATAAGTGAAACCCATGATTTACTAAATAAAGGTTCAAATCGCGAGATACCTTTATCTGAAACCATGTGATTTTCAGAATAATGGGATTTGGATGTATTTTGAAAATGGTGGAGGGTTGTATCCTTTCATGAAATATGTTTCTATTTATATAAAGGTGTAAGTACGAATAGATGTGACTTTTCACCAAGAGTCATGAGATGTGACTCTTCAACAAGAGTCATAAGATATGACTCTTCACCAAGATCATGAGATGTGTTTCTTTGAAACATTAAATCTCTTCACTAAAAGACATGAGTTGATTTATAAATAAAACCAATCTACATGTATAAAACAAGAACAAGAAAATATAGAATTTATCAGATTAATTGCATTCAAATCATTTCCTTTCTTCCCTTGTGCATAAAAAGAATTAAGGGAACTATTATTCTATAAACTACCATTGATGATACTCTTGATGTAGGTGTACAAACTATGTCAAGGAACTCCATTGTATCCTATAGGGGATTCCCTAAGACACCCTATTGCATTTAATTTCTATAGAGATTGGTGGGGGAAAATCGAACCTAAATATTAGTGTTTTACACATGCTTTGGAGACTTGTGCTTTTTGTTTGTTGTTTATTCTTTTTTACAGGACAATTTCCATCAATGATTTCTTGTGTGATATTTCTTCATTATTGCAGAATCATCACGACCAAGTTGCACCAACAATCTTTATGTTCAAATACCAATCAAAAAAATTGTACCAACAATCTTTAGTTTTGAGTATCAGCAATGAAAGATTGTACCAACAATCTTTAGGTTCATCCACTAGTCAGTAAAGACTGTACCAACAAATCCCTTTGTGTAGAAAAATCCACAACAACTTTAGTTATCATTGATTTAGAAATTTCCTTGAAGAGGAAATTATAACACGAGAGGAAAATAATGGATCGGTAGGAGCACTACATACATTGAATTGAACCTTTTGACCAAGCACATGTAAAATGACTGACATGTCATGACCTAAATTAGACCGTGACTTGTGCACAAGCTACTATCCAAACCTGATAAGCCTTAACTATGTCTAACTTTATGCTAGGCAGTAATTATAATGTGAGTTTATTAAATCTATATATCAAAGGAGTTTCTACTAAAATTTCGGCAAAGCCTCCCCTAAAAGATGGACTTCCCAAAATAATTTAAAAACATATAAAATCACAAAAATACCAGTCTAGTCAATACAAAGTATTAAATAGGCCAAACAAATTCTATTCTAGCTACTAAAAATCCAAAATGTAATGTAAAAAAGCCACTAAAAGAATTTTACAATCACAACTTCATAATGACATAGGAATAAAATAACTCAATATCAATATATATGAACCCTTGAGCAAAAAGCATCTCATTAAAAAACCTACTATAGACTTTTAGCAGAGGCACTTAATTTAACACAAGCCTAATTATCTGCAATGGAATGGAGAACAATAAGAGTTATCACTTAGTGAGTAAATAATGAAGAATATAACAAGCAGGACACAGTAATATCCAATTTAAAATATAGTTAAAATGTCAAAACATAATTTGTTAATCACAACATCCATAAAGTCAAATATCTCAAGTGGGGTACTATTCAAATAGAACTACAGCAAGCTCCCCACGTGAAGGTGCTCTTTCACCCATGTCAAACTTAGGCTCCCCACCTGAAATATTAGTAATAGGCTCCCCGCCTAAAAATATTAAGTATAGGCTCCTTGCTTAAAATATCAATAATAGGCTCGTTGTAACACTCCTTTAATTTGAAATATAATTCATATTAATTTAATTATTAAGTTAAGTTGATGAAAATATAAGTAAATTTTTTTTATTTTATAATAGAAAATTTCTAAATTTAATAGAATTTGGAAATAGAAATGAAATGATAAAAACTACTTATGTATATGTATATCAAACTGTACATTATGGTTTGAGTAATACATAATAGTCAAAAAGAAAACAAAGGTACATAAAAAGACATATATTACCTAGCCCAACATATACATAAAAAAAGATCCTATACAGAGCAGTATTTATCTACCCTATCCCTTAAGGAAAATATTATAAACTATGTATACAAATTTGGTAGCATCATTAGGCATTGTCGTCATCTTCAATAATTACGATCAATTGTACAAGAAAAAAAAAACAATGAAGTGAGGTGATTTGTTTTAAAATTACTTTCACATGTATGGTAAGAATTAAAACACAATTAACAAAAGGAACCTAGGGTTTATTCTAAGTTATACTGCACTACCCTTGACTTGGTATAGATCCATACTTTCCACGAGTGAGTAATAGTTTTCAACAGAATGTAGGAAATGACTGGGAGTACATATACCTCATCAACATCATCACATGGTATAGTCCTCATCATCAATGAAAAACAACTATTAGTCAAGACATCCATTTACAAAGGCATACCCTCACACCAATCTCGAAATGTTGAGCAGTTGTTGGGGTTATTGAGTTTGGTCAAGCGAATATCTCGGCTCGAAGGCGTTGTAAGACCTCCTTAAATGGGTCATTGCCTTTCATTCCTCAATGTACCAAACTGTAGCTTCCTTAGCAGGGTGCCATGCCACTGCATGTCACTTGCTTTACATTACTCACTAAACTATCAACTCCTAACTTCTCAATTAGAGGTTTTCCTAGTCTCATTTAATTTGAGCACTAGTACAATCAACATTTCTGCCTTATTTTGCATAAATTGCACAATACCAAATTTTAACAGAATAACAATTTAGTAATTATATAAAATTTTAGCAGAATAACAACATAGTCATTACAATTTAATTTCTAAAATTCTAGTAGAATAACAACTAAATAAATACATTTTAATTTTCTAAATTCAAGCAAAGCAATAACTTAGCAAGTGCATTTTAATTTTCTAAAATTAAGTAGAGTAATGCTTTAGCAATTATAATTTAATAATCTAAATTTGAGCAAAGTAACAAAGCAATTATAATTTGATAATCTAAATTTAAGCAGAGTAACAACTTAGCAAAAATTAAAGTTTAACATTAAACAATAATAACAATAATAAAACTTAAGCCTAAATTGGGTTTGGGGGAAACCTTCCTACCAACATGCAAAGTGACAAAAATTTAGACCCAACCCCATTCTCCCCATTACCTTTAGGGTGGTTGATGAAGAGGATGGAATTGTTGATGCAAAACTTATAGGAAGAGATCTTTACTAGTTGTTGGAAAGCTAGTCAAATTTTAGCATAAAAGCAAAGTAAAAAAAAAAATTTCTTGAGAGAGAAGCTTTCTAAGAATTTGATAGCTTGAGAAAAGGAGAGGTGGTGAAAATGGTCCAAACACCATGGCTATTTATAGAAGAGGAGAAGGAGTTAGGTGTCCACAAAATTATATCATCAATTATGTAAGCATTATGTCATAAATCTAATTTTTATTTATTTTTAATCTAATTTAGGGACACATACACCATTTAGGGTGGTGAATCACCCCTCCTAGGCTTGGGGACGTGCTATATGAGCTATCCTCAAGTTCCTTAGTGTAAATTTTATTTGTAGGTGAATTAACTGGTACCTATAAAAATGCATAAACTTGAAAAATTAGCTTTTAATATCAAAATAATGCATTTTAATGCAAAACTAGACAAATACATTATTTTTCATCAAAAAAAAAATTCTAATAAAAAATTCTAATTTTTTATTAATTTATTTTGAATTATATGTATTTATTTTTTATTTTTAAGCTACAAAATTTATAAAAAAGATATTTTAATTCAATAAGAACCAAAATTTCTACAAAAACTCTAAAATTAAATATTTTACCCATAAATAAACTAAAATTACCATTTTCACCCTTTCTGGATGTCAAACCAATACTGACTAGGCTTAATAGATACCTAAAGGCATCTTGGTCATTTTATACAGAAATTACAAAAAATTCCTATAAAATTTCTAAAATTATATTTTAATATATATGACTTGATTCTCAACTCAAATTGATATTTTAATGTCAATTGAATCTTTTTATCGTGTTAGCCCTAAATGTTGAGAAATAGGGACAAAATCATCATTTTCTAATTTCTCCAAGCTCTAACTTGAAAAAATTATTAAAAATCATGATTAATTTGAGCATAATGGTGAGAATCAAAATTTTGAAATTCCTTTCTTGATTTTTAGAATTACATTGTCAAATATTAGAAAAACAATTGAAAAAATTGAAATAAGATTATTTAATTTTTCACTATTTTTCTTTCAAAATAAAAATTTTATAACAAAATATGCTTATTATAAAATTTTTAAAATATTTTAAGGTCAAAAAATCTCTAGTTGGTTCCTGCAATCAACTAGGGGTATTTTTGTTATTTTCAAAAAATTGTCTCAATAAATTTTTGAAATTATTTTAAAATTATTATTAATTATTCTAAGTACATTGATAACTTAAAAATTTTTTAAATAGTTTTAACTATTTTTTTTATTAATTTTGTTATCTATTTTTAAGGACAAAATGGTCATTTTATAAATTTTCTAACTTTGTTTCCCAAAAATTAAAAAAAATTTAAACTATGTACTATTTATTAATACGATTGTAACCGTAAGAATCAAATTTTAAGATTTTCATCTGATTTTTCAAAAATAAATATAGAATAATTTAATATACAAAAGTAAGAGTGTTACACTTCGTACTTATAAATAAGTCATCATGCACCAAGGCTAACTAACATCTACCGCTATTAGATTCAGTGTTTTGAGAAACATTTTCTCCCAAAAAATAGTTCATAATAACAATTACAACTCATCTTTATCAAAATACCTTCAACCCACAGTTGACAACATTTTTAATAACTCACCAATCAAAATCAACAAATTTCTTTTCAATTGTTTCGTAGAATATCTCAAATCAGCAGATCAAGCATAATATTTGACAAGTGTTCAACTAATTTGAAGAAACTATCAAACAATAATAATATTTTATAATATTCTTCAAATCATCAAATATAGAATAATTATCCAGTAATATTTCAATAATTTCACAATAACGATCACAATAATCCATGCATTTACATTCTATATATAAAAGAATCATATTATCTTGTCTCTCGTTAAAACAAAAGATTTCATATAAATAACATTTCATACTCATTTTGCAATTATTTTATAAAGAAATAAAAGAATAAATTAATAATGTATAAATAATATAGGACTTGTTATAGTCCCCATTATTTACTCACAAATTTCCTAAGATGCTGGAGTTGAAGCCAATGATTGATAGTAGTGAGGTGTATGAACAAAATCTAGCTTAGAATAACATTAAATTAGAACTCCAAAGAAAAAATATATCTATAAATAAACTTTCTGCTCCTAATAACTCTAGAAATTGCTAATGTCACTAATTTGAATTTTTCTAAGCTTTTTAACAAGTTTATAACACCCTCCTAATATTTCTAACTTACTACCCATATCAAAATATAGTTGAATAAGAAAAAGAATATACATATACAATTTTCACCTGAATTTCAAGTGCTTAAAGAATAATTTATACTAACCTAAAGTTTCCTATTATCTCATTCAAACTTACATAAAATCTCACCTCAAACAAGAATTTGTGATCTTCTCTCTTTCTGACATCTTTGCTCTCTGCCTTCTTTTTATCTCCTTCTCAATGCTACCTTCTCCTCTGCTCATTCTTTTTCATTACTGTATATATAATTTTTTTTTCTACTGAATATGCTCTCCATGCCGACCCCATTTCACCTTACATAACTTCAATGATAACAATTTGTCTTTTCATTGAGGTCAACATTCCGACGTTGGTAGCGCACAACTCTTCCCTATTTTCTTTGTTTTCTTCCATCTCTTGATGTTTCTATCTACCCCTAGTGATACATTATTATTAATTTGAATTTAAATATTTTATTTCATTCTTAATAAAAAAATTAATTGTAACTATTTTAAAATTTTTAGAATTAAGTGCTCTTTTTAAATACCAAAGAACAATGGGAAAAAGTTAATGTGATAATCTATAAATTTGTAAATTGACTTACTTCAATCTCAAACTCTTCTTTTTAAAATTTGAGGGTGTTAAGAAATGCGATAATACCTGTGCTATTACTATGGCTGAAATGTAATATCTCTTCATTGAGGTAAAAGAGAAATACAAGATGAGTTATTGAATGTATACCATATTAGTTACCTTTTTAATTTGGAGCATCTTCTGTTTGAATTCTGTGATAAAATATTAAAAAATAAAAAATGAAGGAAACATCTCGAGGAAAATTAAACAAAAGCACTACAATTTGTCTAGTAGACTGTGAGCACAATTAAGCCCCTTACTATATACTGTACAGTACACATATCACAGAGTAAAATGATCCAATTTCGGGTGACAGTTGCGTTGAATCAAAAATTGTGCAAGTTACAACCTCACCAAAACGTTGAATCATTGGCTACATACAGTAATGGGATTGGGTTGGATATTCTTCCTAACACAATCCAGAACTATTTACTTGTAACAACTGTTGTATGCTTCCTTCACAGTTATCATCTCTCAAAATCAATTGAAATTGATTTTAGTTCTTTACAAGAATGAGAATTTTGTGTGATGCATATGGAAATAGTACCTTCCTGCTTAATTTGGAATGACATAGGAAGCGTTCCATTTAATGTCTTTTACTTTATGCTTTTAACCTAATTATAGCATTCAACAAATCTAAGATTAGCTAGTCTTCTTGATACTTGATTGTAGATTATCTTGATAATACCAAAGACACAACATCCAACATAACAAGAGCACCTTAGACTCTTTGAAACAAATTAATTTTTTTTTTTTGTCTAAATGCAATCCTTGACTAGTAGTTGTAACACCCCTATTTTTGGAAAAGGGTAAAATGACTATTTTGCCTCTAGAAGGACTAGATAATCGAGAAAATAGATAAAAATAGATAGAAGTGTCTAAAATTTATTTTTAAGTCATTTATGTGCTTAGAATAATTAATAATAATTTTAGAAATTTTTTAGAAATTTATTGAGATAATTTTTGTGAAATGACCAAAATACCCATGGTTGACTACGAGAGCAGACCAGAGACTTTTTAACTTCAAAGTATTTTGAAAATTTTATATTAGGTATATTTTAATTATAAAAATTTTATTTTGAAAGAAAAGTAGTGAAAAATATAACAATCCTTTTTCAATTCTTTAACTATTTTTTTAATATTTGACAATGCAATTTTGGAAAATCAAGATGGAATTTCAAAATTTTGAATCCCACCATTTTGCTCAGAATTTAAAGAGCTATTTAACCATGATTTTTAATAATTTTTCTGAGCCGGAGCCTGGATAAATTAGAAAATGACGATTTTGTCATTCTTTATCAATATTAAGGACTAACATGAGAAAAAGATTCAATGGACATTAAAATGTCAATTTGAACTTGGAATCATGTCACATATATTAAAATATAATTTTAAAAATTTTTTGGGAATTTTCTGGAGTTCTGTGTAAAATGACCAAAATGCCCTTAGGTGTCCTATAAGCCAGCCAGTATTAGTTTAACATAAACAAAAGGTAAAAATGGTAATTTCAGTTTATTTATAGGTAAAATATTTAATTTTATAATTTTTATTAAAATTTTGGTATTTATTAAATTAAAATGGATTTATTATGAATTTTTTAGCTTAAAAATGCAAAATAAATAGATACAATTTGAAATAAATTAATAAAAATTAAAATTAATTATTAGAAATTTATTTTTGATGAAAAATAATTTATTTGTTCAGTTTTGCATTAAAATGCATTATTTTGATATTAAAAGCTAATTTTTCAAGTTTAGGCGTTTTTATCGGTACTAGTTAATTCACCTACAGATAAAATTTGACACATGGAGGCTTGGGACAGCTGGTAGATCATGTCCCCAACCCTAAAATGGGTGACTCACCACCTATTTGGGATATTTGTCCCTAAAATTAATTAAAATAAATTAAAATAAGTTTTATTGCATCATCGCTTACATCATCAAGGGACACCTAACCCCCTTCTCCCCCTCTATAAATACCCATGGTCTTGGATCATTTTCAGCACCTCTCTCTCTCTCAAACTACCAAATTCTTAGAGAGCATCTCTCTTTAGAGAAAAAAATTTCTTTTATTTTGTTTTAATGTTAAAATTTTACTAGTTTTCCAACAACTAGTAAAGTTCTCTTTCTAGGAGTTCTGCATCAACAATTTCATCCTCTCCATCAATTATCTTAGAGGTAATGGGGGGAGTGGGGTTGATTCTAAATTACTGTCACCTTGCATGTTGGTAGGAAGGGTTTTCCCCTAAATCTATTTAGGCTTAAATTTTAGTATTGTTATTATTGTTAATGTTAAACTTTAATTTTTACTAAGTCGTTACTCTGCCCAAATTTAGATTATTAAATTGTTACGCTGCTCAAATTTAAATTATTAAATTTTATTTACTAAGCTGTTACTATGTTCAATTTTATAAAATAAAAACGCATTTGCTAAGCTATTACTCTACTCAAATTTAGAAAATTAAAATGTATTTATTTATTTTTTATTCTGCCAAAATTTTTGTAATTAAATTATAATTACTATGTTGTTATTCTGCTAAAATTTTATATGATTACTAAATTGTTATTCTTTTGGTATTGTGTAATTTCTGCAAAATAAGGCAGAAATGTTGATTGTACTGGTGCTCAAATTAATTGAGACCAGGGAAATCCCTGCTTGAGAAGTTAGGAATTGATAGTTTAGTGAGTAATGTAAAGCAAGTGACATGCAGTGGCACGGCACCCTACTAGGGAAGCCACAGTTTGGTATGTTGAGGAATGAAAGCAGGGACCCACTTGTGGAGGTCTTGGGGGTAGGCATCGAGTGGTGAAGGTTCCAATGGCCAAGGTAGTGCCCTTGAGCCGGGATATTCACCTAACCAAACTCGATAACTCCGACAACTGCTCAGCATTTCAGGTTTGGTTTGAGAGTATACCTCTATAAATGGATATCCTAAATTGTTATTTTGTTCCTCAATGATGATGAGGACTGTACCATGTGATGGTGTTGATAGAGGTATATGTACTCCCAATCACTTCCCAGGTTCTGTTGAGAACTATTACCCACTAATAGAAAGTATGGATCTATATTGAGTCAAGGATTGTATAACATAGAATAAACTTTAGGTTCCCTTTTATTGTCAACTGTGTTTTATCTGTATTGTGTGGTAGAATTCCTATCATACATGTAAAAGTGATATTAGAACAAATCACCTCACTCCATTACTTTTTCTTTTATGCATGATTGATCGCGATTAATGAAGACTCGGCTGTTGATGAAGACCTACAGGGTTAGTTTGATAGTTTATTATTTTATGGGATAAGGTAGACGGAGATTGCTCTGACTAAGATCTTTTTGATGTACTGGAAATAAGTAGTAACTATTTTGATGTATATTTTAATCTCCCTGTATTTTAATAATTTTTCTGATTATGAAATCATGATGTACAGTTCTATGATGAATACACCAACTATTATTTTCAAATTCTGATAAATTTGCAAATTTTCTATTATTAAAAATAGAGAAAAATTTACTCGTATTTTTAAATAAATAAATAAGTATGAATTATGTTCAATGTGAATGGGTGTCACAGTAGTAGCTTTAGGAAAATTGTGAAAATATATTTGGAATGGGGAAAATAATAGAAACCTGAAGAAAATCTTCTTTCTTCTTAAAATATTTAGTCATATACATTCATTGAAAAAATGGTTATAACTTATAAATTGTACAATTTTTTTTTTAGGGAATAAATGATATACTTAGTTTAACATTTTTTTATGTATTATCAATAGGATACTGACTAAGGCCAAAAAAACACTAACTAATCAATTTGAAAAAGGGAAGTTTCATACCAATCCATTCTATAAAGGAAATAATTCGCGAGGGGTCTTTTGTAAACTATAACAACCTAATTCAAATATAGAATTGAATTTATTTACAAGTTGAAAGTAACATGTCTTGCATTAGTTTATTGCAATTGGCACTTTTCTCTCGTTATATGTTTTTAATTTTTTAAATAATAGACTTATGATTTGAGATGAATGTATATTGTGAGAAATCTACTTTTTTTTTCTATGATTGGTGTGCTAATTTTGCAACCCGTAAAGTGAATTAGAATATGAAGTTCAATATCTTAAAGTCTTTGGACTAGCTTTGTTTTTCCTCTTTTTATGTGATTGGTGTGCTTAATTTTCTAACCCATAAAATGGATTAGAGTAGGAAGATCAATAACTTAAAGTCTTTGAACTAGTTTTATTTTTCCTTTTCTCATGTGATTGTTGTGCTAATTTTCTAACCCATAAATTAGATTGAATTAGGATAATAACTTAAAGTCATTAAACTCATTTCATTTCTTCTCTTTTGATGTGATTAATGTGTTTAATTTTCTAACCCATAAAATGGACTAGAAGTTAGAAATGAATAATCATCCAAAAACCAATATATACCAATCCAAGGCATCCTATCATTGAGAAAAAAGCCTAATTAGGCCGAATTCGATTAGGTCAGGGATAGTGGATCTTTTTCTAATACACAAATAGTGGTGAGGATAAAAATAGATGCCTTGAACTTAAGCCTAATGTCATCTTGATAATAGTTAAATTATAGGCTTAATTGCACTTTGTGCCACCTAAGTTTTATCATTTTGTGGATTTTGCCACCATATATTTTTTTTCTTGTATTTTGTCACCTTGTTTTTGAAATCTTACAAATTTTGTGAATTTTTATTTAATGAACAATTGATGATTAGCCAAAATTTGCAAGATTTCAAAAATAGGGTGGCATATGAGAGAAAAAATACGGTGCTAAAATTCACAGAATGATAAAACTTGGGTGGTATAAAGTGCAATTAAGCCTAAACTATAAAGTTAAACTTGCATTTTGTTTTATATACATGCATTTTGTCTTACACGCACACACACACATATATGTTTAATTCAAAAAATTGTTGCTTTTTATGTTTTATTTAATTTGAAATGTATTTGGTATATAATTTATTTTTAAAAGTACAAAATTATATTATAAATAAAGAAAAGAATAAGAATATGGTGAAGGTGGGTTTTTGCTATTACGAGGAAAGGAGAATTAGATAGTAAATTTTCATTACCGATAGAAACCGAATGATACCCCACCTCACTCTAGATTTAAAATAATGCAAATGTGATGATTGATGAGCAAAGACAAAACTAGGGTATATTTGTGTGAGTTATATTACTACAAAAGACCAACTTTAAGTCTTTGCACTAGTTATTTATTTATTTCTTTATTAATTTGATTCATCTCCATAATTTTGTACCTTGCAAAGTAAGTTAGAAAACTAAGAAGAAAATAAACATCTATATCAACATTGAGCAATATGTGTAATAAATCTAAGGATGCAGACAATATGAACCAAGTGTGGAAGAATGACCCTCCTTCTCGAGACATGAGAAAAGGCACAAAATAAGTTTTTGAAGAAGAACCTTTTGAATTTTATATATGGGGTTATGATACCTTAGTTCTGTCTTTTCTTTTCTATCTTATGATCAAAAACATTTTACACTCCACATATAAATGACCTTTACAATTAAAAATAAAAATTTGTGTCCTTATAATATATTAAATTTCAAGTATAGGCCATAGAACTATGTCAATTTTTAGTTTTCATTTTTTCAATACTTCTTTCAAGTCACACATATAAGTAATTTTATAACAATTGCAAGCTCCTTAACTTATAACTTTGTAATTCTTTGAAACCACAATTGATTTGATGCAATATAAAGTTTATTGCTAAATGCTTTGTAACCCAATAAAAGAAACCCTAATAAAAATATGTAATAATGTTTTAATATTCGTTTTAAATTATTTTCACATTCTTAACA
Organism: Spatholobus suberectus; assembly: GCA_004329165.1. Classification (NCBI taxonomy): domain Eukaryota; kingdom Viridiplantae; phylum Streptophyta; class Magnoliopsida; order Fabales; family Fabaceae; genus Spatholobus; species Spatholobus suberectus. The sequence goes on along the minus strand of CM014730.1, from coordinate 9,154,802 downwards.
ATAAAGAACACATTTTTCTTTAAAGTAGTATGGCAATTTATTCACTTTAGTTGAGAAAGTGACAAATGATAAAAGTATGAGAATATATAACACATAAATTTGTTTCATTTATGCTTGTGTTTCCACCTCAATCAAGATATCTTCCATATCCAACAGATTCATTGTTATCGTTATGAACACATATTAGTTTACATTATTCCATTTGATTTGTGCATATATATATATATATATATATATATATATATATATATATATATATATATATATATATATATATATATATATATATATATATATGTATGTATGTATGTATGTATGTATATTTTCATTTTTGTTAAATTATTTATATATTTTGCTTTGTATGTGATAAGTGACAATCTAACGAATAGAAAAATCATTTTGTAGATGATAGACAATAGCATAAGAGTACATTAAATGAAAAATGTGATACATCTTTTTGCAACATGTTCAAACTATTTCATTTGCTTAATATAATAAAAGTATCATTTTTAATTAAATTACATGTCTATTTTTTTGGTAAAATATATCTATATATTTTAAAATACTTATATATAAAAGGGCATTATCTATTATCTTGCTCCAAGGTCCATAAAATGTCAAGATAGACCCCGATGATTGGTGTGTTTAATTTTCTAACCCATAAAATAGATTAGATAGGAAGATCAATAACTTAAAATCTTAGGACTAGTTTCATTTTCCTCTTTGCATGTGATTTGTGTAGTTAATTTTCTAACCCATAAAATGGATTAGACAAGCTAGGAAGATCAATAACTAAAAGTCTTTGAACTAGTGTTATTTTTTTCTTTTTTTGTATGATTGGTGTGCTAATTTTCTATCCCATAAAATAGATTGAACTAGGAAGATCAATAACTTAAAGTCTTTAATAGTTTCATTTTTCCTCTTTTGATGTGATTGGTGTAGTCAATTTTCTAACCCATAAAATGGATTTGACTAGGAAGATCAATAACTTAAAGTCCATGGACTAGTTTCATTTTTTCTCTTTTGATATGATTGGTGTGCTTAATTTTCTAACCCATAAAATGGATTTAGTAGAAAGATCAATAATTTAAAGTCATTGAACTAGTTTCACTTTTTTCTTCAATGTGATTGGTGTGCCAATTTTCTAATCCATAAAATAGATTGGACTAGGATAATCAATAACTTCAAGTCTTTGCACCAGTTTTATTTTTCCTCTTTGGATGTGATTGATGTGTTTAATTTTCTAACCCATAAAAATGAATTAGAAGTTAGAAGTGAATAATCATCCAGGTCAATATAAACCAAACCATGATACTCGAGAAAAAAAAAATAGACCGAATTTAGGATAGAGATAATGAAATTTTTGTTCTATGCAAATAGTGTTGAGGAAAAAAATAGATGACTTGAATTTAATCCCAACCTGACGTCATCTTAATAATAATTAAATTATAAAATTAAAGTTGCATGTTTGTCCTATAAATATATTCAATTCTAAAATTTGTTACTTTTTATGTATTATTTAATTTAAAATGTATTTGGTTGTTAACTTATTTCAAAAATACAAAATTATAGATATTTATAAAAAAGGAATAGAATTAGATATTAATTTTTCGTCACCTATAGAAACCAAACAAAACCCCACAGGCCTACCCCACCCATACTATGAAATAATGCACACATGATAATTGATAAGATAGGACTAAGGTATATGAGGTATATCCATGTCAACATCAATCAATATACCCTTTTTGCTTTATTTATTTATTGTTGCAAGAAGTCCCATGTATTGATTGCAATGTCAACAAAATAAAAATATTTGTCCTAATATATACATACAAACACACACACACACACACACACACATATAAATTGAGTTTAAATTTAATTGTTTGTTTCAAATAAAGAATGATAGGAAAGGACAACAGAAAGGTGTAACACCATGTTTTTAGAACGCATGATCCAATGCATGGTAATTAAAAAGTGAAAATTAGATATGCAAATTAGGTGATTAAAAGAAATAAAGGAATTGTGGTTATGTATGATTTGTTGTATATGATCATGGTTGTGTTTTGGTTATTTGAAATACTGGTTTGAATTTAGAAAGTTTGAGATGTGTGCTTGAGTCAAATAGGGTATGTTGTGAGTGTGATTTTGGGCTTTTAAAGGAAAACAGTTGACTTAGACCAGTTATGGGTTATGGGGAGTGATTTGATGAGTTATGGGCCTCAATTGGCCAAAAGTCCGTGTGAAAGCTCCTGGAGGTCGAGGCATAAAAGGTAAAGGAGGAGGGGAGTTCTTTCATTTTCCCATTTTCTTTCTTTCTCTTCATTTATCTCAATATCTCTCTAGAAAATCTCAAGTCCTAAGGGTGCTAAGAGGATTCCCAAACCCAGTTCAATATTGTGGTGAGAGGAAGATCAATCTGTGGAAGGTTTTGGCTCAAGACGCCAAATTTCTCAAGAACCTAAATTCAAATTTAGGAACTTTTAGAGGTAAGCTTCAATTGTAAGTTGGTTGATTGGTTGTTGTTAAGTGTGATTCTTGTATTGGCTTGGATTGAAAACTGGTTGGATTGGTTTTATGTGGAATTTTGTGTTAGAAATGGGTTTTGCTTAGGTTTGAAGGATTTATTGGTGTATGTTACTTTATTTACAAGATTTTGCTGCATATATTCCTTTTGAATGTTGTGTACATCCGTTGGATCTTGTTTGAATTGAACTAGAGAAAGGATGAGAGGAAAGATTAGATTTTGGGTTTTTGTTTGAGTAGAGTCACTAAATGACTCAGGGCCTTATTGAGCGAGAGTGCCCTGGAGTTGGGATAAAAGTGTTGACTTGAAGATTCGTTGAGCGACCATCGTTGTCGCTGAGTGAGTGTTCTTGAGGAAGGATGAATGAGTGAAGAAAAAGGGAGATTTGCTGAGCGAAAATCACTTCATTGAGTGAGTGATCATCTGAATTCTGGAAATTTTCCAGAATATGGTTTGTTGAGCAAGTCTAATACTTGCTGGGCGATGAATAAGTGTTACAAAGTGTGCTAAAGTGGTTTGCTGAGGAGACCTGTCCTCACTGAGCGAATTGGAGCCCTGGAGATTTATGATTCTCTGTTGTGAGTATCTCACTAAGTGAAAAATATGATCGTTGAATGAGAATAATGACTGAGATTTGGTTGCTCTCTAGAGTGGCTACTTGTTGAGTGACATTCATGTTTACTGAGTGAAGGGTAAGGAGAATGCTTGGATTCACTGAACGACCCTTGTTGTCACTGAGTGAGAACCCTGGGTACAAAGAAGAGGGTTATCTCTGGAGTTGAGTTCTGAGCGAGACTTACACTCCTTGGGCAAGAACCTTCGAGAGAGGAAACTGTGCTTTATGCATGGAAGGAACTCGTTGAGCGAGCATAAGGGTCACTGAGGAAGCATATGTTTCTGTGTGTTGAGCGAGAAATTGCAAGAAATTGGTAGTTGAGTGAAAGGTTGCTTAGGTAGAACCTCCACTAGTTGTGGTGTGTTGTGATGGTGAGATATCTTACAGAGGGTGTTGGTTGCTTAGATAGGACCTCACCTAAGATGTGTAAGATGTTTCTCGAGGTATATGCTACTTGGATAGAGCGTTAGCTGTTGACCATGTAAGAGGTTGGATTGGGGCCTGCATGGAGTTAATAATGATTGTGGGACCACAAGTGGTGCTGAGTAGGCCACGTGGTGTTGTGGTGATATATATATATATATATATATATATATATATATATATGATGGTTGTTGTGGTGATTCATGCATTTGCATGCATATGTTGTTAGCTGAGGTTGTGTGGGCCTCATGCCATGTGCAGGTAGGCACGGAAGTTGGATGGTTGATAAGAGCTGTGGCTCAGACGGGCCTCCAACCTAGTGCCTGGATAAGACATGGGGTCGGAAAGATAGGCCTAGGGGATGAGTGGATGGGTAATCTCGCAAAAGACCAAGGCAATGTAGGCCTTGTGTTGCGGCGACCATCACCCAAATTCACTTATCCTGACAAACCACTAAGCTTACCCTTAGGTCAGAGTTTTGGCAATCCCTGAATGATGCTTAGAGGGCCATTGTAAAGGATAAGACCTAGTTGATTGCTTAGAATGTAGAAATCCCTCGAGAGTCGTGTGATTTATTCATTGACATGTAGTGGTTGAAAGCATGGTGTGTGGTGTTGTGATGTATATAAAACCATTTCATTGATGATTTGGATTCCATATTGGCATGTTGATGGCTGATTGTATGAATTGTATATTGTATGTTGTTATTTTTTATTTCATAAGCTTATCCTTGCCTTACTGTTTGTTTGTTATGTTGCTATTGTTGCTGGTTATGGTTATGTGATGTTGTGATTATGACGATTACGTCATTTGGCGTGGGAGCAGAAGGCTAGGCATCTGCTAATCCAGCTTCTCAAAGTGGATGAAGGAGGTCTCAAATGGAGACTTTTGGAGACCCAAATTGGGTGGAGCTCTTTTGGAAGCTATTTTCTTTTGATTTTGAGTTGATGTATACATTGTATAGTTAACCAACTATAAGGAGTTTTGATTTTGTATCTCTCCTGTAGCTTTGTAAATGGGCCTGTATATTATATTATATTATTATGTATCCTATGCATATATTTGTTATAGTATGTTGATTATTTATTATTGAATATTTTAGTATGATTTGGGATTGTATGTAGTGTTGTGGCAACAGAGGATCGTCACTAAAGGGGGTAAAAAGTACCTTTGTTGATGGATGAGTTGGACTTGGCTAAATTGAGAAGATTGCAATGGAAATCTTTTAAATAGGCGAGAGTCTACCTGTATCTTTGTGACTTGTGAAGAATGGGACTTGAAGAGTCAGGTGGTGATTGTAAGACTAGGGGTGCTGGGCAAAGGAATATCCGAGAGAAAATTGTAGGGAAAAATGTGATTAGTGGGTGAGGTGGATACTACATCTGCTTGTATATGATCAAGGGGAGTGGATTGATAGGGAAACACGTGTTCATAAAAAATAATCTTACGTGAGATGAAAATTTCCCTTGTTCGCAAGTCAAACAAGATATATCCCTTTGTTCCTTGTTTAAAACCAATGAAAATGCATTTCTTAGCCCAATGATCCAATTTCGTTCTATGTTGTGTTAATGTTGAGGCAAAACACAATGAACCAAAAGCCCTTAAATCAAGTAATATGGCTGGAGTTTTATGGAGTAGTTAAAAAGGAGATTTGTTATCTAAGGTGGGAGAAGGCAGCCTATTTATGAGATGAACAGCATGAGTAGCAGCATATGACCAAAAAATTTTAGGCAAATGCACATGATATAGTAGACTACGAGTTACATTGAGTATGTGTTGATGTTTTCTTTCAACTACAAATTTTGTTGTGGAGTTTCTGCACAAGAAGTTTGGAGTATGATGCCAAATGTGTTAAATAATTTAGAAAAATTGAACTCAGTATCATTATCAATTCTAATTACTTTAACTATTCAATCAAATTGAGTTTTAACCAGGGTGATAAATTGTTGGATTAAATCTCTAGTTTCAGATTTGGCTCTCACAAGGTATATCCAAGTGTGTCTTGAAAAGTCATCAACTATGGTTAAAAAGTATTGATGTCCACGTAGTGATCTCACATTAACAGGACCCCATATATCTATATGCAATAAATAAAAAATATGTGTAGTTTTGTAACTGCTAACAAGAAAAGGAAGTTTATGTTGTTTAGCTAAGTGACAAAAGTCATAGATTGCCTTATCATTAAACTGAACATATGGAAAGTGAGTATAGACAATATGCAACACTTCATTTGATGGATGGCTAAGGCAAAAATGCCACAAATCAAAAGATGATGAGGTAATAGTATTAGCATTTGTAGAAAAGTTGTTTTCACGGTTGAAAGACATAGTAGGTGATCCCGATTACTTCAAATAGTATAAGCCATTTCGCAATTCAGCAAATCTAATCATCCTCAATGTAGGAATATCCTAAATGACACAAGAATGACAAATAAAGATTAGTTGACAATTTAGGGATGAGGAGAGTTTTGGTATAGAAATTAAATTGAAGGTGAACTCAGGAATATATAACACATTATAGAGATGAAAAGAGTTAGAAAAGGAAACTATCACAGAATTATAGCTGTTGCTTTTGATGCCTACAGTGGTTTGATAATGTGAAAAGTGACAAAGTGTGATAGGGAATGGGTGACATGATCTATAGCCCTGATGTCCAAGATCCAAGAATTAAATTTGAAACAAGAAATGTTACCTGTGACAAGAGTTGAAGTTGATTGGTGATGAGTTGATGACTCACCAACCTGATTCTTGATGACTTGATTAACCATAGAGTTGTTGGTATCGACTTTAGACTATTAAAGCAAATTGAGTAACTATTGATACTACCCTAGGCTAAGTATAACAGGTATTTCAGATTGATTTGTTGCAGAAGAGGAGGTCTTATTGGTTGGTTGTGAGGCATCAATGGAATGTGCAATGTTATCATTATTGCTTACTGCATTGTTGACACTAGATCCATTGTTATTTCTGAACTTGAATCTAAGAGAAAAACCATGTTTATAGTTGCACATGTCAATAGTGTGTCTTGCTCTACCACCAAAAGTACATATCTTATTTGAATTGCCTCAATTGTGTTAGATTTGCCTCTTCCTTGACCATAATTGGTATGTTCATGGTTTTGCTTAGGAGATTCTGTGAAATTAGCCAACGCTTTTGGTTTCCCTAATATGTTGCCAAGAGAGGGTCTTTCTTGCTGCAGAACTATGGAAAAGACTTTGTTTATTGATGGCAATGGATCCATCAACAAAATATGTGTTCTAATAGTGTTATAATTGTCATTGAGTCCTTTTAGAAAGCAAATCATATATTCCAAGTCCCTATGTTTCTTCATGGTGGTCATCAAATCACATTTACACTTAGTCTCATAAGCACAATCGGGTATTGGTCTAAAGGATTCCAAATCATCCCAAATGATCTTCAATAAGTGAAATAATCAGAAACATTTCAGTCTCCTTGTTTAATTGAATGAATATCTTGTAACAAATCTGAAATTTTGAAATAATCACCTTTTGTGAATCTTTCTTTCAAATCAATCCATAAATCTTTGGCACTGTTAATGTTAATGGTGCTCTAAGCTATTTGTGGAGATAGGGTTCTATTGATCCAAGAAACCACCATGATATTGCATCTGTCCTAAGCTTCGTACAGTGAATCATTCTCTATAGGTGTCTTGATTGAACCATTGATAGTAAAATTTTAACATAAAAACAAAATAAGAAAAATTTCTAGAGAAAGAAGATTTTAGAGAGAGAGGCTCTCTAGCTTATGGAGGAGAGGAATGGTGAAAAGTCAGAATTTTGGATGCCTATTTATAGAGAAAGGAAAGAGTGAGGTGTCCACTTTGATGACATAAGCTTATTATGTCATAAATCCTATTTTTGATTTATTTTTAATTAATTTAGGGACAAATATTAAAAATAGAGTGATGAATCAGCTATTCTTAAGTTGGGGACGTGCTCCCTTAGCTGGCTAGCTTCTAGTGTTAATTTTATCTGCCGGTAAATTAACCGGTACCAATAAAATCACCTAAACTTGAAAAAATTGACTTTTAATATCAAAAAAATGAAATTAAATGTAAAATTTACAAATACATTGTTTTTCATCAAAAATAAATTCTGATAATTAATTTTAATTTTTATTAATTTATTTCGAATTATATGTATTTATTTTGTATTTTTAAGCTAGAAAATTCATAAAAAATCTATTTTAATTCAATAAATACCAAAATTTTTATGAAATTCTAAAATTAAATATTTCACCTATAAATAAACTTAAATTACCATTTTCAACATTTTTGAATGTCAAGCCAATACTAGCTGGCTTATTGGACACCTAGGAGCATTTTGGTCATTTTACACAGGAATTCCAGAAATTTCCCAAAAAATTTAAAAAATTATATTTTAATATATATGACATGATTTTAAGTTCAAATTGACATTTTAATGTCAATTTAATATTTTTCTCATGTCAACTCTTACTGTTAAAAGTAGGGACAAAACCGTCATTTCACAAAAATTATCTTAATAAATTTTGAAATTTTTAAAAATTATTATTAATTATTCTAAGCTCATAAATGACTTAAAAATAAATTTTAGACATTTTTAACTATTTTTATCTATTTTCTCAATTATTTCGTCCTTCTAGGGGTAAAATAGTCATTTTACCCTTTTCCAGACTCTATTTCCCAAAAATTATTAAAAATATAAACTAAGTACTACTAAATAATACAAGCATAACTATAGGAATCAATTTTTTGAGATTCCCATCTGGTTTTTCAAAAATAAATGTAGAATAATTGAAAAATAATTTGATATGCAAAAATATGGGTGTTACATGTGTCCTTTAAATTGAACAAGAAGGTTGCTCAAATGAAGAGAGAGAAAGAAAATAGAAATAGTAGAGAAAGAGAAGAAGGAGATACTAACAAAAAAAAAGAAAGTTTGCCAAACCCATTACAAGTAGCAGCAACCTTAGCATTAGCTAGTTTTATTGGTGCAATGGTGCCATTGCTTGCAGCCTTCTTTATAAGGGAATATAAGATGGCGCTTAAAGTGGTTGTGGCGATTGTGAGCATTGCTTTAGTGGCATTTGTTTGGGTATTGGCAGTGTTGGTCAATGCTCCAATATTAAGGTTTGTAGTATTGCATTTGGTTGGGGTTGGATGATGATGGCCATTAGTTTTGGGCTAACAAAGTGGTTGTGGTCAGGTGGACCCCTTACGTATGATGTTGGTAAAGCTTCGAGATTTTGATCATTTGATAAACTAGAAGTTTTGTTTCTATCTGGCCTAGATTCCATAATCTGTCTGGGATAAAGTGATTGTAAAAACCTTCATTATATCACTCACATTAATGGTGCACATTTTATGAAAATATTTTTGGTTTTGTTTACCCAATTGATGGTTTCAAATTAAAATGAGGCACAAAGCTAATGGGTTAAACACTCCAACAAATAATGATCTAAACATTCATATTTTCAATTAATCGCATATCCTATTCACAATAAATTACCTTATTTTAATTAAGATTAAATTAATCAGTATGTCTCTAAACTATTTGAGAATTTTTTATTATATCCCTAAACAAACAATTTTGTAATTAGGGCCCTTAATTTTATAATTTTTTTATAATTGAATCCTTGAAGTTAGTTTATGACAGCTTGAAACTATTGAAAAATAACAATTTGTGACAGTTTTAAAAGTCCTAGGAACCAATTTACAAAATTTTTACATAATCAAGGAGCTAATTAAAAATGTAGATTTAATAATAAAAATAATAAAATTGTTCAATTTATGGCATTGTTTGGTACCTTGCTACTATTGAGTAATATCTGCATTTAATAAATTTCGTGGAAAGCATAGTGTTATGTGCAGGTTAGTGAAATTATTATTACTAATATCATGGTCTTTCTGATTAAATATAATGTGACTATATTATCTTATTAAATTGGAAATATATATATATATATATATAATTTTGTAATAATTACCTTTTTTAATAGTATATTAACTTTTAATATATATAGATTCATATAAAATTCTTATATTTTTTAGCATATGTTACATTTATCAAATTAACTACATTATATTTCATAAATATTATACTTAATATTATAGTTAAAGCTAATTATATATTATATTTAATAAATACAATAAATAAGTCTATTTAACGCCTTTATAAATAATATAATTTGCTTATATATATGTGTGTGTGTGTGTGTGTATTGATAGATAGATTGTATAAATAGATTTTTTTTTTGTATTTTCTTGTCAAGGTTTATTTTGTCTGGAATTAAAAATCGACGGTGAACAAGTTATAGTGGGCTCCACATATCTTCCAAAGTCCAACCGCAAGGCCATGATCTCATGACAAAGAATTTGGCATAAAAATTTTGAAATTTGCCAGAAGATGTGATAAAAGAATATGTTCAAAGAAATTTAGATCATTGCAACTTTGCATCTCAATAACAGTATATTTTTTTTATATGGTTTGCAAGAGAGGTGCAAGGTGGCTGTGTGGGTGAGGTAGAGGCATTGAACTGTGTGCATAATTGTTGTGTTGGTACTGTGAATTTAGGAATACGACCCTAGCTTGTTAGCCCAATGGCTGTAGTCAACAATGAAGTTGGAGGGCCTATTGATGAGGGTAGTACTCTATGTTGAAACAACATTGAAAGTTATAAATGCAAAGTGTGCTGATTACGTACCTTAAATATCAAAACATAAGAATGTAAAATTTAGCATCATAAATTGTGAATGTATAACAATAATAACAACTTTATTTGACAATTTTGGCTGCAGCCTTCATGCCGGGATTTTCTTTATTTAAGAATTAATTTTGGGAAAAAGTGTTTTAATACATTCTGAAATTAAATTTTGAGCAGAGTATTTTGAATGTGTTCCATAAATAAATTTTTTACTTAGGCACTGCGCTAAATTTTCTACTTAAATTTGGAGGAAATGCTCAAGCAGCTTGGTGATGAAGAGGAACAATAGATGGAAGTGCCGACCACCAACAATCACTCTACTCCGACAGTCAATGAAGCACAGTTACGTAGTGCGCCACCTTTCATCGCTGAAATCTGGAAGCACTGACTCACTTTCTCTTCTATTACATTAATCTAAGGGCCAACATTTTTTTTAGACTTTGATTTGTTGGGTTTTAATTTTAATCTAATAGTTACTAATGCTATTGGAGAGAGCTAGAGAAAAAACAGTGATGGAGAGGATCCGGTTCCCTATTAAAATTGGTACTTTTCTCTCTTTATATGTTTTTCATTTTTTAAATAATGCATATAAGATTTGAGATGTATGTGCACTGTGAAAAATCTAAATGAAGATCAATAGCTTAAAGACTTTTTAGATTAGTTTCATTTTTCCTTTTTATTTTTCTTGTGTGTGTGTGGTTTCGTTTTCCCTCTTTTTCATGTGATTGGTATGCTTAATTTTCTAACCCATAACATGGATTAGACTAGAAATTCCGAAACATCCTCATTTTATTTAAATATTTATTTGATTGGAATATGAACTTTTGCTATTTTTTCAATACTTTTGTTAAATAAAATGAGATATAATTTCAAGATTCTGACTGAAGAGCTGGGTCTGGAATATTGGAAAACTTAGAACAATAATTTTTATTTATTTTTATGAAACTAATATAAACAATTGTAAAAATGACAATTTCTTCCCCAATCAAATAAATAAAACTCTAATAAATTAAAAATCATAGCAGAAGGTAAAAAAAATAATATAATTTTAAGTTTAGAAATATAATTTAAGAAATCTTTCTGAAAATTTTCAAAATTTTAGCGTGAAAAGATAAAAATGTCCCTAATAGACAGTAAAAAGTTAAACAGTGATCCAATGATTTATCAAAATTCTAGAAAATTATTTAAGTAATATTTTTAGGTTAATAATTATAATAATTAAATTATTTTGGTAATTTTAGACTGAAATAATTGATTTAGATAATTATTATAATAAAATGAAATTAGTAAAATAAATATGAAATATATTTACAAAAGAAAAATTTGGACTACTCTTAGACATGTGGGCTGGACGAAAACCAAAGCCCAAAAGCATCTAGCCCAAACCCAATTAAATGAAGATAAACATAGAATTAAGTAAATAAACAAAATCAAATTTTAAAAAATAATTATTACCAAATTTTTTTACCATAAGCATTTATTGCCCAAAGGAATTCCACGTACAAAGCCATATGCAAAGAGCAGTCCATGTTACTTCCTAATTTAATGCAATAGATAATTATCCAATTAACTAAAAATAAAAGCACCACTTACTCTCTTTTCCTCTCCCAGCTGGACGAGACTTTCTCTCTTACTCCTCTTCTTCCAAATTTTTGTCACTTAGAATACAGGTTTTGGTAGTTGGAGCAAAGAAAATTCTATTTTCATGGTGGATTCTTCTAGTTGGGTGCAAGTTTCCTATTCACCCTCTCTTGTCAAGCTTCTCTTGACTTATTATTTTTTTACACAAAAGCTTGCGGGAGAGATTTGACCCCTAATTCTCATTAGTTTAATTTTTAATCATGTTTTTGTTATTATATCTTTGTACGATAATCATGAGATTGATGTGCTTGTATGATATTTATATTTGAACTTTATTGCAACTATTTCATTAAATTAATGATTGTTTTTGATTGATTAATTATTATTAGTTATTAGTATGAAATAAATTATTTTTTTTAGATATATGTATGCATATTAATTCAGCCCAGCTAAAAAATTTAGGAAGAATCATTAAATTTTTATTATTATTCTGTTTTACTGGTTAACAATAAATTTTTATAATTATTATGTTTTAAAATTCAATTTTGGATTTATAAAGAAAAATATAGGAAATATTATTAACAAAAATTTTAGGTATTAGATAAATTAGTTTTAGATGATAAAAAGTTAAATAATGATTATATAGATGTATTCGGTCATTTGAAAATAAAATTAGTAAAATTTTATTAATTTGTTTAATTACTTGATTATTATTATTAACTATAAAATATTTTAATTCCTGGTTTAAAATGAAAAATTAGCTTTTAGCCATACTAAGATTAAAATGTCTAGAAAGTGATTTTTATTATTAAATACAGATTAACTTTTATAATGAATAGGAAGTTAAAAATTTAAAATTCTGGTTTAATTAGAATACTCAGTATAGTATTCGGACATTTTTTTTATTATTGCATTACAAATTTATTTTTTTATTTATCACTATTAGTGATAAGTATAATTAATTGATAATATATTTAAAATTTAAAACTATTGCTAAATATTGATTTCAGTTCTATATATATACATATATGTGTGTGTGTGTGTGTGTGTTAGGTCCATTTTGATCTATTTGAAAAGTATTTAAGTATATATTATTTCCATTTTGAAAAGTATATATTACTTCCATTTTGATTTATTTGAACTAAGGTATCAAATAATTTTGGATTAATATAAAATTTTGTACATATGATCTATATTAAAGAAACTTTCAATCCAGTGGTGTGTTTTGAGATAAAATCATTCAATTGAAAGTTATTGAATGGTGTAATAGTTGGTGTAAGTTACACTTGTATTATTTGATCTCTCACCCATATATATATATATATATATATATAGTGAATATTTTGTTAAAATTTTATGAAATTAGTAATGAACTAATGTAATATTAATTACATTATGTTTTATACGTATATTAAAACATGTACACAGTTTTAATTAAATATATATGTTTTACAACCATATTAAAACGAATTGAGTTTTTATTTATATTATATATAAGCTATATTATTCTAAGATTATTAAGTTATATTTTTATTTACATATAAATAGTATACTTTTAAGATTATAGTAAGATGACTTCTAACATAAACAAGAAAAATGTTTTTAATTATTAAGATTATATGTTAATTTTAGAAAAATTTTCAATTGGATAGATGTGTAAGAGCTAAAAATTTTGGTTTGGAATGCTTAGTTTAGCATTCGGTCACCACAATAAAATTAGAGGAAATTTTCATTGAAAGTTTTTAATATTTATTTAAATTAATTATTAAATATATTTTATAATAAAATGTAGTTATGCTAAATCAGTTAAAAAATTTAATTTGAGTTATTTTTGAGAAAACGGAATTTGGCCATTGTAAAATAGTTTTAGAAGAAGGATTTAAAATATTATTCTAATAATATTAATTATAATTAAAATTGTTAGATTTTATAAACTTAAGAAAATTTTTGGATGGATAAGTATCAAATTCAAATAATAAGTGAAGTTTTACATAAATTTTTGAAACTTATGTAAATTTCACTTTTAATAGAAAAATAATGAATAAAATTTATTATAAATTTTATTAATTGATAAAAAGTAAATTTTATAGTAAATTATTAAAATAGCCAAATTATATATTTTAAAAATAGTTAAATTTTTAAATAATGTTAATTTAATTTAGTCACATAAATTTGAAAATTTGAATTGAAAAGAAATAAAATAAGTTATTTTATAGAAAGGTTAAAAATTTTATATTAAATCACTTAAGAATAAATTAGTTATATTATAGCTTTGTAGTTGATGAGTTGAAATATTTGTGCTCTTGAGGTCTATGACAATACCTACTCAGAGAAGTATTGGTAAACAAATTGTAGAGAAAATTCTGCTAAATATTCTGGAGAGATATTATGTAAGTATTATTGAGTCTCTATTGGATATTTCAAAGAGATATTGCGTAAAATATTGTTGAGTCTTACATCTGATGGAATCTGATATGAGCTGATGACGATGATGGACCATATAGTGAGGCATGTGTTTCAAAAATGAAAAGTTAAAGTTTGGTATATGGTGACATGAAGGTAGGGACTATTGTTAAGGTATAGGAGGTATGGTATCGAGTGGTGATCGTCCTAATAGTCAAGATAGTGCTCTTGAGCTAGGAGAATCATCTAACTAGCTTACCTAATAGCCCTGACACCTAAGACCTGCTCAATATCACCAAGGTAGCACTATTTGCAACAGGTCAGGTATCCTCCTAGCATTGTTTGAGACATTTAGATGTTGTAGTTTTGTGGATGCAATTAAGCTATGCCAAAAGAAAGAAGAGATGAAATTTTCATGTTTGACTTTGATGTTGTTCATGGCACATAAATGGGGGATCAAATATCCAAAATTTCTCTAATATGTGTGTGACACCCATTCACATTGCACATAACCCATACTTATTTACTTGTTTAAAAATAAGAGTAAAATTTTTCTTTGCTTTTAATAATAGAAAATTTGAAAATTTATCAAAATTTGGAAACAATAGTAAAAAATAAAATCTGTATCTATTCATCATAGAACTGTACATCATGATTTCATAATTAGAAAAATTATTGAAGTACAGGGAGATTAAAATATACATCAAAATAGTTACTACTTATTCTCAGTACATCAAAAAGATTCTAGTCAGAGCAGTGTCCATCTACCCTATCCCATAAAATAATAAACTATCAAACTAGCCTTATAGGTCTCAATCAACAGCTAAGTCTTCATTAACCGCGATCAATCATGCATAAAAGAAAAAGTAATAGAGTGAGGTGATTTGTTCTAATATCACTTTTACATGTATGGTAGGAATTCTACCACACAATACAGAAAAACATAGTTGACAATAAAAAGGGAACCTAAAGTTTATTCTATGTTATACAATCCTTGACTCGATATGGATCCATACTCTCGTTAGTGGGTAATAGTTCTCAACAGAACCTGGGAAGTGATTGTGAGTACATATACCTCTCTCAACATCATCTCATGGTACAGTCCTCATCATCATTGAGGAACAAAATAACAATTTAGGATATTCATTTATAGAGGTATACTCTCAAACCAATCTTGGAATGTTGAGCAGTTGTCGGGGTTATCGAGTTTGGTTAGGTGAATATCTCGGCTCAAGGGCGCTACCCTGGCTATTGGGACCTTCACCACTCGATGCCTACCCCCAAGACCTCCGCAAGTGGGTCCCTGCTTTTCATTCCTTAGCGTACCAAACTGTGGCTTCCCTAGCAGGGTGCCATGCCACTGCATGTCACTTGCTTTACATTACTCACTAAACTATCAATTCCTAACTTCTCAAGCAAGGGTTTCCCTGGTCTCAAGTAATTTGAGTACTAGTACAATCAATATTTCTGCCTTATTTTGCAGAAATTACACAATACCAAAAGAATAAAAATTTAATAATCATGATTTAATAATCTAAATTTGGGCAGAGTAACGACTTAGTAAAAATTAAAGTTTAACATTAACAATAATAACAATACTAAAATTTAAGTCTAAACGGGTTTAGGGGAAAACCCTTCCTACCAACATGCAAAGTAATAGTAATTTAGAACCAACCCCACTCCCCCCATTACCTCTAAGGTGGTTGATGAAGAGGATGAAATTGTTGGTACAAAACTTCTAGAAGGAGAAATTCTACTAGTTGAAAACTAGCAAAATTTTAACATAAAAACTAAAGAAGAAAAATTCTTAGAGAGAGATGCTCTCTTAGCTCATGGAGGAGAAGAATGGTGAAAATTCAGAATTTTGGATGCCTATTTATAGAGAAAGGAAAGGGTGAGGTGTCCACTTTGATGACATAAGCTTATTATGTCATAAATCACATTTTTGATTTATTTTTAATTAATTTAGGGACAAATATTAAAAATAGAGTGATGAATCATCTATTCTTAGGTTGGGGACGTGCTCCCTTAGCTGGCTAGCTTCTAGATGTTAATTTTATCTGCCGGTAAATTAATCAGTACCGATAAAATCACCTAAACTTAAAAAAATTGACTTTTAATATCAAAAAAATGAAATTAAATGTAAAACTTGAAAAATAAATTATTTTTCATTAAAATTAAATTTCTAATAATTAATTTTAATTTTTATTAATTTATTTCAAATTCTATCTATTTATTTTGTATTATTAAGCTAAAAATTTCATAATAAATCCATTTTAATTCAATAAATGCGAAAATTTTTATGGAAATTCTAAAATTAAATATTTAACCTATAAATAAACTGAAATTATCATTTTCACCATTTTTGAACGTCAAACCAATATTGGTTTACTTATTAGATACTTAGGGACATTTTGGTCATTTTACACAGGAATTCCAAAAATTCCTAGAAAATTTTCAAAATTATACTTTAATATATATGACATGATTCAAAGCTCAAACTGACATTTTGATGTCAATTTAATCTTTTTCTCGTGTCAGCCTTTACTATTGCAAAGTAGGGACAAAACTGTCATTTTATAAAAATTGTCTTAATAAATTTTGAAAAATTTCTAAAATTATTATTAATTATTCTAAGCACATAAATGACTTACAAAAAATTTAGACATTTCTAACTTTTTTTATCTATTTTCTCAACTATTTAGTCCTTCTAGGGGTAAAATAGTCATTTTAACCTTTTCTGGACTCCATTTCCCAAAAATTAATAAAAATCTAAACTAAGTACTACTAAATAATACAAGCATAACCATAGGAATCAAATTTTTGAGATTCCCATTTGGTTTTTCAAAAATAACTGCAGAATAATTGAAAAATAATATGATATGCAAAAATAGGGGTGTTACAATGTGCATAGCCATTTTATAATATGGAGTAATGTATCTTTTAACATTCTTTTCAATTTTGTCATGCCATTCAAAAGAGTAAAGGAAGAGCTATGTTATACTCGATGTCATGCCAACTTGTAAAATCTACTTGAATGTAGACTTGTTATCAATTTGAGAGATTTAGTTCTTTAGGCGAGAAAAAGAGGAGGAGGGGGGGGGGGGTTGTTATGTAAGTGTGAATTTTTTTGTTTCTGAATTGTTGACATTTTGATAGTAAATTTATTGTGCTCGAGGTTCAAAATAGGGAAAATTGAATATTTATAGTTATATCAGTACCCCATCAACCTTGGAACATGATCACTCTTTTCTAAAGATGATGACTACACCTTCATTTTATCAATGGCTAATGACAAAAAGCATAAAACATGGTCCGTATGATTGTCAAAACTGGAAAAATAAATACCTACATTTATGCAGTAATGTTAATATTTTCCAGGTGTTTCCATTACATTAACCATTTCCTCTGGTCATTCTAGTTGTTATACGTGGTGCAATTATGCTTTGTTGCCAGTATGCCACTCAATTATCACATGGTTAACAATGGTAATCTTCTAGAAAAGCATAACCAAGTCCTAAGAGAAATTTCTACAATAAGATGTAAAGAATAGATTGTTCTCGAATTATTGAATTTCCATGAACCAATTTTCCTAAAAATGCCCATTTTGAATAACAGGGACAAAGTAAAGAATTTGTTCGAATATGTCTATACTTTGCCGTTGACAATGGCATAGTTGCATTCCAAACAGAAACTATCGAAATGTTTAGTGATCATGTTAAATTAAATAAAACTTGAAAGCCAGCATCATGAAACTAATCCTTGGCCGCTTGTAAAAGAAAAGAAATATGAAGAATTATGCATGTTGTCAATGAGTGTTAACTTTGCCTTAACACTGATGGTGGCCATGAAAAGAAAATATTTGTAAACTTTTTAATAAGGAATAGAAAGTCCACCCAAGCATTTTATTTTTATTTTAACATCATTAGGAGTCAGGGCACTCTTTGTAAATGACTAATTATTTGCTCAGTTAGTCTCATTTTTCAGCAGTGAAGCACCAACCAACTTTCCTTTGTTAGCATGATGATGAATTTGTCTAGTATCAGCATCAGAGCTCTATACAAGTAGGTCCTTCAAAGCACATAATCAATTCAAACAGGGTAGTACACTCTATCCCACAAACAAGTGTGAGTGGTCTGGTGACGTGTTTTGTTAATGTGAGCCAATAATGGTGCAAGTATGTAGAGTGTAACACCCCAAATTTCAGGTATTAGAAAGAAACCACGAAGTAGCCCTTAGTATCATGTGTTATTAGATAAAAGACGCCTTAAGAGTTATTGTTATTATTATATTATTATTATATCTCTTATTATTATTATTGTTCCTATTACTATTATTATTATAATTATTATTGTTCTTGTAGAAATTATTATTATTATTATTATTATAGTTATTATTATGTTGTGTTGTTATTACATTTATTATTGTTGTTGTTGTTGTTGTTATTATTATTATTATTATTATTATCAACACCTTAGTATTAGAAATTAGTAGGATTGTTATCATAGAACCTAAAAAAGCCTCTAGGGCCCAATAAGTGACTAAAACCCATTAAACCACATAACCACCCATATGTTATAAGAAGGGAATATAGAAGGAGAATT
The DNA here is from genome assembly GCA_004329165.1 of Spatholobus suberectus. NCBI lineage: Eukaryota > Viridiplantae > Streptophyta > Magnoliopsida > Fabales > Fabaceae > Spatholobus > Spatholobus suberectus. The sequence continues at coordinate 9,135,941 of CM014730.1, read as the reverse complement.
AGGTTTAGCTGTCACAAAATATAAGAAGAAAGAATGTAGGAAGAATGAGGAGAAAAGGAAGAAGAGGAAGGGAAAGAGGAGGAATAGAAACCGGGGAATTAGCTTTGCATGTTTCTAAAGGTGAGTGCTCTCCCCCATATCCTTCCTTGTCCTTTATGTTGTGCTTGTTTATCTATTTACCTTTTCTCCCTCAGGGATTTGATGGGTTTTGAGGAGATTGTGAGTGAGTGAAGAGTTTATAGATTGATTGACCAATTATCAAGGTAGAAGAAGTGAGTGACAATTTAATTATTTTTATGGAGTACTTAGAAACTAAAGACAATAGAAAAATAAAATTAAAATTCGTACCTCATATTCGCCCGATGACGTTAGATTGTTGCTAGGCGACCTTTTGTCAAAAATTGGACTTTGCACGAACGTCGAGCAACTACGATGTTCGCCGGGCAGTATGAACAACCCGCCAAGCGTGTTGGATCCCAGCGTGAGTCTGTCGGGTGGGTTCAGTCTTGGCATGACCACTAGGCGGATCCCCTTGTCTCGCCCAGCAGATATGACCTTAGTTATTCCTTTTTTTGTGCCTATGAACTTCTTTTTACAGTTTTTAATTTATTGTTGCTTCTTTTTATATCTTGTTAAGTTTATACTTTTAATTGTTATTTACCTTGAGAAAGCTAAGTGTGATATGAACTTGTGTCAATGTTCCATGATGAAAGCCTATGAAAAGCTATAAACATTGTATGTGATCATGCATTATAACATTTGAGTCATATGATAAGAAAAGTATGTAGGAATTTGGCTAGTGGAGGTTGTGATGGGTTGTCTAACCCTAGTCTTGGAGGTTATCCACTTGGGAAAACTCCAATGATCCATACTGATCCCATGGAGTCGGGGCAAACTGGCAAAACTGGGAAACCCTGACCAGTCACCAGGGGATATCATACTAGTTAGGGGTGCAAAAGCCAAAGACATCAGTACTAATGACGCTTCTTATGGCTGTGCATTTACTCCTAGTCTACTTTGCGACAAGTTTAAGTTGGTACCACATGTGCATGAGTAGTGATTTAGGAACATAACATGCATATATATCCTATTGTAGTGTGATATTTTGAAATGTGCTACGTTGTAACTATGTGAAATCTGTGTGACCTTGTTCAAGAGCGATTCATGTAATATGTACACGTATGAAAATGTAACTGTGTCTTGTAATGAAGTGTCAAGATTATGTATATGTGCTCACATTATACATGTATGTTATTCTTGCTTGATGAAACAAAATGAGGTGTATCTCTAGCTACTAGGCAAAAGATGTGAAATAAAAGTATGCTTGCAATTAGAATTATGTTTGCTACCTCAAGGATAAGTGAGAGACTAGGCCCTAGGATAGTGTTATAATGGTTCTAGTTGGATAATAGTAGTTGTGAATGAGATAAAGAAAAGGTAAATTCCCACACAACGTAATAGAAAGGCATAAGACAAGTAAGAGGGAACAAAATAAAGTATTAAGGTGAGTGTAAGGGAGTGTCAAGAGTATTTTAGAACGTGACCTTAGACTTGACCCCTAGAGGATAACTTTAAATATCAAAAGGAAAAAGAGTAAAATTTAAACATGAAGGGTTTAAATACTAGAGAGAGTTTTAGGTAAGAAAGAGTTCTTCGGTTAAAAATGAGATAGTAAACCAACATAACAGTTGTGAGAATGAGAAAGTAGTTAACAAAAAGTATTGAAGATTAAAAGGTATAGACCTGACCATAAGTATGGAGAATTACAAGAGATGTAACGCCTGGCCGCTTTTAGGATCGACTGCTGTCCCCACAAACCAACACAAGACTTTTCAGCATGCTTTGTCCTTACTCACACGCTTCCTGAGAAACTTCCTAGGAGGTCACCCATCCCTAAATTGGTCCAAGTCAAGCACGCTTAACTATGAAGTTCTTAAGTGATAGGCTACCGAAAAGTAAATGCATCTTGTTGGTATAGGTAGCACTTATTAATTCCTTTAAGCTATCCTCAACTATACAGTCCTATACTTGCACAGCTCTAGATCCCTCTCATTCGGGTGTGTATTCGATTCATTCATGTACCCCTCCCGCTTGAAAGCCTACCAGGAGCTGCTCCTTGTCCATGCCTCATCTCTTTTGCACTGGCAATCACTCCCCACCCTCATCAGTGCCTAGATGTTACAAGAGACCTATTAAGGCTTAAGCCATGATAGATAAGTGATGAAAGTTGTCCAGGTAGAAGAGTTTGCCCTAGCGTAGAACCCTTAAAGCACTCACTAAGACATTATGTCTCACTCCTTTAAGTTTCCTCCTTTTTAGGATACAAGTGAAGACGTGTGCGGATGGAGCTTGGAGTCACATGCAAGAAGACGTAGTCTAGTTTACATTGTTTCATTGTATTCCTCTTTATATTTTGTACAACACCTTCTAGTGATAGATGAGGTGTATTAGGCATATATGGTATTTTATTATATTATTCTTATATAAATATAATTATATTTATGAGTAGTTTCCACACATTGTTTCTATGTTTTTAAGTCTTTCTTTTTGTTTATAGAAATCTAGGCTTAGTTATGGTAATACCCTCTAGGATGTTACATAGAGTATGGCTATGCCAAGCTCTAATGCTGCCATTGAATGGTCATGGGTTGAAAGGATTTTGCTTGAAGGAAACTATACCATGTGAAAGAGACTCATGAGGAAGAGGTTGTTGAAAAATCAAATGTGAGTGGTTAGTCCTACATTGGCTAGGAAAGGGGTCCAAGAAAGATATTGCTAGTGATGGACTCACTTGGGTGGTTGAATCATTGTCCATTGATGAGATCTCCCTAGTGTTTTATCCTCTTTTATTCTCTAACATTAGATATGTATACTTGTGTGAGATATGTCTATGAAGATCAATGACTTGAAGACATTGATGGACAAGTTTCATTATTCTTTTTGATGTGATTGGGATGCTTAATTTTCTAACTAATATTTTATAGGTTAGAAGACTTAGAATTAAATAATTGTCTAAGTCTACTTTAGAATTAAATAATCGTCTAAGTCTACTAAACCAATTTATATTAATTTTTTATGATTTTCATAATTATTATTTTATTTAGTTTATCTTGTAACTTAGATGTGACCATAGATAAGACCAAGACTTGTGGCATATGGGTTCTGCATTAATCCACTCTTTTGGTGAAGTTGACAGTGGAAGTTTATGTTTGAGGGTAGAAGTTCCATGTCCTCAAACTTACATGCATAAGCATGCCTGATGGGTCTTCACAATTTGATTTCTTCAATCAAAGTAGATAGAGAATGTAAGCCTCTCCTATTGTTGATAACATTTCTATACGTCAATTGGAGAGTTGTCAATATTCCTATATATGAATGCTTAACTTTTTTTCTAGCTTTCTTTGTGGGGTAGAAAAATATCTAACATTCTTTATAAGGTAGAAAATTAAGCCGGTCAATCACATGAGAGATGAAAATGCGACTAGTGCAAAGGGTTCAAGCTGTTTGTCTTTGTAGAAATGTATTTCTTGTAACTATTATGTCATTATAAATTGTACATATAGTTCTTTTGATTTTAGAGTTACTTTTGTAAGAAGTCCAAAGCCATTCATGTATTAGTTGAGACACGAACTTACATTAATCAATTATATTACAGTTATACACATTGAGTTGTGGATGTATATTTTAATTTTTGATGTTATATCGGTATAGAAAAAAAATGGCTTTAGAATGTTTTTGTTTTTGTTTTTTATTTTTATGAGCACTTCTAATTAATAATGTGTTGTTAAGAAGTTATTATTATAATTAGATGGTGTTATAAGAGTGTGAGTTTTTGTTTTTTTCTTTTGTTTTATATATATTGAGAGTGCATAAAACATTAATTCAATTAACTAATTTAACTAATATAATCGTGATTCTAAAAACAAATTACTCAATTTTGTACTAAAGATAAACATACAAATAATAATAAAAGTAAAATAACATTTGAAAAACATAACATGAACTCATACCCATATTCACTCTGGTTGTGTGAGAAACAACCAAAAAGTGAATTATGAGCCTAATTACACACATAGCAATACAATACACATATTACAAAGAAAAAAAAATCTGAGTTTAGTGAAACCTGCAATTAATTATTTAAAAGAAAATTAAAAAAAGTGAAAAAAAGCATATCCTACAACTACACTTGTTGGGGCTTGTATATAGACGAAAAGAAAAATCAAGGAATATCCCATCTTGTGGCCAACAAAATAAGAGTCTTCAACAAAGCAAACAATCTACTTTAGACCAAAAAAACATGAGAGAGAAACAAAGATTAGTGGCAAAGACTTGTCATTTTTCATTCTCCAAATTCATTTATCCAATCTCAAAAATCTTACGTTCATTAATTTTGAATATGCTTCATTCAACCATGAAATGGGGGCATGTACGTTTCTTCTCAAACCTGAACTGCTTGAGAATTTTATTAGTTTCTAGTTTCTCAAATCTTTATGCATTGCATGCTTAAATACTTGAATTGATCCATTCACCTAATTTGAATGTCTCTCAAACGCATTGTCAGAATTAATCATTGGCTAACTTATAAAAAAATGTTTGAAACTATTTTATTGTTTGAGTTTGATGGCTATCTTTTGTTAGTGTAAAACCTTTTACATTGTCAACCTATCAAAAATCAGTGTTGGTATGACTTTTAATATTGTTATTGTAAAAGTCAATAAACTTACCATATATAGTAATTTGTAATTAGATGACAGTGTGAAATTACTTTACACTGTCAATGCATAACCTATTTTCTCTTATTGTATTCAATTAACTGTGTTGCCTAGTAGCATGCAAAAATTTAATAAACTTGTGCACAAGGTTTTAAATTGCAACCGCAAGTACACTTTCATCACAATCTTTGATGTTGTGAGAAATTATGGACAAATATAATCAATACAACCACAGTTGCGATCACAATGTAGTTAGAAACTTTGATATTGTGGTTGAAATTACAATCATGAATCATTTTGTAAAACTTTGCTTTTGTCCATCTTGATCAGTTACTAGGTATGCGGTACGAGTACATGATCATGGTTCATTTAGGGACGCAGTTTATGAGAACCAGGAATGCGGTACGCGGTATAGTGAATTTGATATGCGGTACGCAGGATTATTAAGAGAATTGTGTAACCATGATCTTGGTATTTGTTTAACTTGCACTAATTTTGGATGATAATTGTGTTGAATCTCAAACTGTGCAAGTTACAGCCTCACCAAAACCAAGAATTATTGATTACATTATAGGGATTGGTTTGGATATTTTTCCTATCACACATCTAGAGTTATCTTCTTGTAATATGCTTCCTTTACTTAGACAACTATCATCTCCCAAAACCAATTTAATTGATGCAAGTTTTTACAAGGATGATAATTTAATTTTGTGAGATGCCTATGGAAAATACCTTCCTATATTGGAATGACATAGGACATGATTTATTTCATTTATTTTACCAAAGACTCAACAATTATTTCATTTCATATGATGCAATAAGTTAACCTAATTTTGCATTCAGCAAATCTAAGATTAGTTGGTCTTCTTGATAATTGGTTGCAGATTTTCCTAGTAATACCAAAGACATAACATCCAACATAACAACAACACCTTAGATTATTTGGGAAAAAAAAATCTATGTCTAATTGCAATCCCTGACTAGCTTTAGGGAAATTGTGAAAATATATTTGGAATAGGGAAAATAATAGAAACTACAAGAAAATGTACATTTTTTTAGGGGGAAGAGGTAGCATGGCCATCCATCCAAATTGTACAAATGAACACTACAATAAATTTGACTTGTAATAACAGGAAAAAACTGTCAAGTTAAAAATTTGTAGGTACATGTTAATTTGACATTAATGAAGAAAATTTCATATGAATCCATGAAGGAAATAATTGAGAATGATTCTCTTCAAAATCATAACAACCTAGTTCAAATATATATTTTTATTTATTTACAAGATAAAAGTAAACTATTTTGCATCATTTTATTATAATTGGCACTTCTCTCTTTATAATATGAGAAACCTTTATGAAAATCACTAACTTCAAGTCTTTTAGATTAGTTTCGTTTTTCCTTTTTTTTATGTGATTTTTTTCCTTAATTTTCTAACCCATAAATGGATTAGACTAGGAACTAGGAAGATCGATAACTTAACAAATTTAACTTTTTGTGTGTGTGATTGGTGTGCTAATTTTCTAACCCATAAATTAGACCAGGAAGATCAATAACTTGAAGTCTTTGAACTAATTTCGTTAATATTTTTCCATTTTTGGGTTGATTGATGTGCTAATTTCCTAACACATCAAACAGACTAGACTAGAAAGATTAATAACTTAAACTCGTTGGACTAGTTTCATTTTTCCTCTTTTCATGTGATTATGGTGTGCTTGATTTTCTAACCGATATAAAATGAATTAGACTTGGAAGATAAATAACTTGAAGTCTTTGAACTAGTTTTATTTATCTTTTTTTGTGTGATTGGTGTGCTAATTTTCTAATCCATAAAATGAATTTGACTAGGAAGATTAATAACATGAAGTCTTTGGACTAGTTCCATTATGTTTTTCCACTTTTCATGTCATTGGTGTGCTTAATTCTCTTATCCATGAAATGAATTAGAGTGTTGGATTAAATAATAATCTAGATCAATATAAACCTATCTAGTAATCCTATCATTGAGAAAAAAAGCCTAATTAGACTGAATTCATGTAAGAGATGATGGATTTTTTTTTCTATATGCAAATGGTGGTTAGGATTTTTATGTCTTTTAATATTTTTTATGTATTATTTAATTTGAAATGTGTTTGGTATATATATTATTTTTAAAAAAAAAGTACGAAATTTTATTTATATAAAAAATAAGAATAGAGTAGGTGAAGATGGGGTTATGCTACTATAAGAACGGAAAATTGGATATTGATTTTTCATCACCAATAGAAACCGAACAAACCTTCACCGACAATCATGCTTTGAAATAATACACATAGCATATGATAACTAATAAGCATAGTATATTTCTGTGAGGTATATTTCTACCAAAGACCAACTTTAAGTCTTTTCACTTAGTTTTTTTATTTTTTTGATTAATTTCTAATGTGATTCATCTCTATAATTTTTATTTGTGTGTGTGCGTGTGTGTGTAACCTCCATAATTTTCTACCTTGCAAAGTAAGTTAGAAAACTGAAAAAGAAAATAAACATACATGTCAACATCAATCAATACATATGATATATACTATCTTTTTGTTTTATATATTGAAAAAATAGACTATGCATTGTTAGTGTAAAGTTGTTTTACACTATCATCCAATCACAAACTACCATATATAGTAAGTTTGTTGACTTTTATAATAATTACCTTAAAAGTCATAACAACAATGATTTGTGATTGGTTGATAGTGTAAAACTTTTTACATTGAAAATGCATAGTTATTAAACTCTTATATATTTATCACTGTAAGAAGTCCAAGTATTCACTGCAACATGAAGAAGTACACACACACACACACACACACACATATATATATATATTGAGGATGTGTATTTGATTGTTTATGACTTTGTGTAAAAAAAATTTGAATAAGTCTTCTTCTGATTTGTAATTTTGCATAGTAAATCTAACTGCCTTATAAAGAATTAGATTGGTTTGAGAAATTTAAAGCTAGAAGGTTTAGATCTATAAAATATCTCTAATAAATTTAAAATTGAACTCTTTGCAGTCTTTCTAAAATCAACATGAATAACTAGGGAAAATGAGGAAGAGATCACAAAAATGGATATGTGTCAATGAACAATAGTGTTGGCGGTCACCCATACTAGAAATATTCAATAAGAGGGAATAAAAACACCACAGAGAAAGAAAAAAAAAAAGAAAAAGAAAAAACTCTAGAGAGTAGAGAAATTACCTTGAAGTAGTGATATTGTTTACCATTTGTTCCAACCCATTCGAATAGCTAAAGAGCATAGAGAAATTGTTCCAACTCATTCGAATAACACAGTGGGCATACACTTTTACAATTTCAAATATAACTAAGTTTTGGCAAAAGTAATTGATAACCAAGCTTCAAACGTATAAGCTACTAGCCAAAAACTTTATAAATTAACTTATTGAATTAGAAGTGTTTGATAAAATAAGTTGATTAAGTAATACACGCAAAATGGTATAAAAAGATATATTTATATAATTTATATATATAAATATAATTAGAATATACACATAGACATATATATATATATATATATATTTTTTTTATTTTTTTTTGTTTTGTAAGTAAATATATAAATATGTATGTAGGTACTTATAATTTTGTTTTTTATCAATTTTAAATTATTATTAATTTTTCAAATGCCAAATATTTTATTAAAAATTAAAGACTTAAATATGTTTTTTGTTCCTAAATTTTTTGATATTAAGTCTTTACCATTACTTATTGCCGTAATTGTTACTTAGTTTGTCATGTGATAACACAACACTTTATATAGCTTTTAGTTTGGTCCCTATATTATTTTAGTACCTCTATTATACCCTATTTTTATTTTATTCCTTGACTTTTTAGCCACTAAGTAATGACAAGGACTACCATAAAAAAATTGAATATTACATGTGTATTTAAAAAATAATTTTAAATAGACTAAAACAAAAGATTGTGTACATTATAACAACCAAAAACATATTTAAGCCAAAATTAAAATAGTAAGGATAAAATAGAAGAAAAAATAACCTACAAGCTTGTATGTTATAAGCTAGTAAAATAAATTTATTTACAAAATATTTTAATTTGATCAAACAAATGCATATAAGCTAGTTAGTCAAATAAGTTAGCAATAAAATTATTTGACTTACTACAAAATTTAATCTAATTGTTTATAAAATAAATAAATTATATTAATATAGCTATTAAGATTTAGAAATATTATAAACTTTTAATTATATAAAAATAAAAATAAAAGAGCTATTTTATTTATTGGTGAATGCTTTTCCTACTTAACACGGCATATTTGATAAAAAATGCTGGGCTAAATTTCTATTACTTTCAACGTATTGCTACAAATGGAAAGGCATTCAATGCAACAATGAAACAGGTCACGTACAGGTACTTGATCTTCAAGGTCTGGATACAGAATATTTGTTAGGTCTCAGCTGCAGTCAACCTCACTTCATCGATTGACTTGCAAAATATTGAATATCTGAATCGCAGCTATAATGTTTTTCTATGGGGTCACATCCCAGAACTCATGGGCTCCTTCACCAACTCAAGATATCTCAATCTCTCGTATTCTGGATTTGGCCGGAGCATTTCTTCTAAACTTGGAAATCTTTTACAACTACAATATCTTGACCTTGGGAGAAATGATCTTCAGGGAGCAATTCCTTTTCACATTGGGAATCTCAGACAGTTACAATATCTTGATCTTAGAGAAAATGATCTTTCGGGAGCAATCCCATTTCAACTTGGGAATCTCAGACAGCTACAGCTTCTTAATCTTGTAAGAAACTCTCTTTCAGGAGCAATCCCATTTCAACTCAGGGATCTCAGACAGCTATAGTTTCTTAATCTTGGAAGTAACTCATTTCCTGGAGCAATCCCCTTTTGTAATGGAAGATAACAAACTTATTAATGTTCAAGTTTCTGCCTAAGGATTAATCTTGTCATAGCAAACAAGCTACTCTTCTATGGACTGTCAAGTAGACGTGCTAAAGAAGATCGTCCAGTGAACAAATTGAAGATGACCGTCTAAAGCTAAATCTTGTCTCTTTGAACAAATTCAAATATTAGATGCATTCAAACAAAAGCTTCCAACAACAAATCTTCAAATGACTAAGTCTTATTTAAACATCCAATTTACTTGTGTTTGCATTTCTCGAAACTAACATATTACCATCTTTGTGATCTAACGTTCAAATTGTTTTGAAGCATTAAATGTAATCAAAATCATTCTAGTGCAAAAGCGCAGCAAAATAGATAAAGCAAGTCAACTTATCAAGCTGCCAAGCTGAATGAAGAATGTTCAGAAAAATAGACTACCTAGCACAGTCTTGCACTTTCGTTTTAGTGCAAAACTAAAAGCTACCACGCCTGATCTTTCTGAAAGCATGGTTTGCACACCCCTCCTTGTATAATGAAGTCAAGTCTTCCACAACGGATCTTTTTCCCTGAAGACTATATATATGCACCAAGGAAGAAGTGAAAATAGAGAATTGCGATACGTGCTAACTTGTAACAATCTTAGCAAGACATCAAAAATTTTCTGTACATAAACTAAAAGCGTCCATTGGATGATAGTGAAAAAGTCTTGTAAAAATATTCTAAGTGTTTGAGCTTTATCTTTCAAATCCTCACTACGTGAGTTGATACCTTTGTATAAACACTTGTTTGTGTTGTGAAAGCTTGGAGAGACTTAATGAAAAAGAATACTTGGGTTGAGCAATCTAGGGTGATTGCCTTGTAAAGCTTGAAGAGGCCACGAACAATACTTGTGTAACCTAAGGTTGGTTAGTGAATACCTTCTAGGTGAAGGGACTGGACGTAGCTCAGGTTAAGTGAACCAGTATAAAAACTCTCTATGTTATCTTTCTCTCTATCCCTTAGCTTGAAAACATTTTCAAATTTATTTATATTGTTTTAAAAGGTTTTAAACGCACAATTCAACCCCCCTTCCTGTGTGTTTTTTCTATTTCAACACATATATGTGTATATATGTATATATCTATATATATACACATATATGTATATGTATATGTATATATATATGTGTGTGTGTGTGTATACGTTTGTATATGTATATATATACACATATAGGGAACATATCTAATGAGAGGGTCTTTTTTATGTAAGAGTTAGAGGAATAAAACTAAACCATTAGATCTTATCATGAATGGTCAAGATTAAAACACACAAGTCATGTAACATTTTTAAAAAGTCACATGACTTTTTTAAGTGGTCACATGACATTAAATCCTAACCATATCCATGTATGGTTTATATGGCCTAGATTTACTTCTCCCACTCTCATATAAAAATGGCTCTCTGTAACACTCCTTAAATTTTAAGTATAATTCATATTAATTTAATTATTACTTTAAGTTCATGAAAATGTGAGTAAATTTTTTTTTTCTTTCGATACTAGCAGAACAGAATTTAGAAATAGAAGTGAAATAATAAAAACTGCTTATGTATATATATATATCCAACTGTACATCATGGTTTGAGTAGTACATAATAGTCGAAGAGAAAACAAAAATACATCAAAAGACATATACTACCTAACCCAATATATACATAAAAAAAAGATCCTATACAGAGCAGTATTTATCTACCCTATCCCTTAAGAAAATATTATAAACTAGGTCTTCAAATCTGGAGAAGTATCCTCTGGCTCTTCCTCAGCATCATCAGGCATTGTTATCATCTTCAATAATCACGATTCAACATGCATAACAAAAATAATGGAGTGAGGTGATTTGTTCTAAATCACTTTCACATGTATGGTAGGAATTTAAATACAATTAATGAAGGGAACCTAGGGTTTATTCTAAGTTATACTACACTACCCTTGACTTGGTATGGATCCATACTTCCCATCAGTGAGTAATAGTTCTTAACAGAACCTGGGAAGTGACTGGGAGTACATATACTTCATCAACATCATCACATGGTACAGTCCTCATCATCAATGAGGAACAAATATCAGTCAGGACGTCCATTTATAGAGGTATACTCTCGAACCAATCCCGGAATGCTGAGCAATTGTCGGGGTTATCGAGCTTGGTCAGGTGAATATCCCAGCTCACGGGCGCTACCCTGGCTATTAGGACTTTCACCACTCGATGCCTACCCCCGAGACCTCCCAAATGGGTCCCTGCCTTTCATTCCTCAGCGTACCAAACTGTAGCTTCCCTAACAGGGTGTCATGCCACTGCATGTCCCTTGCTTTACATTACTCACTAATATATTAATTTCTAAAGGTTCATTCTGGTCTCAAGTATTTGAGCACCAGTATAATTTCTACTAATATCTCTGCCTTGTATTACAGAGATTTGATCCATACATATCATTCACATAAGTCATAATTCAAATTAAAGCACATAAGCAATAATTCAATAAAAATAAAGATATACAAATTAAAATAAAGACTGATAATTAAGAAATAAATCATAGAATCGTCAAAAAATTCCATAAAAATAATTTTTAGACTTAGAAAAATAATTAGAAATTTATCATGAATTTTTAGAATTTTTTCGAAAATTTTTGAAATTTAGTATTTCTAAGAAAAATGTGTCCACAGGCACTTATAGAGCACAATTAGAAGTACTAAATAAGCTTTAAAATTTATCAAATTTTTATAGATGGTCTATTAGTGTGTCTAGACCTTACCTGAACGATAAGAACTTAAACTAAAATTTCTATAGTAGTTTTCTAAAAATAAATTCATAAATAGCTCATAAAATGATTTCTATCTTTAGTTTCATATTATGAGATTTATGGTTTATTTCTTCTACTATTTTTGCTAAACTAATTGAGTATTACTAAAATTTGATAATTTAATAATTTAATTATTTATCATAATAACTAAAAATATTTTTTCTAAATTTGGGCAGTATAACAGCTTAGTAATTCTACTATGGTTGTCTAAATTTGAGCAGCATAACTACTTAATAAGAGTATTTTAATTATCTAAAATTGAGCAGAGTAACATTTTAGCAAATGCATTTTAATTTTCTAAAAATGAGCAGAGTAACAGCTTAGCAAGTGCATTTTAATTTTCTAAAATTGAGCAGAGTAACAGCTCAGTAAGTGTATTTTAATTTTCTAAAATTGAGCAGAGTAACAGCTTGGTATAATTTAATAATTTAAATTTGAGCAAAATAATAACTTAGCAAAATTTAAAGTTTAACATCAAATAATATAACAATAATATTAATAGTAAAACTAAAGCCTAAACGGGTTTAGGGGAAAACCCTTCCTACCAACATGCAAAGTAATTGAAATTTAGAACCAACCCCACTCCCCCCATTACCTCAAAGAGTTGGTGAAATTGTTGGTGCAGAGCTCCTAGGAAGAGGATTTTTACTAGTTATTGAAAAACTAGTAGAATTTTAGCATAAAAACAAAGTAAAAGAAAATTTTCTAAAGAGAGAGAATTTATCTATGGAACCTCACGGCTGAGAAGAAGGATGAAAAACTCAATTCAAGATCATAGCTATTTATAGGAAAAAATTGGCTTAGGTGTCCATGGAGTTATGTCACCCATGATGTCAAAATTCAATTTTTATTTTTTTTTATTAGGGACACATATTCATGTAGGGGATGAATCACCCCATGGTAGATCAGAAACGTGGGATAGCAGCTGTCCCAACATTTTCAGTGTAAATTTTGACTGTTAATTAATAGCCGGTACCGATAAAATCGCCTAAACTTGAAAAAATTAACTTTTAATACTAAAATAATTAATTTAGATATGAATCTGAACAAATGTAATATTTTTCATCAAAAATAATTTCTAAAAATAAATTTTAATTTTTTTCGAATTATAAATATATATATTATATATTTTAAGCTTAGAAAATTCATATTAAATTCATTTTAATTCAATAAATGCTCAAATTTTTATGGAAATTCTAAAATTACATATTTTACCTGGAAATGTACTAAAAATATCATTTTCATCATTTTTGGATGTCAAACCAATACTGAGTTGGTTATTTGACAACTAGGGGTATTTTGGTCATTTTATACAGGAATTTCAGAAAATTTCCAGAAAATTCCCAAAATTATATTTTAATACATATGACATGATTTTAAACTCAATTTGACATTTTAATATCAATTGAATCTTTTTCTCATGTCAGCCCCTAATATTGACAAATAAGGACAAAATCGTCATTTTCGAATTTCTCCGGGCTTCAACTTGGAAAAATTATTGAAAATCACAATTAGATAGTTTTCAATATTCTGAGTTTAACTGTGGGGATCAGAATTTTTAGATTCCTTCCCGATTTTTCAGAATTAAATATAGAATAAATAAATAAATAAAACCATTAATTAAATAAAAGTGAGGGTGTTACAGAGAAGACATCTAGTTTCTTGATTCTAGATGTAGCAATCATATAAGAGAAAGAAAGAATATTTTTCAGATTTTGATTAAAAATTTACAAAACATGTGAAGGTGGGCAACAATTCTAGCATGATTGTAGTAAGGAAGGGTAATGTAAGGCTGAAGGTGAATGGCGTAATACAAATCATCATAGGTGTAGTTTATGTTCCAAAATTGAAAAATAATTCGTTGGTATGGGATAGTTGCAAGAAGAAGGGCTTACCGTTCTTCTTCAACATGGAAAGTGCAAAGTGAGAGGCTTAGCCATGAAGACAAAGATGTCTTCCAATCTCATCCTGTATTCTATACCTCAACTTGTAGCATCCAATTGTTTCAACACAATAACAGAAGATATGGAGCAACTTTGGCACTGTAGATATGGACACTTGAGCTTTAAGGGGTTAAAGACACTTCAACAAAAGGAAATGGTGACTAGTTTACCACAATTAAAATCACCCACAAAGTTATGCAAGGACTGTCTTGTAGGAAGGCAACACAAAGATGCATTTCCAAGGAAGAGCACCAAGAAAGCTTCGAAAATTCTTCAATTAGTACATGTCAATATTTGTGGACTAATCAAACTTGCCTTTAATAGCAAAAAATGGTATTTGATCACATTCACTGATGACTTTAATAGGAAAATGTGGATTTATTTTTTAATAGAAAAATCAAAGGCACTTGTTTTCAAAAGATTCAAGACTCGTGCCAAGAAGAAAACAAACTTGTTTGTCAAAGGCCTAATGGTAGTAGCATACACACCACAACAAAATAGTGTTATGGAGCAAAAAATAGAACTATTATGAATATGGTTCGTAGTATGTTGTCGGGACAAAAAAGCCCAAAACCTTTTGGCCTGAAGTAGTAAATCGGAGTCCTACATTGGTAGTGAGAAATAAAACTCCAAAAAAAGTTTAGAGTGGAGTCAAGCCCTCAATTGAGTATTTTCATCTTTTTAGAAGATATTGATATAAAAACTTGAACATCTTGTAGGTGTAATGGCCCCTATTGACCTTTTAGATACTAGGTTGAAGGTCCTATTAGAACTTGGGCTTTAGTCAACCAGCCAACTTACGTGCCTGCTCATAACACAATTACAAATGTAGACTTATGTCTGAATGTATGCATCACCCAATCAAATCAAAATTCATAACATTAATAACTATTTCAACAACACCATTTAGGTTCAATTCAGCATCATACATGATTAACAACGTTCTAAACAACACCATGTAGGCTCAATTTAGCACCACATATGATCAATAACATTCTTAATAACACTATGTAGGCTCAATTCAGTACCATATATGGCCAATAGCATTCCCAACAATACCATGTAGGTTCAAATCAGCACCATACATGGCCAATAAGTTAGGTTTGATCCACTTAACCTATACCCAATAGGATTCTCAAGAAAAATTCCATCAATGAAATATGGAAGTCCTATCTAA
The DNA here is from genome assembly GCA_004329165.1 of Spatholobus suberectus. NCBI lineage: Eukaryota > Viridiplantae > Streptophyta > Magnoliopsida > Fabales > Fabaceae > Spatholobus > Spatholobus suberectus. The sequence continues at coordinate 9,120,355 of CM014730.1, read as the reverse complement.
GCAACCATCCAACATCATCACAAAACCAATTCTTAATCTTTTCAGAAACTTAAAAAACAATTGCAAATCATTTCACAACTTTAGAAATCAATTAAAATTTAAAATAGGGAAAAGCACCTAACTTATTTCCTCTAAATGAGTCCACCCTTCACTTAATGAAATTAAGATAAAAGGTACCTTGAATTCTTAGGGGTCCACTCATTCAGTAAAGCATTTGCTCACTCAGGAATGTATTCAAAAATTCACATTTTCACTCAACACTAATGAGGTAGGGAACACAATTACTTCCAGGGATATTGCTTAGCGAATCTCTGACTCACTTACCTAGTCTCTGATTCGCTTAGCTAATTTTTGATTAGCTTAGCTACTTTTTGATTCACTTAGAATTAGCTTAGCTATTTTTTGATTCACTTAGTGTAACATTCATTCATATCAAATACCTTTCCCATTAATTTAGTTATTAAGTTTAAGTAAATGAAAATGCATGTAAAATTTTTCCACTTTTATAATAAAAAAATTCCAACTTTATAGAATTTGGAAATGGTAGTAAAAGATATATGAAAGATAAGATTGTATATACATATATATCATAAAACTGTACATCATGGCTTGATAATACAGAAAACTAAAAAAAAAAAATACATCACAAGATCCTATACAGAGTAATGTTCATCTACCCTATCCCTCATACAAAAAGAAAATACTATTGGTCTTCAGGTCCTCCCTCGTTAAAATGTCCTCTAACTTGTACTCAACATCATGGGGTGTTAATATCATCTTCAATAATCACGATCAATCATACACAGAAGAAAATAATGGAGTGAGGTGTTTTGTTCTAAAATCACTTTTACATGTATGGTAGGAAATTAACCATAAAACAAAGATAAAACACAACTAACAACAAAAAGGATCCTAATGTTCATTCTAAGTTGTATTAGACTACCTTTGACTAGGTATGGATCTATGCTTCCCATTAGTGGGTAATAGTTCTAAGAGAACCTGGGAAGTGACTAGGAGTACATATACCTTTCTCAACATCATCACGTGATATAGTTCTCATTATCATCGAGGAAAATAACAGTTAGGATATCCATTTATAGAGGTATACTTTTAAACCAATCCTGAAATGTTAAGTAGTTGTTAGGGTTATCGAGCTTGGTCAGGCAAATATCCTAGCTTGAGGGCGCTACCTTGGCCATTGGACCTTCACCACTCGATGCCTACCCTAAGACCTCTGTAAGTAGGGTCCTTGCCTTTCATTTCTCAGCGTAGCAAACTGTAGCTTCCTTAGCAGGGTGCCATGCCACTGTATTTCATTTGCTTTACATTACTCACTTCCTAACTTCTCAAGTAAAGGTTTCCCTGGTCTGATTTAATTTGAGCACTAATACAATCAACATTTCTACCTTATTTTGTAGAAATTGCATAATACCAAAATTTTAACAGAATAACTACATAGTAATTTAATTACTAGAATTTTGGCAGAATAACAACTAAATAAATACATTTTAATTTTCTAAAATTGAGCAGAGTAACAGCTTAGCAAGTGTATTTTAATTTTCTAAAATTGAGTAGAGTAACTGCTTTAGTAAGTGCATTTTAATTTTCTAAAATTGAACAGAGTAATAGCTTAGCAAGTATAATTTAATAATTTAAATTTGAGCAAAGTAACAATTTTGTAATTATGATTTAATAATCTAAATTTGGATAGAGTAATAACTTAGCAAAAAATTAATGTTTAACAACAAACAGTAATAACAATCATAAAACTTAAGCCTAAACGGTTTAGGAGAAAACCCTTCCTACCAACATGCAAAGTGACAATAATTTAGAACTAACTCCTACTCCCTCCATTACCTCTAAGGTAGTTGATGGAGAGGATGAAATTGTTGGTGCAAAGCTTCTAGGAGGAGAAATTCTACTAGTTGAAAACTAGCAAAATTTTAACATAAAAACTAGACAAAAAAATTTTAGAGAGGGAAAATTTTAGAGAAAGAAGATCTCTAGCTTGGGAGAGGAAGAGGAGATGCTGAAACTTTGAAGGAGGGAGGGGCTATTTATAGAAGAAGAATTAAGTGTCCACCAATGACCTAAGCAATGATGCAAAAAAATCAAGTTTTAAATTTGTTTTAAATTTAAATTTAGGAACAAATATGCAAACTTAGGGACACATACACCATTTAGGGTGTTGAATCATCCCTCCTAAGCTTAGGGACGTGCTATATGAGTTGTTCTCAAGCTCCCTAGAGTAAATTTTATTTATAGATGCATTAACTGGTATCAATAAAATCGCCTAAACTTGAAAAAATAGCTTTAATATCAAAATAATGCATTTTAATGCAAAATTGGATAGATACATTATTTTTCATCAAAAATAAATTTTAATTAGATTAATTTATTTCAAATTATATTTATTTATTTTGTATTTTTAAGCTAGAAAATTCATAAAAAAATCTATTTTCATTCAATAAATACCAAAATTTTTATTAAAATTTTAAAATTAAATATTTTAGCATAAATAAATTAAAATTATCATTTTAATTCTTTTTGGATGTCAAAACTAACACTTAGGGGTAATTTGATCATTTTACCTAAGAATTTCAGAAATTTCCAGAAAATTTTCAAAATTATATTTTAATATATATGACATGATTCCAAGCTCAAATTAACCTTTTGATGTCAATTGAATCTTTTTCTCAGGTCAACCCTTAATATTGAGAAATAAGGACAATATCATCATTTCTTAATTTCTCCTAGCTCCAGTTCGGAAAAGTTATTAAAAATTGCTATTAAACATATCTTGAAATTTTGTACATAATGGTGGGGATCATAATTTTAAAATTTTTTCCCAATTTTTTAGAATTGCATTGTCAAATATAAAAAAAAAAATTGAAAAATTGAAATAAGATTGTTATATTATTTTCTTTCAAAATAAAGTTTTTATGATGAAATATATTTAGTATAAAATTTTCAAATTATTTTGAGGTCAAAAAGTCTCTGGTTGGTCCTACAGTCAACTAAGGGTATTTTTGTTATTTTACAAAAATTATCTCAATAAATTTTAGAAAAATTCTAAAATTATTATTAATTATTCTAAATACATTGATGACTTCAAAACAATTTTTAAACATACAAAAGAATTTAATATACAAAATAGGGGTGTTACACTTAGCCAATTTTCATTTAACTTAGTTATTTTTTAATTTGCTTAGCTAATTTCTGATCAGCTTAGCTATTTGTAGGTTTGCATAGCCAATTTTTTATTAGCTTAGCTATTTTTGGTTTGCTTAGCAAATCCCTAATTCACCTAGCCAAAATAGGGACAAGTACCTTTGTGCCAGAGCCAAATTCGCTCATAAATTTTAAATTTTTGCTTAAATATTGGATTCACTTAGCGAATTTGGGATAGAAAATATCCCTACATCTTCATGTTGTTTTCACTCAACGAGATTGACTCTCGCTTAGTAAAAATGTAAAACTAGTCTGCGAAACAACTTTTCTTCTTCAAATTTTGTTTTCAAAATTTTCAAGTTAAGCCAAATTCATAAAAGGTTTCCAAACAACATTTCAACATTTAAAACATGCATGTTCTTAACATCAAGGAGTAACCAAAATCACCTATTCATCATCCATTCACAATTTCTCCTTAAACCCATGTTTTCACCAAAAAGCCACAAAATACATGCCAAAACAACAATCCAACCATTTCAATATGTATTTATCAATCAATCAACACATGCTAATCACAAAACATAGAATAACAAGCTTCCTTGCCTCTTGGAACCTCTAAGCACTTGAATTTGTTAAAGAGGAGAGAATGAGGATGGGACCCTAAAACCAAATGTAGGGAAAAAGAAGTCTTAAAGAGAAGAACAAAATTTCACATAGTGCCGAGGGATGTTTGCATCTAAAATCCTTGTTTTGCTCTTAGAATTTGAAGAAGTAGATTAGAGAATGTTTGAGAGTGTTTAGGATTTGAAATGACAAAATGAAAAAGTGGAAGAGACTTGGTGTCTTAAAAGGTTTGTGGGCTTTAATAGGGACCTTGGGCTCACTAAGGCCCAACTCACTCTTCTAGCACTCTAAGGCCCAAAACTGTCCTAACACCATAGTTCACATACTGAATCAACAAACTTACTAGCAACAAAGATATTTGGCTCAAACAACATTTCTTAGTTCCTATAAATTCAAATTGGAGTTTCCAAGAGAACTCAACATAGAACAACAAAACATAAGATCATGTGTGTTACAAGTGAAAATACTGGTGTTACAAGTGAACAGTCACAAGCTAATAGACTTTATGATCAAAATTCACAAAGGATCATAATAAGCAGGGACGTTGTATTCCAAGTAGACAAGAAATGGGATTGGGATAAAAAATGTGAAGAAGCCATCATGTATGACTAGGATTGGGGTGAAGAGGTAGAGAAATAAAGCTATTTTTGATGATAATTCGAAAGGGAAATGAATCTAATTATGATGCTAATATGGAAGATGAAATTTCTGTAGATTCTTTAAGTGATGAAAGCTCCCCTAGCTCAAATGAAGGGGGAATAAAAGACTAACAGTTTGGATGCAAGATTATGAAACAGGAGAAGGACTTTCTAAAAAAATCATGAAGCTTTTTTGGCCATGTTTGTAGTAGTTAATCCTCTACATTTTGAAGATATAGTGAAAAATGATGAATGGAACAGAGTAATGGATGCAAAAATAGAAGTTATTGAAAAAAATCGTACATGGGATTTGGTTAAGTTACATAAGGGCAAAAAGACAGTTGGGGTAAAATGGATTTATTAGACTAAATTCAATGAAAATGGGGCAGTAGACAAACATAATGCCCAACTTGTAGCAAAAGGGTATACTCAACAATATGGAGTAGACTATATAGAAGTATTTGTACTTGTTGCATGCATGGAAATAATTTGTTTGGTCATTACACTTGCTGCTCAAAAGGGATGGACTCTCTACTAATTAGCGTGAGATCAACATTTTTAGGTGGTGAGTTGTAAGAGGAGGTTTTTGTGGAACAACCTTGTGGTTACATTAAAAAAGGACCTGAGAATAGGGTCTATAAGCTGGGGAATGCTCTTTATGGTTTACAGTAAGCACCATGGTGCTTGCTATAGCCATATAAAAGCCTATTTCATGAGGGACAGGTTTTGAGAAGTGTGACTACGAGCATACTTTGTTCATCAAGATGGGAAATAGGGGCCAAATATTACTTGTAAGTCTATATTACTTGTAAGCATACTTTTATAAAGAATGATGAACTAATGTTTATAGAATTCAAAAATTCTATGAAACATGAGTTTGGCATGACAGATCTTGGTAATATAAGGATTTTTTGGGTCTTGAAGTTCTACAAAGATCTGATGGTGTTTTATTAGTTAGTGCCTAGAGATCTAAAAATTGATGTAGCCTTAAAGATGCTGTGAAATAAGGTGGCAATGGTGCTAAAAAACATTGGAGGTGGTTGTAGTGTTATTTAAATGAGAACATCTGGTTGTAAACGTGTTGGTATTGAAAGAACCTGGGTTTGATTTCATGAGCAGGGAGGAGATGATGAACTTCTTGCTACAAACAATGATTATGCAATAGATTTGGAAGACAGAAAGAGCACTTTAGGCTATGTGTTCTTATTAAGCCCAGGAGTGTTGTCATGGTCATCAAGAAAGCAACCTATAGTAGAGTCTCTTCACCTTAAAGGCAGAATTTATTGCTATAGGTCATATTCATGCTAGGCAGTTTGGCTACAAAAGATATTGGGGAAGCTGGGACAAAATCAAGGCAAATTGACTATTATTTATTGTGACAACAATTTTGCACTCAAGCTTTCAAAAAATCCTGCATGGTCGTAGTAAGTACATAGATGTGCATTTTCATTTTCTTCGAGAGCTACAAAGGCTGATACTGTGGAGTTGGTGCAATGTGGAACTAAAGAACAATTGGCTGATGTGATGACTAAACCACTCAAGCTGGATGTTTTCTTGAAGCCGCGAGAACAATTGGGAGTTTGTTCTAAAATTGAAAAAAATTGAATGCTTATAACATTCAGTTTAAGGGAGGAATTGTTAGATATTTTATTATTTGGTTAGTTTTATTTTGTGGGTAGTTATCAATTAGTGATTAGTTGTCAGTTTCTTATTGTGTTGGCTTAGTCTTCCACGTTTTTAGGATATAAGGAACGTGGCTATTTGAGTTTGTTCTTTCTATTGTTGTTGTAAGGCTTTATTAGCCAAATCTAGGGTATTTCTAATTAGCAGAATATATCCTCCAATTCTCTTCTCTCTTCATGATATTTATCTGATTTATAACAATTTCAAATAATTATGATACTTTTATCATGCTTTTACACTAAAGTCAAAGTGACATTTGATATTGAATAATTGAATGATAAAGGTTAACTTAGAGAAGTTCTCACAACCTAGGATATAGTTATTATTCATCAACTTGTTTATGTAATTATGTGAATGATTGAAAAACGAAAAAAAAGGGAAATGAACAAATAAAGAGAAATAATTTACTCTATTATAGAATGAAGTATTGTGTATTTCAAATTTTGGGATCCCAATGCCTTTGCTATATAGGATCCATTCATAGATTTTCCTCTCCCTTCTCCATTTCCAAATTTTTCCCTACCTTCAGATTTGGGTTATTGGTGAATACATGTGTGGAGGTAGACACCAAGAGCCTATACCATTAACATGCCTATATTGTTAAATTTAACTCCTCCTAGGCTCTTATACTCTCAATACACTCTATATACATAGCAAACTCAATTGTAGGACAAATACTCATTATAACAAGATATAAAATAATATAATATAAATATAACTAGACATGGTACTCGTGTGATGCACAGGTATAAATATTTTTATAATATTATTTATTATTTTATTATTATAATAACAATTTATTATTCTATCTGATTTTTTATTGTTTATTTCCTTTTTTGTAATATTATTTTCTATTATTTTAAATTAGATTATTATATTATTATTATAGTAAGATGTTTTTAATTTTTCTTAAGATTGTAATATTCGCTTACTATTATTTGAATTTTTTTATATTTTATTAGGATTGTTTAAATTCACTTCCAAAAACCTCGCAATAGTCTTCTCATACGCATAACGATTGTGTTCAATGGTCTCGATATCTACTCTTAATCAAAGGAAACATTCAAAAGGGGAAAATTGAAAGAGTGTGACAGTTGCTTTACCAGCCACGTGGATTTAAATTTAAGGAAAAAAGCCTAAAATTACTTTGCCAACCTGTTTAACACATTTAAATAGTGGTCACTCCAGCCAACTTTTCCTCTCACCCTAGACTCAGTCCATCTGTGCATATAAAGCATAAAACATCTTTATACATTTCATCAAAACCCACTCATTTCACTATTGTCTCTGCACTATTGAGGAGGTAGAAGAGGAAAGGCGGTGAACCAAATTGAGGTAGAAATTCCCCCTTTTTGTTTTCATAATTTGTTTTTCATGTATGGTTCATGCCTATCCTTATTATACAGTGATTGGATTAGGTTTTATTTGATTTTGTTCCTACCTTCTTTGGAAAATGCCAAGTCATATATATATATATTTTTGAACCATTCTCGCAGTTCTATCCTATTTAATGTTTATGTCTAATAAAGTTATTTGATATATAGTGGGCATTAAAACTAGCACAAAAAAAGTGGAATCAGGTGTGACAATGTACTAGGCATGACTATATAACATTCTCTGCGTGTGTGAACATCAAGTGTGTTTTGAATGTGTAAAAAAAATTATGTACAGTTTCTATGTAGCATTGTCAAGTTATTTAAAAATTATATAAAGTTGAGAGATTATATCTCTCTCAAGGTTACCTGTCTTGATGGACACCGTCCTGATCTTGTGGACAATTTGTTGTTTGTTTAATGGTTAGGATGTGATTTAAAAATTCAATAGTTACCTTTGATTGCATTCCTGACCTAGGCATATTGTGACCCAATCACTTTGTACTGTTTTTATATAGCGTTGCCAAGTTATGCTACCTGTATTTGAATCCATTACGATTACTCCATTAGATTAAATGATAGGAGTATTTTTCCTCACTTTGGATGCCTTGTAAGAATGCTTTCTTGTAGTGTCATTAATGTTATAGGATGTTGCTCTTGTCTTTTCAACTAGTTTAATCTTGTTGTTTCTGGTGATGTGAATGCTTAAGTTAGTATTTATTATTTAATATTCATTATATGGATCATGTGAGTGTTACTTCTATTTTGGAATTTTTTTTCCATTATAATAATTACATGAGTTGCTGCATTGGTCTTGGTTAAGAAAATAAATCTGACTTTTTTAGGAAAGCATCTAGTGCAACTGAAATTTGCAAAGAATCCTATTTTAAACAACTAATTTTGCTGGTGTTAATGAACAATAATAGTGAACTAGTTTAAAATTGTTTTTAAGCTAGTTCTGAATTGGTTTTAAACAGTAAGAACAAGTTTTGAACTGGTTTTTACTTGTTAAACTAGTTAAAGTAGTTCAAAACTGGTTACTGGTTGGTTCAAAATTGGTTTTGAACATGTCACCAAAAGCAAAACCAATGTGGCACAAAAATGCTTGTCGCAATTAGCAAAACCTTTTTTTTTTTTGAGGTAATGAAGGATTATTGATTCAACTATGTTTTAGGTGTTACAGTTTCAACACAAACCTTGTTCCTTTGCCAATTGTTTTCCTATACACTACATTTCTCTTCCAAGCAACAGGAACATGGATGCACAAATTGTGGAAAAGGCTTTGCTTTGTGCTGAATTGAATGCACAGGAGGAAAAGCGCATAGAATCTCCCTTGTGAGGTTGGTTTTTGGTACACATCATGTACTTTTTTCATTCAAAAACATCATTTTACTTGGCCGTTCATAAATTTTCCTATGGAGGTTTTTACTCTTCACATAAGAATGACACTTTTGTTCTGCTTATAATTGAGTTATGCCCTTTTATTGATTTGTTTAATTTTCTGTTATATACATGGCATCAATATTTAAGTTTGCAAGAATGTGTACAAATATCCTTATTTAATCCTATTATGATTTGCATCTGATTATAGCTACTCATATAATTGTTAAGACATGCCTCTTCTAGTTCGACTCAACATAAAATTAAACTTTATCAAGATGAATCATTATTTTGTTTAGCATAAAATTATGCCCTCCTTATTTGGATAAAATTATACCTATTATTATTTTGACTTGTTTCTGTCTTTCTATGTATATCCATACAGGTATAATGAATTTGATCAGCCTGTTTGTCGGGTTTGTGATATTGTTCTGGAGTCTGAGTCTTTATGGGATGCACACCAAGTTTCTTGCGAGCACCATGAGGTGATGATGTTTACAATCTCACACTTGTTATGTACATGTGCATAGTAGTCAATAATAGTGGACTAGTGGAGTAGAGCAACCTTGGGCTGCTATAGAATTCACATAGTAGATCAGTTTTTGACAGTGGCCACCATAGCTGCAATAGTAGCCAAAATAGCCCCTTTTTGCATGCTGTAGCATCTAACTATATATAGGCTTTAAATTTAAAAACCTTAAAACAATGTTGTTTAGGCCTTTGATTTCTTCCTCATTTGCTAATGCATTATTTGCTTCAAAAACTATAATAAGATTTGAAACTCTTCTTCCTTGACCATTCACACCAAAAGTTATCTTTGTTTTGACCTCTGTTACAGGAATTTTTTTCCTTGAAAAGTTACTCCTCTTTTGACCTTTATTCCTTTCTTTCTTCTTTCTGCAGACTTCACACAGGTTACATGCTGTTGTTTTGAAAGCCTTTTTGGGGATGGTCTCAACAGCATCTATGATGATAGGTCTTGGAGTAGGCGAGCAAGACAGTAAGGACATGATCCGATTAGGGTTTCTATGGTCGGTATCTTGGACTTGTACCCAGGCCATAATGGAATTTCTGTCTATGTCCTTTAAATTGGACAAGAAGGTTGCTCAAATGAAAGAGAGAAGGAAAACAGAAATAGTAGAGAGAGAGAAGAAGGAGATACTAATGAAAAAAAAGAAGTTTGCCAAAACCATTCCAAGCAGCAACAACCATAGCTTTAGCCCATTTTGTTGGTGCAATGGTGCCGTTGCTTGCAGCCTTTTTTATAAGGGAATATAAGGTGGGGCTTGTAGTGGTTGTGGCTGTTGTGAGCTTTGCTTCAGTTACATTTGGTTGGGTATTGGCAGTGTTGGTTAATGCTCCAATATTGAGGTTTGTAGTGATGCATATGGTTATGGGTTGGATGATAATGGCCATTTGTTTTGGGCTAGCGATGTGGATTAGGTCAAGTGGACTCCTTACGTATGATGATTGGTAAAGCATAGAGATTTTAATCATTTGATAAACTAGAAGTTTTGTTTTTGTTTGGTTTAGATTCCATAATCTGATTGGGATAAACTGTTTATCTCTTTCATCTCTATTGACTCTGGGAAGGCTACATCAAAGACAACCAAAGAAAATATGAGAAGTGGAACCTACAAGTGGGCAAATCCAATCTGTGAAACTAGAAGATGTCTCAAGTATATTAAAACTAGACAATATGATGAGAAGTTTTATAAACTTCTTATGGGGATGGTAATGTTCTTTGATGACTACTTTTAAATAAATACAATTTATTATGCCATAGCATTATAGTAGTGTCACGTGTGAAAGGTGGCAAAAACCCAATGAGGTGAAATTAATCATATCATTTATGGCTTAATACAAAAACATGCATTATATCACTCACATTAACAGTGCACAATTTATGAAAATATTTTTGGTTTTGTTTACCTAATCAATGGTTTCAAATTAAAATGATGCACAAAGCTAATGGGTTAAACACTCCAACAAATAATGATCTATACTTCAAATTTTCAATTAACCATATATCTGTTCACAATAAATTACCTTATTTTAATTAAGATTAAATTAATCAGTAGGTCTCTCAACTATTTGAGAATTTTTTATTAGATCCCTAAACTAACAATTTTTGTAATTGGGTCCTTAATTTATAAAATTTTTGTAATTGAATCCCTGAAGTTAGTTTATGACAACTTGAAACTATTGAAAAATAATAATTTGTGACAGTTGTAAAAGTCCTAGGGACCAAATTACAAAAATTTTATAAGATCAAGGACCCAATTAAAAATGTAGATTTAATAATAAAATTAATAAAATTGTTCAATTTATGAGCATTGTGTGGTACCTTGCTACTATTGAGTAATATCTGTTTTTTATTAATTTCGTGGAAAGTATAGTATTTTGTGCAGGGTAGTGAAATTATTATTACTAATATCGTGGTCTTTTTGATTAAATATAATGTGACCATATTAGGTTATTAAATTGCAAATATATATATACATGTGTGTGTGTGTATTATTTTGTAATAATTATTTTTTTAATAATATATTAATTTTAATATATATAGATTCATATGAAAATTCTTATATTTTTTAGCATACGTTACATTTATCAAATTAAATACATTATATTTCACAAATATTATACTTAATGTTATAGTTAAAGCTAATTATATATTATATTTAATAAATGCAACAAATAATTCTATTTAACGCTTTTATAAATAATATAATTTGCTTATATATATATATATATATATATATATATATATTGATAGACAGATGTTATATTTGTATAAATAGATTTTCAATATAAATAGATTTTTTTTTTTGTATTTTCTTGTCAATTTTTTATTTTGTTTAGAATAAAAATCGGTGGTGAACAAGTTATAGTGGGCTCCACATATCTTCTGAAGTCCAACCGTAAGGCCTACATGTTCCCATGACACAGAATTTGGCATAAAAATTTTGGAAGTCGCCAAAAGATGTGATAAAAGAACATGTTCAACGAAATTTAGATCATTGCAACTTTACATCTCAGTAACAATATTTTTTTTTATATGGTTTACAAGGGAGGTGCAAGGTGGTGTGAGGTGAGGGTGAGGTTGAGCCATTGAACTGTGTGCATATAATTGCTGTGCTGCTACTGTGAATTCAGGAATACGACCCTAGCTTGTTAGCCCAACGGCTGTAGTCAACAATGCAGTTGGAGGGCACTATTGATAAGGGTAGTACTGTATGTTGAAACAACATTGAAAGTTATAAATGCAAAGTGTGCTGATTACGTACCTTAAATATCAAAACATAAGAATGTACAATTTAGCATTCGTAAATCGTGAATATATAACAATAATAACAACTTTGTTTGACAATTTTTGCTGCGGCCTTCACGCCGGGATTTTCTTTATTCAACAATTACTTTTGGGAAAAAGTGTGTTAATACATTTTGAAATTAAATTTTAAGCAGAGTATTTTGAATGTGTTCCAGAAATAAATTTTTTACTTAGGCACTAAGCTAAATTTTCTACTTAAATTTGGAAGAAATGCTCAAGCAGCTTAGTGATGAAGAGGAACAATAGATGGAAGTCCCGACCACCGACAATCACCCTACTTCGACTAGCCAATGAAGCACAGTTACGCAATGCACCACTTTTCATCGCTGAAATTTGGAAGCACTGCCTCACTTTCTCTTCTATTACATTAATCTAAGGGCCAACATTTTTTTAGAGTTTGATTTGTTGGGTTTTAATTTCAATCTAACGGTTACTAATGTTATTGGAGAGAGCTAGAGAGAAAACAGTTATGGAGAGGATTCGATTCCCTATAACAATTGGTACTTTTCTCTCTTTATATGTTTTTCATTTTTTAAATAATGCACATAAGATTTGAGATGTATGTGCACTGTGAGAAATCCAAATGAAAATCAATAACTAAAAGACTTTTTAGATTAGTTTCATTTTTCCTTTTTTTCTTTTTTGTATATGTAGTTTCATTTTCCTTCTTTTTCATGTGATTGGTGTGCTTAATTTTCTAACCCGTAACATTGATTAGACTAGAAACTTTTGAAACATCTTCATTTTATTTAAATATTTATTTGATTCGAATATGAAATTTTTCTATTTTTTCAATATTTTTGTTTAATAAAATGAGATATAATTTCAAGATTGTGGCTAAACAGTTGGGTCTGGAATATTGAAAAACTTAGAAAAAGAATTTTTATTTATTTTTAAGAAACTAATACAAACAATTGTAAAAATGACAATTTCTTCCCTAATCGAAATAAATAAAATGCTAATAAATTAAAAATCATAGAAGAAGGTAAAAAATAATGTAATTTAAGGTTAGAAATATAATTAAAATAATAAAATATAATTTAAGAATTTTTTTGAAAATTTTTAAAATTTTAGTGTAAAAAGACAAAAATGTCCCTAATAGACAGTAAAAAGTTAAACAATGTTCCAATGATTTATCAAAATTCTAGAAAACTATTTAAGTAATATTTTTAGGTTAATAATTATAATAATATTAAATTATTTTGGTAATTTTAGAATTAATTAATTGATTTAGATGATTATTATAATAAAATAAAATGAAATTAGTAAAATAAATATGAAATATATTTATAAAAGAAAATTTGAACTACACTTAGACACGTGGGCTGGACGAAAACGAAAGCCCAAAAGCATCTAGCCCAAACCCAATTAAATAAAGATAAACATAGAATTAAGTAAATAAACAAAATCAAAATTCAAAATTCAAAACATAGCCCAAACCCATAAGCATTTATTGCCCAAAGGAACGCCAGGTACAAAGCCATGTGCAAAGAGCAGTCCATGTTACTTCCTAATTTAATGCAATAGATAATTATCCAATTAACTAAATCAAAATAAAATTAAAAATAATGAAATTACCATAAATACAAACTTGTCTACATCTATCTTTGGCAAATAAAAGCACCACTCACTCTTGTTTCCTCTCCCAGCTATACGAGACTCTCTCTCTCACCCCTCTTCACTTCTTTCAAATTTTTATCACTTAGAATACAAAGAACTACAAGGTCTTGGTGGTTGGAGCAAAGAAAATTCTATTTTCTTGGTGGATTCTTCTAGTTGGGTGCAAGTTTCCTATTCACCCTCTCTTGTCAGGCTTCTCTTGAGGTAAGAGGAGAGGGAGGGGCATAACCTCTTATTATTTATTTACACAAAAGCTTGTGGGAGAGATTTGACTCCTGAATCTCATTAGTGTAATTTTATTTTTGTTTTTGTTATTATATCTTTGTATGATAATCATGAGATTGGTGTGGTTGTATGATATTTATATTTGAACTTTATTGCAATTATTTCATTAAATTATTGATTGTTTTTGATTGATTAATTATTATTAGTCATTAGTATGAAATAAATTATTATTTTTAGATATATCTATGCATATTAATTCAGCCCAGCTAAACAATTTAGGAAGAATTATTAAATTTTTATTATTATTCTGTTTTACTGGTTAACAATAAATATTTATAATTATTATCTTTTAAAATTCAATTTTGTGTTTATAAAGAAAGATATAGGAAATATTATTAACAAAAATTTTAGGTGTCAAATAAATTAGTTTTAGATGATAAAAAGTTAAATAATGATTAGATTAGTATATAGATGTATTCGGTCATTTGAAAATAAAATTAGTAAAATTTTATTAATTTGTTATATTATTTGATTATTATTATTTTTATTATTAACTATAAAATATTTTAATTCCTGGTTTAAAGATAAAAATTAGCTTTTAGCCATACTAAGATTAAAATATCTAGAAAGTTGTTTTAATTATTGTATACAGATTAATTTTTATAATGAATAGGAAGTTAAAAATTTAAAATTCTGGTTTAATTAGAATACTCAGTATAGTATTTGGACAATTTTTTACTATTGTATCACAAATTTATTTTTTTTATTCGTCACCATTAGTAATAAGTATAATTAACTGATAATATATTTAAAATTTAAAACTATTGCTAAATACTGATTTCAGTTATATGTACATATAGTATTTTGTTAAAGTTTTATGAAATTAGTAATGAATAATGTAATATTAAATCCAATATGTTTTATACGTATAATAAAACATGTATACAGTTCTAATTAAATATATGTGATTCACAGCCATATTAAAACGAATTGAGTTTTTATTTATATTATATATAAGCTATATTATTCTAATATTATTAAATTATATTTTTATTTACATATAAATAGTATACTTTTAAGATTACAGTAAGATGACTTCCAACATAAACAAGAAAAATGTTTTTAATTATTAAGATTATATGTTAATTTTATAGAACTTTTAAATTGGATAGATGTGTAAGAGCTAAAAATTTTGGTTTTGGAATGCTAAGTTGAGCATTCTGTCACCACAATAAAATTAGAGGAAAGTTTCATTGAAAGTTTTTAATATTTATTTAAATTAGTTATTAAATACATTTTATAATAAATTGTAGTTATTCTAAATCAGTCAAAAAATTTAATTTGAGTTATTTTTGAGAAAATGGCATTCGGCCATTGTAAAATAGTTTTAGAAGAAGGATTTAAAACATTGTTATAATAATAATAATTAGAAATAAAATTTTTAAATTTTATAAAATTAAAATATTATTGGATGGATAAGAACCAAAATCAAATAATAAGTGAAGTTTTACATAAATTTTTGAAACTTATATAAATTTCAGCTTTAACCAAAAAACAAAAACAATAGAATTTATTATAAATATTATTATTTGATAAAAAGTAAATTTTATAGTAAATTATTAAAATAGCCAAATTATATATTTTAAAAATAGTTAAAATTTTAAATGATGATAATTTAATTTAGTCACATAAATTTGAAAATTTGAATTGAAAAGAAATAAAATAAGTTATTTTATAAAAAGGTTAAGAGATTCATATTAAATCATTTGAGAATAAATTAGTTATATTATAGCTTTGTGGTTGATGAGTTGAAATATTTATGTTCTTGAGGTTTGTGACAATACCTACTCAGAGAAGTATTGGTAACCAAATTGTGGAGAAAACTCTGGTGGATATTCTAGAGAGATATTATGTAAGTATTATTGAGTCTCTATCAGATATTTTGGAGAAATTTTGTGTAAAACATTGTTGAGTCTTACATGTGCTGATGGAATGTGATATGAGCTGATGATGATGATGGACCATGTAGTGAGGCATGTGTTTCAAAGATGAAAAGTTAAAGTTTGGTATACGACAAGATGAAGGTAGGGACTATTGTTAAGGTTTAAGAGGTATGGCATCAAGTGATAAGTGTCCTAATAGCCAAGATAGTGCTCTTGAGCTAGGAGAATCATTTAACTAGCTTAACAGCCCAACACCTACCACTTGCTCAACATCATCAAGGAAGCACTATTTGCAATTGGTCAGGGATCCTCCTAGCATTGTTTGAGATATTTAGATGGTTGTGGTTTTGTGGATGTAATTAAGCTATGCCCAAATAAAGAAGAGATGAAATTTTTGTGTTTGACTTTGATGTTTTTCATGGCACATAAATGGGGGATCAAATATTCAAATTTTCTCCAATATGTGCATAGCCGTTTTATAATTTGGAGTAATGTATCTTTTAACATTGTCTTCAATTTTGTCATGCCATTCAAAAGATTGAAGGAAGTGCTATGTTATACTCGATGTCATGCCAACTTGTAAAATCTACTTGAATGTACACTTGTCATCAATTTGAGAGGTTTAGTTCTTTGGGCGAGAAAAAGGGGATGGGGAGGGGGGTTGTTATGTAAGTGTGAAATTTGTTGCTTTTGAATTGTTGTGATTATGATAGTAAATTTATTGTGCTTCGGGTTCAAAATAGGGAAAATTGAATATTTATAGTTATATCAGCACCCCATCAACCTTGGAACATGATCACTCTTCTCTTGAGATGATGACTACATCTTCATTTTATCAATGGCTAATGACAAAAAGCATAAAACAGGGTTCGTATGATTGTCAAAATTGGAAAATAGATCCCTGCATTTATGCAGCAATATTAATATTTTTCGGGTGTTGCCATTACATTAACCATTTCCTTTGGTCATTCTAGTTGTCATACATGGTGCAATTATGCTTTGCTGCTAGTATGCCACTCAATTATCATATGGTTAGCGAGGATAATCTTCTAGAAAAGCAGAACCAAGTCCTAGGAGAAATTTTTGCAATAATTTGTAAAGAATAAATTGTTCTTGAATTATTGAATTTCCATTAACCACTTTTCCTAAAAATGCTCATTTTAAATAAAAGGGACAAAGCAAAGAGTTTTTCTGAGTATGTCTATGTTTTGTCATTGATAATGGCATAGTTGCATTCCAAAGAGAAGCTACCAAATTGTTTAGTGATCATGTAAAATTAAATAAAACTTG
Source organism: Spatholobus suberectus (assembly GCA_004329165.1). Taxonomy (NCBI): domain Eukaryota; kingdom Viridiplantae; phylum Streptophyta; class Magnoliopsida; order Fabales; family Fabaceae; genus Spatholobus; species Spatholobus suberectus. Next base: position 9,103,074 of record CM014730.1, on the reverse strand, counting down.
AAAACCAACATCATGAAACTAATCCTTGGCTGCAGATAAAAAGAAAAGAAATATAAAGAATTATGAATGTTGTCAGCGGGTGTTAACTTTGCCTTGGACAACGATGGTGATCATGAAAAGAAAATATTTGTAAACTTTTTAATAAGGAATAGAAAGTCTACCCAAGCATTTTATTTTTATTTTAACATCATTAGGGGTTAGGGTTGTAACGACTAATTATTTGCTCATTTAGTCTCCTTTTGCAGTAGTGAAGCACCAACCAACTTTGCTTTGCTAGTATGCTGATGAATTTGTCTGGTATCAGCATCAGAGCTCTATACAAGTAGGTCCTTCAAAGCATATCGTCAATTCAAACAAGGTAGTCCACTTTGTCCTACAAACAAGTGTGAGTGGTCTAGTTGACGTGTTCCGTAAATGTGAGCTAACAATTGTGCAAATATGTAGAGTATGGTTGTGCCAAGCTCTAATGCTGCCATTGAATGGTTGTGGGCTGAAAGGCTTTTGCTTGAAGGAAAGTATACCTTGTGGAAGAGACTCATGAGGAAGAGGTTGTTGAAAAATCAAGTGTGAGTGGTTAGTCCTACATTGGCTAGGAAAGGGTCCATGAAAGATATTGCTAATGATGGACTCACTTGTATGGTTGAATCATTGTTTGTTGATGAGATCTCACCAGTGTTTTATGTAACATCTTGTTTTTCATAATGCATGATTAAGTATTTTAATAACTAAAAAGTGGAAATTTGATGTGTAATCTAAGTGATCAAAAGAAATAAATAAATTATTGGTATGTGGTATGTTATATGTGGTAACAGTTGTGTGTTGTTTGTTTGAAATTCCTTGTTTGATTTTAGGAAGTTTGAGATATGTGCTTGAGCCAATCTGGATGTATTGTGAGTGTAATTTTGGGTTTTGAGAGAAAAGCAGTTGAGTTAAATTAGTTTTGAGATATAGGAAGTGGTTTGGTGAGATTTGGGTTTCAGTTGGCCAAAAGTCCATGTGAGAGCTCTGGGAGGTCGAGTGTATAAGGGACGGGAAGGGGGATTTCCCTCATTCTCTCATTTTTTCTCTCTCTCATCTCTTTATTCTCTCTCTATCTCTCTTTAGGATTTCTCAAGTTTTTGAGGTTGCAAAAGAGTTTCAAGCCAGTGTTTGTGGCGAGAAATGGGGTGATATTTAAAAGATTTGGCTCAAGACATCGGATTCTCAAGGAACCTAAATATGGATTTGGAAGCTTATAGAGGTAAGGGAAGCTTACTCTTGGTTGATTTTATGTTTGTGGATATTGATATATCAATTTAATGCTTTGGAATGGATTAATTTCGGTGAAAATCTTATGTATGTGAATTTTGACACAAAATGGTCTTAGAAAAGGGTTTTGAGATTTGTGGATAAAATTGTTATGTAATCGGTTAGAAAGGTATTAGAAGTAGTTAAAATTGTTTTGTGATGCTTGTTGTTGATTGATTTGGTCAAAAATGGGTGTTGATGAGTGATTTGCGAAGAAAAAGATCGAAAATCGCACCCAGCAATTGATAGCTCACTCAGTGACGGAAATATTCGTTTAGCAAAGGATTTTGAGGTCGCTAGAAGTTGAGCTATTGCCTAGTGACGAATTTTGAGGTCGCTTAGCCACAATAATTTCGCTTAGCGACAAAAGCTGATGCTCTTTGTTAAGTCACTTGCTTAGTGACGGAGGTGCTCGCTTAACGACAAAAAATCTCGTTGAGTGACGAAATTCGCGCTCAGTGAGAGAAAAACAAAATTTTCTCTACTTTCTTATTATTATTTTTAGTTGTAGATGATTTTATTGACTCCTATGGATGTAAAATGTATATTTTAAAATAATTGGATGTTCAAATGGTTTTCTAAACTAGTTTTTGATTTTTTTTCTTTATTATGGTGGATTTGTTTGATAAATTGTTAAAAAGTGGTAGTTGGGTGGAAGGTTGCTGAAATAGAACTTCCACTGGTTATGTAGTGTTGTTGTGTGAGAATTTTCACAAGATATGTGTTGCTTGGATAATACATTATCTGTTAACCGTGCATGGGACTGGATTGGACTTGCATGGAATTGGTTGTTGTTATTGGGCCACATGAGGTAGATGACGATGGACCTCAAGGAGTGGGTGTTGCGTGTTGTGTTGTCATATGTATATATATACATATATGTATATGTATATATGTATGTATGTATATTTATATGTTGATTTGTTGTGGTTGTGTTGATGTTGTGTTGTAAGGCATGCATTCATGCATATATTAACGGTTGAGGTAGCTAAGATGGACCTTATACCGTGGTGCGGCTAGGTGGCAGAGGTAGTTGACGTTGGACCTCATGCCGTGGTGTGGGCATGTAAGGTGGATGGTGACCAGAGTTAGAGCTTAGATGGGCTTCCAACCTGGTGCCTCTAAAATGTAGTAAATCTCTCGAGAGTCGTGTCATTCATTCATTGACATGTAGGGGTTGAAAACATGATGTGTTGTGTCGTTATGTATGTAAACTCATTCTTTGATGAATTGGATTCTAAATCAGTATGTTGATGATTTGATAATATGGATTGCATATTATATGATTGTTTTTGTTTCGTAAGCTTATCCTTGCCTTGCTGTTCTGTTTTGAGTTGTCATGGTTGCTATTATTGTTAGTGTGGTGATGTGTGTTGCTGTGACTATGATGATCACATCGTTTGGCATGGGAGCAGAAGGTGAAGCTTTAGTAGACCCAGCTTCCCACAATTAATGCTTAGAGGCCTCAGTGGAGTTGGTAGAAGGCTCGTTATAGGTGGAGCTTTTCTGGAAGCTCTTTTGATTCTTTTCTTTTTGAGTTTGATGTATTTGTTATATAGATTACTAGCTATAGGGAGTTTAACTTTTTGTATCTCTCCTTTGAGTTTTATATAACTTGACTTATAAATTATACTATTTCAGATCGTGTTGAAATGTATACATATCATATTTTTTATGACATCATAATAGTAAAGGATTATATATATATGAATAAAAAATGTTATGTATGGGGTGGTATGGAGTACTGTAGTGGCAGAGGGTCATTACATTTTATCCTTTCCTATTCCCTAACATTAGACATGTATACTTGTGTGAAATATGTCTATGAGGATCAATGACTTGAAGACATTAATGGATAAGTTTCATTATTCTTTTTGATGTGATTTAGATGCTTAATTTTCTGACTCATATTTTATGGGTTAGAAGACTTAGAATTAAATAACCGTCTAAGTCTACTAAACCAATTTATATTATTTTTTTATGATTTTTAGAATTATTATTTTAAATAGTTTATCTTGTAATTTAGATGTGACCCTAGATAAGAGTAAGACTTGGGTAAAAGTTCCATGTCCTCAAACTTGCATGCATAATTGTTCCTGATGGGTCTTCACAGTTTGATTTCTTCAATCAAAGTAGATAGAGAATGTAAGCCTCTCCTATTGTTGATAACATTTCTATACATCAATTGGAGAGTTGTTAATATTCCCATATATGAATGCTTAACTTTTCAGTTTTCTAGCTTGCTTTGTGGGGTAGAAAAATATCTAACATGTTTTATAGGGTAGAAAAGAGTGGAAAATGAGACTATGCAAAGGGTTCAAGCTATTGGTCTTTGTAGAAATGTATTTCTTGCAACTGTTATGTCATTATAACTTGTACATAGAATTCTTTTGATTCTAGAGTTACTTTTGTAAGATGTCCAAAGTCATTCATGTATTAGTTGAGCACAAACTTACATTAATCAATTATATTATGGTTATACACATTGAGTTGTGGATGTATATTTTGATGTTATATTGATATAGAAAAAAATGGCTTTAAAATGTTTTTATTTTTTTTTCATTTTTATGAGCGCTTCTAATTAATAATGTGTTGTCAAGAAGTTATTTTTATAATTAGATGATGTTATAAGAGTATGAGTTTTTTTTTTATATATATTGAAAGTGCCTAAAACATTAATTCAACTAACTAATTTAATTCATATAATCGTGATTATAAAAACAAATTACTCAATTTTGTACTAAAGATAAACATTCAAATAATAATAAAAGTAAAATAACATTTCAGAAAGACAATACAAACTCATAACCATATTCACTTTGGTTGTGACACCCATTCACATTGAACATAACCCAAACTTGTTTACTTATGTAAAAATGCAAGTAAAATTTTTTTCTCTGCTTTTAATAATAGAAAATTTGTAAATTTAACAGAATTTGAAAATGATAGTAAAAAAAATAAAATTTGTATGTATTCATCGTAGAACTATACATCATGATTTCATAATTAGAAAAATTATTGAAATACAAGGAGATTAAAATATAATAGTTACTACTTATTCTAGTACATCAAAAAGATCCTAATCAGAGCATTGTCTGTCTACCCTATCCCATAAAATAACAAACTATCAGACTAGCCCTATAAGTCTTCATCAACAGTCGAGTCTTCATCAACAGTCGGGTCTTCATTAACCACAATCAATCATGCATAAAATGAAAAATAATGGAGTGAGGTGATTTGTTCTAATATCACTTTTACATGTATAGTAGGAATTCTACCACACAATACAGATAAAACACAGTTGACAATAAAAAGGGAACCTAAAGTTTATTCTATGTTATACAATCCTTGACTTGATATGGATCCATACTCTCTGTTAGTGGGTAATAGTTCTCAATAGAACCTGGGAAGTGACTGGGAGTACATATACCTCTCTCAACACCATCACATGGTACAGTCCTTGTCATCATTGAAGAATTAAATAACAATTTAGGATATCTATTTATAGAGGTATACTTTCAAACCAATCCTGAAATGCTGAGCAGTTGTCGAGGTTATCGAGTTTGGTGAGGTGAATATCTCGGCTCAAGGACACTACCTTGGCCATTGAGACCTTCACCACTCGATGCCTACTCCCAAGACCTCCGCAAGTGGGTCCCTGCCTTTTATTCCTTAATGTACCAAACTGTGGCTTCCCTAGCAGGGTGCCATGCCACTACATGTCACTTGCTTTACATTACTCACTAAACTATCAATTCCTAACTTTTCAAGCAGAGGTTTTCTTGGTCTCATTTAATTTGAGTACCAGTATAATCAACATTTCTGCCTTATTTTGTAGAAATTGCACAATATCAAAATTTTAACAGAATAACAACATAGCAATTATAGTATAATTACTAAAATTTTGGCAGAATAACAACTAAATAAATACATTTTAATTTTCTAAAATTAAGCAGAGTAACAGCTTAGCAAATGCATTTTAATTTTCTAAAATTGAATAGAGTAACAGCTTAGCAAGTTTAATTTAATAATTTAAATTTGAGCAAAGAAACAATTTAGTAATTATGATTTAATAATCTAAATTTGGGCAAAGTAACAACTTAGTAAAAATTAAAGTTTAACATTAAACAATAATAACAATACTAAAATTTAAGTCTGAACGGGTTTAGGGGAAAACCCTTCCTACCAACATGCAAAGTGATAATAATTTAGAACCAACCCCACTCCTCCCATTACCTCTAAGGTGGTTGATGAAGAGGATGGAATTGTTGGTGCAAAACTTCTAGGTGGAGAAATTTTACTAATTGAAAACTAGCAAAATTTTAACATAAAAATTACAGAAGAAAAATTCTTAGAGAGAGAAGATTTTAGAGAGAGAGGCTCTCTAGCTTATGGAGGAGAAGAATGGTGAAAAATCAGAATTTTGGATGCCTATTTATCGAGAAAGGAAGGGGGTGAGGTGTCCACTTTAATGATATAAGCTATAATGTCATAAATCCCATTTTTGATTTATTTTTGATTAATTTAGGGACAAATGTTAAAAATAGATTGATGAATCAGCTATTCCTAGGTTGGGGACGTGCTCCCTTAGCTGCCTAGCTTCTAGATGTTAATTTTATCGCCGGTAATTAACCGGTACCGATAAAATCGCTTAAACTTGAAAAAATTGACTTTTAATATCAAAAAAATGAAATTAAATCTAAAACTGGAAAAATAAATTATTTTTCATCAAAAATAAATTTCTAATAATTATTTTTAATTTTTGTTAATTTATTTCAAATTTTATCTATTTATTTTGTATTTTTAAGCAAAAAATTTCATAATAAATCCATTTTAATTCAATAAATACCAAAATTTTGATGAAAATTCTAAAATTAAAATTTTAACCTATAAATAAACTGAAATTACAATTTTCACCATTTTTGGATGTCAAACCAATACCGGCTGGTTTATTGGACACTTAGGGACATTTTGGTCATTTTACACAGGAATTCCAGAAAATTTTCAAAATTATATTTTAATATATATGACATAATTCTAAACTTAAACTAAAATTTTGATGTCAATTTAATATTTTTCCCATGTCAGCCCTTATTGTTGAGAAGTAGGGACAAAACCGTCATTTCACAAAAATTATATTAATAATTTTTTGAAAAATTTCTAAAATTATTATTAATTATTCTAAGCACATAAATGACTTAAGAATAAATTTTATAGACTTCTAACTATTTTTATTTATTTGCTCAATTATTTAGTCCTTTTAGGCGTAAAATAATCATTTTTACCCTTTTCCGGACTCCATTTCCCAAAAATTATTAAAAATCTAAACTAAGTACTACTAACTAATACAAGCATAACCATAGGGATCAAATTTTTGAGATTCCCATCCAGTTTTTTCAAAAATAAATGCAGAATAATTTAAAATAATTTGATATGCAAAAATAGAGGTGTTACACTGGTTGCGTTAGAAACAACATTAAAGTGAATTATGAGCTCCTAACTGCACACACAACAGTACAATACACATGTTACAAAGAAAAAAAACTGAGTTTGGTGAAACCTACAATCAATTCTAGAAAATAAAATAAAAAAAAGTGAAAAAAGCTTATACTATAACTACACCTACTAGGACTGTATATAGATGAAAAGAAAAATAAAGGAATATCCCATCCTATGGCCAACAAGATACGAGTCTTCAACAAAGCAAACAATCTACTTTAGACCAGAAAAATATGAGCAAGAAACAAATATTAATGGCAAAGATTCGTCATTTTTCATTCTCCAAATTCATTTATCCAATCTCGAAAAACTTACGTTCATTAATTTTGAATATGCTTCATTCAACCATGAAATGGGGGCACGTACGTATCTTTTCGAACCTAAACTACTTGAGAGTTCTATCAATTTCTAGTTTCTCAAATTTGTTTGGATTGCCTGATTAAATACGTGACTTGGTTCGTTCACCTAATTTGAATGTCTCTCAAAAGCATTATCAGAATTAATCATTGGCTAACTTATAAAAAATGTTTCTAACTATTTTGTTGTCTAAGTTTAATGGCTATCCACTGTCAATATAATGTCAATTGATCAAAATCATTGTTGGTATGACTTTTAATATTGTTATTATAAAAGTCAATAAACTTACTATAACGACCCAACTATCACTACGAAACAACCCTGTTGATCCTACACTTACCATCATATCGTGTAAATGATAATCATAACATACATACATACATATATATATATATATATACACACACACACATACACACATATATACACATATATTATACACACATATACACACATATATATACATATATATACACATACACACACACACACACACACACACACACACACACATATATATATATATATATTTAAAATATGCACATACTGAGAGATTCACTCGTCTCTCCTACTGTCATACATCATTGCCTGTAAAACTTACATTCTAAAAAAAGAATGGGGATGTCATTAAGCTATGCCATATCAAAACAATATACATCACTAGGGAAGAGGGATACAAAACACACTCCCTATAGCTGATCATACTATATAACCCCATATCAAAAGAATGAGATTGAATATACAACAAAAGAAGCAAAAGCTTGACTCTTCAAGCCATATGTGTCCAACTCGCAACTCTGTCCTCAGCTCCGAGAAGCTAGGTCTATTGAAGCATTGCCATCTGCTCCCATGGCATCGCAGGCACACGAGCACGACAACAACAACAAGACATCCAACAAACAACAAAGAAGGCAAGGGTAAGCTTACTAAAACCAAGGCATAGCATATGATTATGGAAATCGTCAACAATTCACAATATTCAATCGTGAGTATATGGCACACCATCATATATCTAGAGTTCTCAACATCTACGTACATACATACATAATATATATATATATATATTCTCATGGCAAAGAGTTCTCAGTCCAAAAGTCCATCACAACCAATTCGCCATAACTATGTCAATGCATGATGACACAACTCTCGAGAGATTTCACAATATCTTGGGTGATCAGCCAGGTCTCACCCCTTACTTGGCTTATCCAAGCACCATTCAGGGATTGCCAAAACTTTGATTTGTAGATAAGCTTAGTGTTGTGTCAGGATAAATGTATGTGGGTGGTGGCTCACAGCAACACAGGGCCTGCACCCCCTTAGCTCTCTGTGAAATTATCCATCCACTCATCCTTGAAGGCCATCTTTAAGACCCCACGTCTTATCTAGGCACTAGGTTGGAGGCCTATTTGAGCCGCAACTCCTGTCAACCATCCAACTTACGTGCGTACCTACACAACGACATAAGGCCCATCACACAGCCTCAGCCAACAACATATGCATGAAATGCATGTACCACAATACCACAACCACTCAACTACCACAAAACAACATATATTTGGCTAGCAACACAACAGTAGTGTAACATCTTGTTTTCCTAATGCATGATTAAGTGTTTTAATAACTAAAAAGTGGAAATTTGATATATAATCTAGGTGATTAAAAGAAATAAATGAATTGTTGTTATGTATAGTATGTATGTTGTATGTAGTGATGGATTGGTGTTGTTGTTTGAAATTCGAGTTCGAATTTAGGAAACTTGAGAGAGGTGCTTAAGCCAATGTAGGGTATGCTGTGAGTGTGATGTTGGGTTTTGAGAGAAAAATAGTTGAGTTAGACCAGTTTTAAGATAAGGGAAGTGGCTTGGTGAGGTTTAGGCCTCAGTTGGCCAAAAATCCGTGTGAGAGCTTCGGGGGGGTCGAGTATATAAGGAAGGAAGGGGGGATTTCCCCTTCATTCTCTCATTCTCCCTTCTCTCTAGACTTTCTCTCTCTTCAATTCTCTCTAGAAAATTTGAAGTTGTTAATGAATTAGAGGACTTCCAAGCCCGAGTTAGTGATTACGGGGAAGGAAGGAACAAATCTACGGAAGGTTTTGGCTCAAAGCACCCATTTGTCCAAGAACCCCAACTTCAATTCAGAGACTTTTAAAGGTAAGGGAAGCTTACAAATTGTTTGTTTTGCGTTGATAACTGTTGGTATGCTTATTTATTGCCTTATGATCGGTTGAATCTTTGTGGATGTTGATATTTTGTTGGCTTTGGATGAAATTGGGGTTTGAAGGAGAAAATTTGAGATTTGGATGAGAATCTTATGATTTTGTGATGAAATATTGAATTTATTGTGAAATTTGATGTGTATGAACTTGGTTGTGGTGGATTGAGGTTGTTGGAACACTATTAATTCAAAAAGTTGTGGTATTGGATTGAAAAATTTGAGTTTTTCCTTGGAAAATCGTGGTTTTTCTTGAAGAGTTTCGCAGATAATCGATTATCTGGAATTTCAGAAAGATTGTCTTGCAATTGTTGTTGGAAATAATCGATTATTAGCCTTCGACAATCGATTATGCATTATTCTGAAGAATTATTTTCGTAACCCTGTTTTGGAGATAATTGATTATCTAGTAGGACAATCGATTATCTACTGTTCAAAAAAATAAAATAAAAATTAAAGTTTTTATCTCAAAATGTGAAATTTCATGAATTTCAAGATTTGCTAATCTTCTAAATGATTTTCAAAGAAGGTTTGGTTTTCAAACTTTAATTGATTTTTGGATTTGGTTGTAAAGTGAAAGGTTGCTTAAATAGGACCTTTACTTGTGGTGTATGACATTATTGTATAAGGTTTTTCATGAGGTAGGTTACTTGGATAGGGCCTAACCTGTTAACTATGTTTGAGGCTGGAATAGGCCTACATGGTGTTAATAATGGTTGTGTTGACATGTTGCAACACACACACACACACACACACACACACATATATATATATATATATATGATGTTGTTCCTCACGAGGTGGGCTGCTTAGATAGGGCCTTACCTGTTGATTTTGATTGAGGCCAGATTGGGGCCAGTATGGTGTTGATGGATATGAGTGGTCATTGGAGGTACCTGATGTTTATTGGTTGTGGTTTAATGGTTGATGGTGTGTAATACATGCATTGGTATGCATACGTTGGCGGCTGAGGTAGTTGATGATGGACCTCATACTGTGGTATGGACAGGTGGCTGGGGTAGTTGATGATGGACCTCATGTCATTGTGTGAATTGACAACTGAGGTAGCTAACAATGGACCTCATGTTGTTGTGTGGAAACTGAGGTAGCTGACGATGGATCTCAGGCTATTGTGTTTATGGATTGGATATGTAGAGGTTGAAAGTATAATGCATTAGTATTGTGATTGATATCACTAAGTAAGAATGTGACTATATATCATGAAATTTTATTTGAATTTTTATATATATAAGTGAGGTTTTTGTCTATAACTAATGACGTCTTTAATGGTAATGGTTGTGTTGTTGTTGTTGTTATGATTTCTTGGTAATTATGGCTGTGATTGTGATGTGTGTTGGTAGAAGAGGTAGCATTGTTGTTTTGGTTGTTTATTGTTGTGGTTGCTATTATGGTTAGAGTGGTAGTAAAGGTGTAGATAATGCTTTGTTGTTAATATTGTTGCTATTTTCTGTTTAATTATTGATATGGGATGAGGAGATTTTCTATTGCTTTACTTTTAAAATATATGTTTTATTATTTCAAGTAAGCTTACCCTTGCATTGTTTGCACGTGTGGTTCGTGCCTGTGATGATCACGTCGTTTGGCGTGGGAGCACAAAGAGAGGTGTCTGCAGATCCAGATTCTCTAAGCTGATAAAGGAGGTCTCAGATGAAGATTTTTGGAGACCTATTTTGGGGGGGGGGGGGGAGGCTCTTCTGGAAGCTCCTTTCTTTTGTGTTGGGTTTTGATGTGAAATTGTTATATAGTTGACCAGCTATAGGAAGATATGTTATTGTATGTAATCTTAATCATACATGATACCTTTGGATTCGTATAAATTTTATAGTTATGAATAGGGATATAATCAGATTTTGTTAATGTCTAAACTTATGATTGAATGATGAGGAATGTGAGTAGTACTGTAGCAGCAGAGGGTCGTTGCAAATAGCATCACTACACCACGTGGGCCTGACCTAGCACTACATGTGGTCCACAACCACTAACAACACTATGCAGGTCCATTCCAACCTCAAACATAGTCAACATAAGGCCCTATCTAAGCAGCTTAGACCTCGTGAGAAATCTCACACAACTACTCACCCACAACTAGTGGAGGTCCTATCTAAGCAACTTCCACTTCGCAACAAATCCAACAATCAACCACAATTTGAAAACCAAGACCTTCTTTGAAAACCATTTAGAAGATTGATAAATCTTGAGATTCACAAAACCCTTCAGAGTAATTCAATTTCTTTAATTTAAAGAAATCATATTTAAATTGGAAAACTTTCCAGCATTCCCAAATAAGACTTTTGAAAATGCATAATACCCTTTTTATATATGTATATGCATGATAGTTCACATTTTGAAGTAGAAACTTTAAAATCTGAAATAACACATTTAGTTCTAAAATAATAGATATCTACTATATAATTATATCAGTTTAGTAAAAATGCACCAGAGTTCATTTTTTGGTAGAGATAATCGATTATAGGTTTTCATAATTAATTATTTTAGAACCAGAATCAGTAAAACAATTCTTAGAACCCAGATAATTGATTATAGGTTTCCATAATTGATTATTCCAGAACCAAAATCACAAAACAACTCCTAAAACTCCAGAAAATTGATTATGGAGCTCCCATAATCGATTATCTATGACAAAACGCGATTTTCTATAGAAAACTTAAACCATCCAACCACACAAATGCAGATTTTGAATCAATGGGGTTCTAACATCATCAATCCACCTCAAGCTCATACACATCAGAGTATATAACCAATTCAACATCTCATCATGCAATTCATAGATTTCTCATCCAAATCACAGATTTTTCCAAAAACCTTTCATCCAAAATTTCACCACAACTCACACACAATCCAAATTTAGACTGACCCAAGGTAATATTCACACACAAACATGTTCATACATCACAAATCTAACAAGCGTAAGCTTTCCTTACCTCTTGGAGCTTCCAAAAATCTGAATTCGGGAAGAGAAAACGTGAGAGATGCAGAACCTTTAGCAAAATCTCCAGAGCAAGCACTACTCCTTACTAATAGAAATGGAATGGTCTTCAATCTTGCCTCTATGTAGTGGGTTTGAGAGAGTTTTGAGAGAGGGACGTGAGAAATGAGAGAATGAGGGAATAAGAGAAAAAATGAAAATGGGAAGGGCTTGGCACCCCTTTATATATATAAAATATAAAGCTCTCTTGGGTCCTCACACTGGCTTTGGGCTCACTAAGACCAATGGTTCATCTAACCATCCTTTGAGACTCGTAACTGGTTCAACTCAATCTTTGTTCCCTCCAAACCTAAACAACACCAACAACACTCTCAATTTGGCTCAAGCCCATTTTCTCAATTCCCAAATCTCAAATAGGAATTCCATGACAACAACATAAAACTAAAACCACACAACAACAATTATTTATTTATTTTTTTTGAACACCATGATCACATATTTATTTCCACTTTTTATTTATTAAACCACTAAATCATACATTAAGAAAAACATGGTGTTACACTTACCATATATGAGAGTTGTAATTAGATGATAGTGTAAAATTGCTTTACACTATCAGTGCATAACATATTTTCTCTTATTATATTCAATTAACTATGTTACCTAGTAGCATGCAAAAATTTAGTAAACTTGTGCACAATGTTTTAAATTGCAGCTGCAATCACACTTTCATCATGATCTTTGATGTTGTGAGAAATTATGGACAAATACAATCAATATAACCACAGTTGTGATCAAGATGTAATCATAAACTTTGATATCGTGGTTGAAATTACAACCATAAATCATTTTTTAAAACTTTGCTTTTGTCCATCTTGATCAGTTAATCAGTATGTGGTATTGGTACATGATCATGGTTCATTTAGGTACGCAGTTTATCACTTTTAAAGTTATTATTATAAGACTTCTTTTAACAAGAACTAGGAATGCAATATACAGTACAGTGAATTTTGTAACATTTTGTTTTTCCTAATGCATGACTAAGTGTTTTAATAACTAAAAAGTGGAAACTTAATATGTAATCTAGTAAAAGAAATAAATGAATTGTTATGTATGGTACATGGTATGTGGTGATAGTTATGTATTGTATGTTTGAAATTTCACTTTGAATTTAGGAAACTTGATATATGTGCTTGAGTCAATGTGGGTGTGTTGTGAGTGATTTTGGGCTTTTGAGAGAAAACAGTTAAGTTGAACTAGTTTTGAGATATGGGGAGTGGTTTCATGAGTCATGATCCTCAGATAGCCTAAAGTCCATGTGAGAGCTCTAGGAAGTCGATGTATAAAAGGAGGGAAGGGGAGAGTTTCTCTCATTTTGTCATTCTCATTATCTCTCTTCTCTTCATCTCTCTCTATCTCTTTCTAGTTTTCTCAAGTTATTAAGTGTAGTCAAGGGATTCCAAGCTTAGTTTAGTCCTTTGGATCAGAGGAGGATCAATCTTTTGAAGTTTTGTCTCAAGATATCAAGTTCTCAAGGAACCTAAATCTAGATTTGGAAGCTTTTAGAGGTAAGGGAAGCTTACTATTGGTTAATTTTGTGTTTGTGATTGCTAATATGTTGATTTAATGCTTTAGAATTGGTTGATTTTTGTGAATATTTTGTGTATATGGGTTTTGACAACAAAATGGGTTCAGAAAGGGGATTTGAGATTTATGGATGATTTGTGGATAAAATTGTTATGTAATTGATTAGAAAGGTATTAGAAGTAACAATTTGTCAAAAATGGTTGTTGGTTGTTGATTTGCGAACAAAAAGATTGCACTCGTGTCCAGCAATGGATTTTGTCGCTTAGCGACAAAAATTATCATTTAGTAATGGATATTGATGACTCTTTAGAAGTCTCTCACTTAGCGACAAAAATTTCACTTAGGACGGATGCTGATGACTCTTTGTAAGTCATTTCCTTAGTGACAGAAATTGCGCTTAGTGAGAGAAAAACAAGATTTTCTTTGTTTTATTATTATTGTTGTTGGTTGTTGATGATTTTATTGATTCTTATGGATTTCAAATGTATATTTTAAGATAATTGGATGTTCACATGGTTTTCTAAACTAGCTTTTGGTTTTTCTTTATGATTATTGTGGATTTGTTTGATAAATTGTTGAAAAGTGATAATTGGGTGGAAAATTGCTTAGATAAAATTTCCACTGGTTATGTTGTGTTGTTATGGTGAGACTTCTCATAGGGGATGTTGTAACACCCTTAATTTTAGAGAATATTAATATTAATATTTTATTTTCAATAGACGCTTACATATTATTGTTTTTTATTATTACTATTGTTTCGATACATAGGAACATGGCGTGAAAGTCTAAATATCAATTTTGTACCATGAGAAATTAACATTTTCCCAGGACAAAGGATTGTATTTAGACTTATACAAGTTAGAAATCTATAGAACTAGGGACTCTTATCGTTAGAAATATAGGTACATTAGGATAGAAAAATGCTAAATAAATATAAAAATATGATAAAATGATATTTTAAACATGGAAACATGCTTAGAATATTATTGTGAATTTTTTCGTAATTTTTGGAGATGCTTCAATTTTGACTCAAAGTGCTCACGGGTAACTTTGCGAGCACAACTGTAGATATTTAAAGAACTTGAAAAATTATAAAAAAATTTGGGAATCCAATTTAATGTGTTTAGAAGAGTTTTGTAAAGAAAAATTATAGATTTCTACTCTCTAAATTATTAATGAATTATAACGTTTTAAGAGGAGCACCAACACATTTTATAAAAAGAGAAGAGAGGAACACCCCGTAAGTTTTTCTTTTCTACAAACCTAAGACAGATTTCAGCCTCCCTCTCTAAAACTAAACCCTAATTTCGTTTCCCTTGAGGCATACAAACATCCAAAGGCTTGTTCCTCTCTTGATCAAGCTTGTAGGAGTATTGAGACTTAGCATCTTATATCTTCCTGCTGTCATCTTCACTTGGCAGTACATAAGGTAAGGGGAAGAGGTTAGTTGCCTTTATATGGTCTGAAATTGAATGATAATGGAGATTCCCTTGATCTCCTTGATTGTATACATGTATTGAAGCTAATCCATGAATGTTGTGTGTATTTTTTTTTTATATCAACTCTGTTTTCTTTCAAACAAGTAGCTTGCTCATCATTTCTTGCTAATTAAATCTCTTTTAAGATCATATTCCTGCTGTAATTCGTGCCTTAAGTGGTTATAGGTTGAAGCTCTAACTTGTATGCATGTGTATGAAGCTCAATGATTTAATCTGGTCATTTGAAAAGCAGAGAATCTGTCAAAAACGTGATTACTATTTTGGGTTTGAATTGGTGTGATAAATTAGGGAATTAACTTACTTTTGATTATGATTTTAAGCCACAAAAGGTGTTATGTCATTACCAAATTTAAAGAGAGTGAAATTGTGCTCAAACTATGTATTAGAGGCATGAAATTAATGAGTTTCTGCATAATTTTACTGCTGCTGTCTTGCTATGTTTAAGGCTAATAAAATCACATTTTTGTGAGATAAATGTTGCCTATTAATTGTATTTTGAGTTGTATATGATCCATCTAAAATTTGGCAAGCATTAGAAGCCATTTAAACATGATTTACTACTTTAAATCACCATGTGACAGCAAAAAAACGAAAATCTGTTATGCTATAGTTTAAGCATGAAAAACTGCACTTAAATGAGATTTAAAGTGTGTTAATTGTAGAAATTAGGTGCCTTATAGTTAGTATATGGTACCTTTAAAGTTTGGTGAATGTTTATAGTCTTTTTGACATGTGTTGACACTTGAAATTAGCCATGATACAACATATACGAGTTGCTGTCCTGCGGTTATATAACAGTGAAAAATTTATATTTCTTAGTGTTTAAATGATATATAATTGATTAATAATGGATGTCACCACATTAAAGAACATAAAGGAAGAGGATTGAGTGAATTAAGATGCATTTTGAGCCATAGAGAGCATGTTTATGTATATGGGTTGCATGCTGTCCTGTTTTTAAATATGACAACAAAAATCAGTTTTGAGATAGAGTTTTAGTATATTAGAAGGTTTGAGATTTAGTTAATGAGATCATGGATTGGAATTAGTAAAAGAAATTCATTATATGTTGTAGAAGAAAATCAAGCCAACAAGAAGAAGCTTTTTAGAACACTAACTTTAGTTAATTAAATTTGATTCCTATTTTGAGAAAGAATATTATTATTTAGACTAAATGAGGAAAATGAACAAAAGGCTTTTTGATCGAATATTAGTAGAGTATCTTGAACTAAAGAATCATGTGTAGAAACTAAAATTGATCTTGTTAGCTTATATAAGTGCAATATGGCTATTGTGTAGTATTGAATGGAATGATAACTTTGTTTTGATTATTTTACTCAAGTTAAAGTGTTGAGATGCTATGTTTTTATAGTTTTAAAATTGAGATTGAGATATGACGATTGTGGTAAGCTTGAAAGCTACCAAATGATAAGGCCATGAGAGCCTATGTGAAAATGAAGTGATTGTTAATATTGAAATGAAATTGAGATTGAGACTGGTTGGAAATTATAGATTGTATTATTAAGCAGGTGGTGTCTCTATTGTTGTTTGACCATACCCTTGTTGTGGTATGTGGGATAGTACCAAGAAATAGAGGAGACTCTGCCAGATTTCTAGGAGAAATTTTATAACCATTAGTTGAGTATTTGGGTTAAGATAGAAAGCATACATCATATGCATTGAGTAAAGTAAAATGTGAGATGGGTGGACCACAGTATGGTACCTGAGGGATGTATGCAGGACTCTCAAAGTCTTGGGGGTGTAAGGAATTGGGTTGTGAAATCCCATGAGCTAGGACTTGCAATGCTGAGCTAGGAGTATTCACCTTATCTAGCTCAATAACCCCGACAACTACTGAGCATATCCATGATTGGTGAGAGTATTCCTTCAAAAGAAAAGACTTGTGTTTGTCTGTAAAAAGAAGTGCCACGAAGGAGTATTAACTCTCGATCATCACCCAAATGAAAAGTAAAGTCCTCTAATCATGGGAATTGGAGGCATGGGCCCACATGCATGAGTTTGTTAACCTTAGATGAAACTTTAGTACCTTTCTGCATTGCATCCTCAGGTGATCACTCACAGTGATTATTCTGTTTGGTTGGAACCATTAAGGTTCATTGTCTTTGACCTTAAATATAAGGGTGATGTGACCTCACTCCTTTTTCTTCCTTTTCCATGTTTTTGTATGTGTTAGTGATTTATCGGAGAGCAGCTGACATTGATGGAGCCCTTCACTCCATTCTTGAGGATGGCCATGCACTGCATTAGCATAGGTCATTGGACCCATGACCCTTGGTACTTCGAGGATACTTTTCAGGGGGTTGTTACTATCACTTATATGCCTATTTTTACGACTATGCCAATACAAACTGCTTCAATTAGCTTGCCCATGATCTATACTCAGTCATCTGCCCCTAGATATGTGCCAGCAACTTCGCCCTCGTCTTCATCACCTTCGTCTGATTCACCGATGCCAGATTTTCATCTTGCATTAGTGGTGCAACATTATGAGTCCCCATCACTTAGGAGCATCTTGCCTCCACTACCTGTGTCACTACCTATATATGATCCTGCTCTTCAGTATAGATTTTTGTTTCCTAGATAGACTGTTGACTCTATTCTTGGACCATCTAGGTCTAATGGATGGTTGACTAACGATGGCCATGTCACTGAGGACGAGGAGGAGAAGGATCCTGAGGAGGACTATCAGTAGGGATTCCATGGATGGGGTAGATTGAGGATGTAGGTAGCTGACTGCTCTGATTTATAGGCTTTTACCCTTTTGATGTATTATATATGGGTAGGCTAGGATCCTTATCTTTTGATGTTATGTATATACTAGTCAGCTAGGCTAATCCTTTTCTTTTTGAGATACTATTAATTCTATGATGTTGGTCTGTATACCCTTATCACCACATACTTCTGGTGGTTGTCACTTAAGATGTGTATATATGTGCATGGATAGGCATGTGTTGATATTGGTTTTATGTTTTATATGTATGAGTTTATGAATTTACTAATTATTTCCATCATGATTACAATTAAAAAAAAATTACCTGTAAAATGTTTATTATTAAAGGCTAGCATTTAAATAAAATACTAGAAGAATTAAGTGTTGTGACAAAGGACGTCACAAATGTAGGTCCTAGTACTGTGTGAGAATTTTCACAAGGTATATGTTGCTTGGATAGTGTCTTACCTATTGACCATGCAAGAGGCTGGATTAGGCTTGCATGGGGTTGATGGTGACTGTTAGACCATAGGTGGTGCTGAGTAGGCCACGTGGTGTAATGATATGAATATATATATATATATATATATATATATTGTCAAATGATTATGGTTCAGTTGTTCTTGTTTTTGTGGCTTATGCATACATGTATATGTTGTTGGCTAAGGTTGTATGGGGCTCATACCGTATATAGGTAGGCATGGAAGTTGCAGGTGAGCGAAGCTGCAGCTCAGATAGGCCTTCAGCCTAGTGCCTGGATAAGACGTGGGGTCTGAAAGCTAGGCCTAGGGGATGATTGGATAGGTAATCTTGTAGGGGGCCAAGGTAATGCAGGCATTGTGTCGCAGTATATCACCATCCACATTCACTTATCTTGACATACCATAAAGCTTCTCCATAGATTAGTGTTTTGGCAATGCATGGTGCTCAAAAGACCATGGTAGGGGATAAGATCTGGCTGAACACTCTAAATGTAGTAAATCTCTCGAGAGTTGTGTCATTCATTCTTTAACATGTAGGGGTTGAAAACATGATGTGTTGTGCTGTTATGCATGTAAACTTATTCTTTGATGAATTGGATTCCAAATTAGTATGTTAATGATTTGATGATATGAGTTGTATTTTGTATATTAGTTTTTGATTTGTAAGCTTACCCTTGCATTGCGGGTTGTTTTGTTATGGTTGCTGTTGTTACTGGTTGTGGTTATGTGTGTTATTGTGACTGTGATGATCACATCATTTGGCGTGGGAACAGATGGTGAAGCTTCAGCAGACCCAGCCTCCCACATTTGATGGTGGAAGACTTAGTGAGATGTTGAAGGCCTTTATGGGTGGAGCTCTTTTGGAAGCTCTTTTCTTTTGAATTTGATGTATGTATTATATAGTTGACTAGCTGTGGGGAGTTTTGTTTTTGTATCTCCCTTGGTTTTGTATTTTTGTGCCTGTTTATCATATTGTTATTTTATATCTTATATGTATATTTTATATATAGCATGTTGATTACTTATTATTGCATATTTTAATAATGTATGGGATTGTATGGAATACTGTAGCGACAAAGGGTCGTTACAAATTTGATACATGGTATGCAGGATTATTAAGAGAATTATGTAACTATGATCTTGATATTTTTTTAACTTGTGCTAATTTCGGATGACAATTGTGTAGAATCTCAAATTGTGCAAGTTACAGCCTCACCAAAACCTAGAATCAGTGATTACGTTATAGGGATTGGTTTGGATATTTTTCCTATCACACATTTGGAAGTATCTTCTTGTAATATGCTTCCTTCACTTAGACAACTATCATCTCCCAAAACCAATTAAATTGATGCAAGTTTTTACAAGGATGATAATTTAATTTTGTGAGATGCCTATGGAAAATACCTTTCTATTTTGGAATGACATAAGACACGTTTCATTTCATGTATTTTACCAAAGACTCAACAATTATTTCATTTTGTATCATGCAATAATTTAACCTAATTTTGCATTCAACAAATCTAAGATTAGTTGGTCTTCTTGATACTTGGTTGCAGATTTTCCTAGTAATACCAAAGACTTAACATCCAACATAACAAAAGCACCTTAGATTATTTGTAAAAAAAAATAAAATCTATGTCTAATTGTGATCCTTGACTAGCTTTAGGGAAATTGTGAAAATATATTTGGAATAGGGAAAATAATAGAAACTACAAGAAAATGTACATTTTTTTAGGGGGGAGAGGTAGCATGGCCATCCATCCAAATTGTACAAATGAACACTACAATAAATTTGACTTGTAGTAATAGACAAAAACTATCAAGTTAAAAATCTGTAGGTAAATGTTAATTTGACATTAATGAAGAAAATTCCATATGAATCCACGAAGGTAATAATTGAGGACAATTCTCTTGAAAATCATAACAACCTAATTCAAATATATATTTTAGTTTATTTACAAGATAAAAGTAAAATATTTTGCATCATTCTATTATAATTAGAACTTTTCTTTCTTTATAATATGAGAAATCTTTATGAAAATCACTAACTTCAAGTCTTTTAGATTAGTTTCATTTTTCCTTTTTTTTTATGTGATTGTTTCCCTTAATTTTCTAACCCATAAAGTAGATTAGAATGGGAACTAGGAAGATCAATAACTTAGCAAGTTTCATTTTCTGTGTGTGTGATTGGCCTGGTGTGCTAATTTTCAATCCCATAAATTAGATTAGGAAGATCAATAACTTAAAGTCTTTGAACTAATTTCATTAATATTTTTCCATTTTTCTGTTGATTGATGTGCTAATTTTCTAACACATAAAATGGACTAGACTAGAAAGATTAATAACTTAAAGTCTTTGGACTAGTTTCATTTTTCCTCTTTTCATATGATTATGGTGTGCTCAATTTTGTAACCCACATAAAATGAATTAGACTTGGAAGACAAATAACTTGAAGTCTTTGAACTAGTTTTATTTTTCCTTTTTTGGGTGATTGGTGTGCAAATTTTCTAATCCATAAAATGGATTTGACAAGGAAGATTAATAGCATGAAGTCTTTGGACTAGTTTCATTATGTTTTTCCATTTTTCATGTCATTGGTGTGCTTAAATTTCTTACCCATAAAATGAATTAGAACGTTGCATTGAATAATTATCTAGGTCAATCTAAATCGATCTAGTAATCCTATTATTGAGAAAAAAACCCTAATTAGATTGAATTCATGTAAAGGATGATGGATTTTTTTTTATATGCAAATGGTGGTGAGGATTTTTTTTCATCTTTTAATTTTTTTTATGTATTATTTAATTTGAAATATGTTTGGTCTATATACGATTTTTTTTTTAAAAAATATGAAATATTATTTATACAAAAACTAAGAATAAAGTAGTTGAAGATGGGGTTATGCTACTAAAAGAAGGGAAAATTGGATATTAATTTTTCATCACCAATAGAAACTGAACAAACCTCACCGACAATCATGCTTTAAAATAATACACATACCATATGATAACTAATAAACATAGTATATTTATGTGAGGTATATTTCTGCCAAAGACCAACTTTAATTATTTTCACTTAGTTTTTTTTTTCTTATTAATTTCTAATGTGATTCATCTCTATAATTTTTATTTGTGTGTGTGTGTGAAACCTCCATAATTTTCTACCTTGCAAAGTAAGTTAGAAAACTGAAAAGAAAATATACATACATGTCAACATCAGTTAATACATATGATATATACTCTCTTTTTGTCTTATATATTGAGAAAATAGGCTATGCACTGTTAGTGTAAAGTTGTTTTACACTGTGATCCAATCACAAACTACCATGTATAGTAAGTATGTTGACTTTTACAATAATTACCTTAAAAGTCATAACAACGGTGATTTGTGATTGGTAGACAGTGTAAAACTTTTTACATTGATAGTGCATAGTTATTAAACTCTTATATATTTATCACTATAAGAAGCCTAAGTATTTGTTGCAACTTGAACAAGTATCCATATGTGTGTGTGTGTGTATGTATTTGAGGATGCGTATTTGATTGTTTATGAATTTGTGTAAAAAAAAACCTTGAATAGATCTTCTTCTGATTCGTAATTTTGCATAGTAAATCTAACTGCCTTATAAAGCATTAGATTGGTTTGAGAAAATTAAAGCTAGAAGGTTTAGATCTATAAAATATCTCTAATAAATTTAAAATTGAACTCTTTGCAATCTTTCTAAGATGCAACATGAATAACTAGGGAAAATAAGGAAGAGATCCCAAAAATGGATGTGTGTCAATGAACAATAGTGCTAGCGGTCATATTAGAAAAAATTCAATAAGAGGAAATAAAAACACCACGGAGAAAGAAAAAAAAAGAAAAGACTTTAAAGAGTAGAGAAATTACCTTAAACTAGTGATATTGTTTACCATTTGTTCCAGCTCATTCAAATTGCTAAAGTGTGACACCTAATCACATTCACACTTATTTTCATAATTTATTAGATTTATTTTTAATTAAATTGAGAGAGACTTTTTTAACTTTAATTGTGAAAAAATATTTTTTGATGTAATTTTGGCATTATAAACAACATATGTTTAAGGTAGATGTAAACATCATACATTCCAATGATAAACATACATCATGGTTATCAATATGATACTTTAAACCTCGTTATAGAATAAACACATGACCAGAGAAAAAATAATTACCCTTCAAAAAGGACCTAAGTTAGAGCATTGACCATACACAATCCTACCCTTATCCTAGAAGAGAACATAAAGTGTATACTATAGTTACAATAATTCTTCTATGGCATCACCTTCCTTTGAACTCTTTCCAGTCTCAGCATCCTCGAGGTCAGCATCCTCTATAATATGTCATGAACACAAATATAAAATAGAGAAATAGAAAGAAAGAAACAAAGCAAAGGAGTGAGGATATATATAACCTCAAATCATTTTCACAAAAGGTTTGTAGGACCAACCTACAACCTATCAAAGTTGTTGGCACACAAATGCAATGGGGCCCAAGGTTTAACTAAGTTATCATGAAATAACCCAAACTATCATAACTTGTATGGATTCATACCCCCACTGATGATTATCATCAATCATCATCCATCTTGGGAAGTGACTAAGAGCTCGTATCCCCACATCATGGTGCTAACATCATCATTTTTCTTGAGAAACAAGTGCACAGCTCCTTAAGGATATACACTACACCAATCACGGTGATACTGAGTGTAACACCCCTATTTTTATATATTAAATTAGTTTGTATGTTTAAAAATTATTTTAAGTTACCAATGTACTTAGAATAATTAATAATAATTGTAGAAATTATTCGTAAATTTATTGAAACAATTTTTCAAAAATGACAAAAATACCCTTAGTTGATTGTGAAAATCAACCAGGGACTTTTTGACCTTAAAATATTTTGAAAATTTTATATTAATTATACCTCATTATTAAAATTTTATTTTTATGGAAAAATAGTTAAAAATATAATAATCCTATTTTAATTTTTCAACCGTTTTTCTAATATTTGACAATGTAATTCTAAAAAATTAGGAAGGAATTTCAAAATTTTGATGCCACCATTATGCTCAAAATTTAAAGATCTATTTAATTTTAATTTTTAATAATTTTTTGAGCTGGAGCCTGGGGAAATTAAAAAATAATGGTTTTATCCCTATTTCTCAATATTAAAGGCTGATATAAAAAAAAAAGATTCAATTGACATTAAAATGTAAATTTTAGTATGGAATCATGTCATATATATTAATATATAATTTAGGAAATTTTTTGGGAATTTTCTGGAATTCCTGTGTAAAATGACCAAAATACCCCTAGGTATCTCTTAAGCCTAGTCAGTATTGGTTTGACATCTAAAAAGTGTGAAAATGATATTTTTAATTTATTTTTGGGTAAAATATCTAATTTTATAATTTTCATAAAAATTTTGGTATTTTTTGAATTAAAATGGATTTTTTATGAATTTTCTAGCTTAAAAATGTAAAATAAATATATATAATTTGAAATAAATTAATAAAAATTAAAATTTATTATTAGAAATTATTTTTGATGAAAATAATGTAATTTTCCAGTTTTTCATTAAAATGAATTACTTTGATATTAAAAGTTAGTTTTTCAAGTTTAGGCATTTTTATCGGTATCGATTAATTTACCTACAGATAAAAATTGACACATGAAAGAGTGGGGTAGCTGGTGGAGCACCTCCCCAACTATAAAATAGATGATTCACCACCTATTTGGGTTATGTGCCCCTAAAATTAACTAAAAAGTAATTAAAAATAAGTTTTATTGTATCATCGATTACGTCATCTAAGGGACACCTAACCCATTCGTCTCCTCTATAAATACCCATGCTTCTTAGTCATTTTTTGCAGATCCTCCTCTCTCTCAAGCTAGCTAAATTCTTAAAGAGCTTCTCTCTAGAAAAAAAATTATTTTACTTTGTTTTTATGCTAAAATTTTACTAGTTTTCCAACAATTAGTAAAGTTCTCTTCCTTAGAGCTTTACATCAACAATTCCATCCTCTTCATCAACTATCTTAGAGGTAATAAGGGGAGTGGGGATGACTCTAAATTATTGTCACTTTGCATATTGGTAGGAAGGGTTTTCCCTGAAACCCTTTTAAGCTTAAGTTTTATCGTTGTTATTATTGTTTAATAAGAAAAAGAATATACATATACAATTTTCACCTGAATTTCAAGTGCTTAAAGAATAATTTATACTAACCTAAAGTTTCCTATTATCTCATTCAAAGTTACATAAAATTACTAACTTGTTAATATGACATACTATTAACATCCTACTCAACAATATTTCCTCAACTAAAAAATAAATAAAATCTCACCTCAAATAAGAATTTGTGATCTTCTCTCTTTCTGACATCTTTGCTCTCTGCCTTCTTTTTATCTCCTTCTTCTCAACGTTACCTTCTCCTTTGCTCATTCTTTTTCCTTTCCATGCCAACCCTGTTTCACCTTATATAACTTCAATGATAACAATTTGTCTTTTCATTGAGGTCAACATTCCAACGTTGGTAGCGCACAATTCTTCCCTCTTTTCTTTGTTTTCTTCCATCTCTTGATGTTTCTATCTACCCCTAGTGATACATTATTATTAATTTGAATTTAAATATTTTTTTTCATTCTTAATAAAAAAATTAATTGTAACTATTTTAAAAATTTTAGAATTAAGTGCTCTTTTTAAATACCAAAGAACAATGGGAAAAAGTTAATGTGATAATTTGTAAATTGACTTACTTCAATCTCAAACTCTTCTGTTTAAAATTTGAGGGTGTTACAAAATGCGATAATACCTGTGCTATTACTACGACTGAAATGTAATATCTCTTCATAGAGGTAAAAGAGAAATACAAGATGAGTTATTGAACGTATGCCATATTAGTTACCTTTTTGATTTGGAGCATCTTCTGTTTGAATTTTGTGATAAAATATTAAAAAATAAAAAATAAAAATGAAGGAAATATATTCGGGAAAATTAAACAAAAGCACTACAATTTGTCTAGCAGACTGTGAGCACAATTAAGCCCCTTACTATATAATGTACAGTACACATATCACAGAGTAAAATGATCCAATTTCGGGTGACAGTTGCGTTGAATCAAAAATTGTGCAAGTTACAACCTCACCAAAACGTTGAATCATTGGCTACATACAGTAATGGGATTGGGTTGGATATTCTTCCTAACACAATCTAGAACTATTTACCCTTAACAACTGTTGTATGCTTCCTTCACAGTTATCATCTCTCAAAATCAATTGAAATTGATTTTAGTTCTTTACAAGAATGAGAATTTTGTGCAATGCATATGAAAATAGTACCTTCCTGCTTAATTTGGAATAACATAGGAAGCGTTCCATTTAATGTCTTTTACTTTATGCTTTTAACCTAATTATAGCATTCAACAAATCTAAGATTAGCTGGTCTTCTTGATACTTGATTGTAGATTATCTTGATAATACCAAAGACACAACATCCAACATAACAAGAGCACCTTAGACTCTTTGAAACAAATTAATTTTTTTTTTGTCTAAATGCAATTCCTGACTAGTAGCTTTAGGAAAATTGTGAAAATATATTTGGAATGGGGAAAATAAAAGAAATGGGAGGAAAATCTTCTTTCTTAAAATATTTAGTCATATACATTCACTAAAAAAATGGTTATAACTTATAAATTGTACAATTTTTTTTTTTGGGAATAAATGATAAATTGTACAATTTTTGTTGGGAATAAATTATATACTTAGTTTAGCATTTTTTTTTATGTATTATCAATAGGATATTAACTAAGGCCAAAAAAACACTAACTAATCAATTTAAAAAAGGGAAGTTTCGTACCAATCCACTCTATGAAGGAAATAATTTGCGAGAGGTCTTTTGCAAATTATGACAACCTAATTCAAATATAGAATTGAATTTATTTACAAGTTGAAAGTAACATGTCTTGCCTCAGTCTATTGCAATTAGCACTTTTCTCTCGTTATATGTTTTTTATTTTTTAAATAATAGACTTATGATTTGAGATGAATGTATATTGTGAGAAATTTGCTTTTTTTTCTATGATTGGTGTGCTAATTTTCCAACCCGTAAAGTGAATTAGAATATAAAGCTCGATATCTTAAAGTCTTTGGACTAGCTTTGTTTTTCCTCTTTTTATGTGATTGGTGTGCTTAATTTTCTAACCCATAAAATGGATTAGAGTAGGAAGATCAATAACTTAAAGTCTTTGAACTAGTTTTATTTTTCCTTTTCTCATGTGATTGTTGTGCTAATTTTCTAACCCATAAATTAGATTGAATTAGGATAATAACTTAAAGTCATTAAACTAATTTCATTTCTTCTCTTTTAATGTGATTAATGTGTTTAATTCTCTAACCCATAAAATGGATTAGAAGTTAGAAATGAATAATCATCCAAAAGCCAATATATACCAATCCAGGGCATCCTATCATTGAGAAAAAAGCCTAATTAGGTCGAATTCGATCAGGTCAAGGATAGTGGATCTTTTTCTAATGCGCAAATAGTGGTGAGGATAAAAATAGATGCCTTGAACTTAAGCCTGATGTCATCTTGATAATAATTAAATTATAGGCTTAATCGCACTTTGTGCTACCTAAGTTTTATCATTTTGCAGATTTTGCCACTGTCGTATTTTTTTTCTTGTATTTTGTCACCTTGTTTTTGAAATCTTGCAAATTTTGCGAGTTTTTATTTAATGAACAGTTGATGATTACGCAAAATTTGCAAGATTTCAAAAATAGGGTGGCATATGAGAGAAAAAAATACAGTGCTAAAATTCGTAAAATGATAAAACTTGGGTAGTACAAAGTGCAATTAAGCCTAAATTATAAAGTTAAACTTGCATTTTGTTTTATATACATGCATTTTGTCTTACACGCACACACACACACATATATGTTTAATTCAAAAAATTGTTGCTTTTTATGTTTTATTTAATTTGAAATGTATTTGGTATATGATTTATTTTTAAAAGTACAAAATTATATTATAAATAAAGAAAAGAATAAGAATATGGTGAAGGTGGGTTTTTGCTATTATGAGGAGAAGAGAATTGGATACTAAATTTTCATCACCGATAGAAACTGAATGAAACCCCACCTCACTCTGAATTTAAAATAATGCAGATGTGATGATTGATGAGCAAAGACAAAACTAGGGTATATTTATGTGAGTTATATTACTACAAAGACCAACTTTAAGTCTTTGCACTAGTTATTTATTTATTAATTTGATTCATCTCCATAATTTTGTACCTTGCAAAGTAAGTTAGAAAACTAAGAAGAAAATAAACATCTATATCAACATTGAGCAATATGTGTAATAAATCTAAGGATGTAGACAATATGAACCAAGTGTGGAAGAATGGCCCTCCCTCTCGAGACATGAGAAAAGGCACAAAATAAGTTTTTGAAGAAGAATCTTTTGAATTTTATATATGGGGTTATGATACCTTAGTTCTGTCTTTTCTTTTCTATCTTATGTTCAAACACATTTTACACTCCACATATAAATGACCTTTACAATTAAAAATAAAAACGTGTCCTTATAATATATTAAATTTCAAGTATAGCCCATAGAACTATGTCAATTTTTAGTTTTCATTTTTTCAATACTTCTTTCAAGTCATGCATATAAGTAATTTTATAACAATTGCAAGCTGCTTAACTTATAACTTTGTAATTCTTTGAAACCATAATTGATTTGATGCAATATAAAGTTTATTGCTAAATGCTTTGTAACCCAATAAAAGAAACCCTAATAAAAATATGTAATAATGTTTTAATAGTAATTTTAAATTATTTTCACATTCGTAACAATAAAGAACATATTTTTCTTTAAAGTAGTACGACAATTTATTCACTTTAGTTGAGAAAGTGACAAATGATAAAAGTATGAGAATATATAACACATAAATTTGTTTCATTTATGCTTGTGTTTCCACCTCAATCAAGATATCTTCCATATCCAACAGATTCATTGTTGTCGTTATGAACACATATTAGTTTACATTGTTCAATTTGATTTGTGCATATATATATATATATATATGTATATTTTCATTTTTTGTAAAATTATTTATATATTTTACTTTGTATGTGATAAGTGACAATCTAACAAATAGAAAAATTATTTTGTAGATGATAGACAATAGCATAAGAGTACATTAAATGAAAAATGTGATATATCTTTTTGTAACATGTTCAAACTATTTCATTCGCTTAATATAATAAAAGTATCATTTTTAATAAAATTACATGTTTATTTTTTTGGTAAAATATATCTATATATTTTAAAATACTTATATATAAAAGAGCATTATCTATTGTCTTGCTCCAAGGTCCATAAAATGTCAAGATCAACCCCGATGATTGGTGTGTTTAATTTTCTAACCCATAAAATAGATTAGTCTAGGAAGATCAATAACTTAAAATCTTTGGACTAGTTTCATTTTCCTCTTCGCATGTGATTGGTGTAGTTAATTTTCTAACCCATAAAATGGATTTGAAAAACTAGGAAGATCAATAATTGAAAGTCTTTGAACTACTGTTATTTTTTTTCTTTTTTTGTATGATTGGTATGCTAATTTTCTATCCCATAAAATAGATTGAACTAGGAAGATCAATAACTTAAAGTCTTTACTAGTTTCATTTTTCCTCTTTTCATTTGATTGGTGTAGTCAATTTTCTAACCTATAAAATGGATTAGACTAGGAAGATCAATAACTTAAAGTCCATGGACTGGTTTCATTTTTTCTTTTTTGATATGATTAGTGTGCTTAATTTTCTAACCCATAAAATGGATTTAGTAGAAAGATCAATAATTTAAAGTCATTAAACTAGTTTCACTTTTTCCTTTAGTGTGATTGGTGTGCCAATTTTCTAATCCATAAAATAGATTGGACTAGGAGAATCAATAACTTAAAGTCTTTGCACCAGTTTCATTTTTCCTCTTTGGATGTGATTGATGTGTTTGATTTTCTAACCCATAAAAATGAATTAGAAGTTACAAGTGAATAATCATCTAGGTCAATATAAACCAAACCATGATACCCGAGAAAAAATCAAATTAGACCGACTTTAGGATAGAGATAATGAAATTTTTGTTCTATGCAAATAGTGTTGAGGAAAAAAAAATAGATGTCTTGAATTTAATCCCAACCTAACTTCATCTTGATAATAATTAAATTATAAAATTAAAGTTACATGTTTGTCCTATAAATATATTCAGTTCTAAAATTTGTTACTTTTTATGTATTATTTAATTTAAAATGTATTTGGTTGTGAACTTATTTCAAAAATACAAAATTATAGATATTTATAAAAAAGAAATAGAATTAGATATTAATTTTCCATCACCTATAGAAACCAAACAAAACCCCACCGGCCCACCCCACCCATACTATGAAATAATGCACACATGATAACTGATAAGATAGGACTAAGGTATATGAGGTATATCCATGTCAACATCAATCAATATACCCTTTTTGCTTTATGTATTTATTGTTGCAAGAAGTCCCATGTATTGATTGCAATGTCAACAAAATAAAAATATTTGTCCTAATACACACACACACACACACATATAAATTGAGTTTAAATTTAATTATTTGTTTCAAATAAAGAATGATAGGAAAGGACAGTAGAAAGGTGTAACACATGTTTTTAGAATGCACGATCCAATGCATGGTAATTAAAAGTGAAAATTAGATATGCAAAGTAGGTGATTAAAAGAAATAAAGGAATTGTGGTTATGTATGATTTGTTGTATATGATGATGGTTGTGTTTTGGTTGTTTGAAATACTGGTTTGAATTTAGAAAGTTTGAGATGTGTGCTTGAGTCAAATGCGGTATGTTGTGAGTGTGATTTTGGGCTTTTGAAGGAAACAATTGACATAGACCAGTTATGGGTTATGGGGAGTGATTTGATGAGTTATGGTGTAACACCCTCACTTTTACTTAATTAATTGTTTTATTTATTTATTTTATATTTAATTCTGAAAGATCAGGAAGGAATCTAAAAATTCTGATCCCCACAGTTAAATTCAAAATATCAAAACTATCTAATTGTGATTTTCAATAATTTTTTTGAGTTGAAGCCCGGAGAAATTAGAAAATGATGATTTTATCCTTATTTGTCAATATTAAGGACTGACATGAGAAAAAGATTTAATTAATATTAAAATGTCAATTTGAGTTTTAAATCATGTCATATGTATTAAAATATAATTTTGGAAATTTTCTAGGAATTTTCTGAAATTTCTGTACAAAATGACCAAAATACCCCTAATTGTCAAATGACCAACTCAGTATTGGTTTGACATCAAAAAATGGTGAAAATAATATTTTTAGTACATTTCTAGGTAAAATATGTAATTTTATAATTTTCAAAAAAATTTGAGCTTTTATTGAATTAAAATGAATTTAATATAAATTTTTTAAGCTTAAAATATATAATATATATATTTATAATTCGAAAAAAAAAATTTAGAAATTATTTTTGATGAAAAATAATACTTTTGTTCAGATTTATGTTTACTTTAATTATTTTGATATTAAAAGTTAATTTAATCAAGTTTAGGTGATTTTATCGGTACTGGCTAATTCATTAACAGTCAAAATTTATATTGAGATTCTTTGGGACAGCTGCTATCCCACGTTGAAATTCTAGAGGGGAGATGATTCATCACCTAAATGTAATATTTGTCCCTAATTAAGCTAAAAAGAAAAAGAAAAAAAAATTTGTATGTCATGCATGACTTCACTCCATGGACACATAAGCTCACCCTTCCTCTATAAATACCCCTCCATAGAAGCTGAATTCTTCATCCTCTTCCTCCATTGACATAGCCAAAATCTCCTCCATAATCACCTTCCTCCATAAAATTTTCTTACACCAAAATTCTGCTAGTGTTCATTAACTAGTAAAAATCCTCTTCGTAGGAGCTTTGCACCAACAATTTCACCAACTCTTTGAAGTAATGGGGGGAGTGGGGTTGGTTTTAATTTTCAATTACTTTGCATGTTGGTAGGAAAGGTTTTCTTGTAAACCTTTCGATGTTTCAGTTTATTAAGTTTTATAAATATTATAATGTTTAGTATTAAATTCAAGCTTTTACTAAGTTGTTATACTGCTCAATTTTAGATAATTAAAAAACATTTATTAAGTAGTTATGCTGCTCAAATTTAGACAAGTATATTATAATTATTAAGTTGTTATACTACTCAAATTGAAACAATTATAATAGAATTACTAAGTTGTTATACTGCCCAAATTTAGAAAAAAAATATTTTTAGCTATTATGATAGATAATTAAATTATTATATTATTAAATTTTAATAGCACTCAACTAGTTTAGCAAAAATAGTAGAAGAAATAAACCATAAATCTCATAATATGAAACTACGTATAGAAATTGTTTTATGAGCTATTTATGAATTTATTTTTAGAAAACTACTATAAAAATTTCAGTTTCAGCTTTTATCGTTCAGGTAAGGTCTAGATACATGAATAAACTATTTGTAAAAATTTCATAAAATTTAAGCTTATTTAGTACTTCTAGTTGTGCTTTATAAGTGCCTATGAGCAGATTCTTCTTAAAAGTACTAAATTTCAAAAAAAAATCAAAAACTTCTAAAAATTCATGATAAAATTTTAATTATTTTTCTAAGCTTAAAAATTAATTTTATGAAATTTTTGACCATTCTATGATTTATTTCTTAATTATTAGTCTTTATTTTTATTGAATTACTGATTATGTGCTTTAATTTGAATTATGAATTATGTGAATGATATGTATTGATCAAATCTCTATAATATAAGGTAGAGATATTAATAGAAATTGTACTGGTGCTCAAATTTTTGAGATTAGAGTAAACCTTTAGAAATTAATAGATCAATGAGTAATGTAAAGCAAGGGACATGCAATGGCATAACACCCTGTTAGGGAAGCTATAGTTTGGTACGCTGAGGAATAAAAGGTAGGGACCTATTTGGGGAGGTCTCGAGGGTAGGCATCGAGTGGTGAAAGTCCTAATAGTCAGGGTAGCACCCCTGAGCTGGGATATTCACCTGACCAAGCTCGATAACTCCTGACAACTGCTCAGCATTCTGGGATTGGTTTAAGAGTATACCTCTATAAATGGACATCCTGATTGATATTTGTTCCTTATTGATGATGAGGACTGTACCATGTGATGATGTTGATGAGGTATATGTACTCCTAGTCACTTCTCAGGTTCTGTTGAGAACTATTACTCACTGATGGCAAGTATGGATCCATAGCAATTCAAAGGTAGTGTAGTATAACTTAGAATAAACCCTAGGTTCCGTTCATTAATTGTATTTAAATTCCTACCATACATGTGAAAGTGATTTAGAACAAATCACTTCACTCCATTATTTTTGTTATGCATGTTCAATCGTGATTATTAAAGATGACAGCAATGCTGATGATGCTAAGGATGAGCTAGAGGATACTCCTCCAAATTGTAGACCTAGTTTATAATATTTTTTATATAGGGTAGATAAATACTGCTCTGTATAGGATCTTTTTGATGTATATATTGGGTAAAGTAGTATATGTCTTTTGATGTACTTTTGTTTTCTCTTTGACTATTATGTATTACTCAAACCATGATGTATAGTTGGATATATATATATATATACATAAGCAGTTTTTATCATTTCACTTATATTTCTAAATTCTATTTTTCTATTATCGAAAAAAAAATTATTCACATTTTCATCAACTTAAAGTAATAATTAAATTAATATGAATTATATTTAGAATTAAAGGAGTGTTACATATGGGCCTCAATTGGCCAAAAGTCTGTGTAAGAGCTCTTGAAGGTCGAGGTATAAAAGGAGAAGGGGGAGGGGAGTTCTTTCATTTTTCTCTTCATTTATCTCAATATCTCTCTTGCAAATCTCAAGTCCTAAGGGTGTTAAGAGGATTCCCAAACCCAGTTCAATATTATGGTGAGAGAAAGATCAATCTATGGAAGGTTTTGGCTCCTGAATTTCTCAAGAACCTAAATTCAAATTTAGGAACTTTTAGAGGTAAGGGAAGCTTACTTTGATTGTAAGTTGGTTGATTGGTTGTTGTTAAGTGTGATTCTTGTATTGGCTTGGATTGAAAACTGGTTAGATTGGTTTTATGTGGAATTT
Source organism: Spatholobus suberectus (assembly GCA_004329165.1). NCBI lineage: Eukaryota > Viridiplantae > Streptophyta > Magnoliopsida > Fabales > Fabaceae > Spatholobus > Spatholobus suberectus. Next base: position 9,069,222 of record CM014730.1, on the reverse strand, counting down.
TGTGTTAGAAATGGGTTTTTATTGGGTTTGAAGGATTTGTTGGTGTATGTTACTTTATTTATAAGATTTTGTTGAATATATTCCTTTTGAATGTTGTGTACATCCGTTGAATCTTGTTTGAATTGAATTAGAGAAAGGATGAGAGGAAAGATTAGATTTTGGGTTTTCATTTGAGTAGAGTCGCTAAGTGACTTAGGGCCTTGTTGAGCGAGAATGCCCTAGAGCTGAGATAAAAGTGTTGACTTGAAGATTTGTTGAGCGACCACTGTTGTCATTGAGTGAGTGTTCTTGAAGAAGGATGAATGAGTGAAGAAAAGGGGAGATTCGCTAAGTGAAAATCACTTCACTGAGTGAGTGATCATCTGAATTCTGGAAATTTTCCAAAATATGGTTTGTTGAGCAAGTCTAATACTTGTTAGGCGATGAATGAGTGTTACAGAGTGTACTAAAGTGGTTTGCTGAGCAAGACTCGTCCTCGCTAAGCAAATTGGAGCCCTGGAGATTTAAGACTCTCTGTTGTGAGTATCTCACTGAGTGAAAAATATGATCGTTGAGTGAGAATAATGACTGAGATTTGGTTGCTCTCTAGAGTGGCTACACGTTGAGTGACATTCATGTTCACTGAGTGAAGGGTAAGGAGAATGCTTGGATTCACTAAGTGACCCTTGTTGTCGCTGAGTGAGAACCCTGGGTACAAAGAAGGGGATCATCTCTAGAGTTGAGTTCTGAGCGAGACTTACACTCATTGGGCGAGAACCTTCGAAAGAGGAAACTGTTCTCTCTGTATGGAAGGTACTCGCTGAGCAAGCATAAGGGTCACTGAGGAAGCATATGTTTCTATGTGTTGTGCAAGAAATTGTAAGAAATTAGTAGTTGAGTGAAAGGTTGCTCAAGTAGAACCTTCACTAGTTGTGATGTGTTGTGATGGTGAGATATCTTACAGAGGGTGTTGGTTGCTTAGATAGGACCTCACCTAAGATATGTAAGATGTTTCTTGAGGTATATGCTACTTGGATAGAGCATTAGCTGTTGACCATGTAAGAGGCTGGATTGGGGCCTGCATAGCGTTAATAATGATTGTGGGACCAAAAGTGGTGCTGAGTACGCCATGTGGTGTTGTGTTGATACATACATACATATATATATATATATATATATATATATATATATATATATATATATATATATATATATATATATATATATATATATATATATATATATATCTATATATATATATATATATATATATGATGGTTGTTGTGGTTGAGTTGATTATTGTGGTGACTCATGCATTTGCATGCATATGTTGTCAGCTGATGAGGTTGTGTGGGCCTCATGTTGTGTGTAGGTAGGCACAGAAGTTGGATGGTTGATAAGAGCTGCGGCTTAGACGGGCCTCCAACCTAGTGCCTAGATAAGACATGGGGTCGGCAAGATAGGCCTAGGGGATGAGTGGATGGGTAATCCCGCAAAGGGCCAAGGCAGTGCAGGCCTTGTGTTGTGGCGACCATCACCCAAATTCACTTATCTTGACAAACCACTAAGCTTACCCTTGGATCAAAGTTTTGGCAATCCCTAAATGATGCTTAGAATGTAACACCCCTACTTTTGTATATTAAATTATTCTGTATGTTTAAAAATTGTTTTTAAGTCATCAATGTATTTAGAACAATTAATAATAATTTTAGAAATTTTTCTAGAATTTATTGAGATAATTTTTGTAAAATGACAAAAATACCCCTGGTTGACTGTTGGAACCAATCGGAGACTTCTTGACCTCAAAATATTTTGAAAATTTTATATTAAATATCTCTCATTATAAAAACTTTATTTTGAGAGAAAAGTAGTGAAAAATATAATAATCCTATTTCAATACTTCCACTGTTTTTTTATAATATTTAGCAATACAATTCTGAAAAATCGGAAAGGAATTTTGAAATTCTGACTCCGACCATTTTACTCAAAATTTCAAGAGCTATTTAATCTTGATTTTTAATAATTTTTCCGAGCCGGAGCCCGGAGAAATTAGAAAATGACAATTTTATCCCTATTTCTCAACATTAAGAACTGACATGAGGAAAAGATTCAATTGACATTAAAATGTCAATTTGAGCTTGGAACTATGTCATATATATTAAAATATAATTTTGGGAATTTTTGGGAATTTTCTGGATTTTCTGTGTAAAATGACCAAAATGCCCTTACGTGTCTAATAAGCCAGCCAGTACTGGTTTGACATTCAAAAAGGGTGAAAATAGTAGTTTTAGTTTAATTATGGGTAAAATATTTAATTTTATAATTTTGATACAAATTTTGGTATTTATTGAATTAAAATGGATTTTCTATGAATTTTCTAGCTTAAAAATATAAAATAAAGACATAATTTGAAATAAATTAATAAAAATTAAAATTTATTATTAGAAATTTATTTTTGATGAAAATTAATGTATTTATCCAGTTTTGCATTAAAATACATTATTTTGATATTAAAAGCTATTTTTTTCAAGTTTAGGCGTTTTTGTCGGTACCGGTTAATTCACCTACAGATAAAATTTGACACATGGAGGCTTGGGACAGCTGGTGGAGCACGTCCCCAACCCTAAAATAGGTGATTCACCACCTATTTGAGATATGTGTCCCTAAATTGGATTAAAAATAAATAAAAATTGGATTTATGACATAATGGTGACATAATGGATGATGTAAATATTTGGACACCTAACCCCCCTCCTTCTTCTATAAATAGGCCTCAAAGTTTTCAGATTTTCACTCATCCTTTCCTCTCCCAAGCTAGAGAGCTTCTCTTTCTAAAGTTTTTCTCTCTAAATATTTTTTTTGTCTAGTTTTTATGTTAAAATTTTGCTAGTTTTCAACTAGTAGAATTTCTCCTCCTAGAAGCTTTGCACCAACAATTCCATCCTCTTCATCAACTATCTTAGAGGTAATGGGGGGAGTGGGGTTGGTTCTAAATTACTTTCACTTTGCATATTGGTAGGAAGGGTTTTCCCCTAAACCCGTTTAGGCTTTAATTTTAGTATTGTTTATTATTGTTTAAAGTTAAACTTTAATTTTTACTAAGTTGTTACTCTGCCCAAATTTAAATTATTAAATCATGATTATTAAATTGTTACTCTGCTCAAATTTAAATTATTAAATTTACTTGCTAAGCTGTTACTCTGTTCAATTTTAGAAATAAAATACATTTACTAAGCTGTTACTCTGCTCAAATTTAGAAATCAAAATGCATTTATTTAGTTGTTATTCTGCCAAAATTTAGTAATTATACTATAATTGTTATATCATTATTCTTTTGGTATAGTGCAATTTCTGCAAAATAAGGCAGAAATGTTGATTATACTGGTGCTCAAATTAAATGAGACCAGGGAAACCTCTGTTTGAGAAATTAGAAAGTGATAAATTAGTGAGTAATGTAAAGCAAGTGACATGCAGTGGCATGACACCCTGCTAGGGAAGCCACAGTTTGGTACGCTGAGGAATGAAAGGCAGGGACCCACTTGCGGAGGTCTTGGGGGTAGGCATCGAGTGGTGAAAGTCCCAATGGCCAGGGTAGCGCCCTTAAGCCGGGATATTCGCCTGACCAAACTCGATAACCCTGACAACTGCTCAGCATTCCAGGATTGGTTTGAGAGTATACCTCTATAAATGGATATCCTAAATTGTTATTTTGTTCCTCAATGATGACGAGGATTGTACCATGTGATGGTGTTGAGAGGGGTATATGTACTCCCAGTCACTTCCCAGGTTCTGTTGAGAACTATTACCCACTAATGGGAAGTATGGATCCATACCTAATCAAGGGTAGTCAGATATAACTTAGAATGAACCTTAGGATCTCTTGTGTTGTCAGTTGTGTTTTATCTTTGTTTTATGGTAGATTTTCTACCGCACATGTAAAAGTGATTTTAGAACAAAACATCTCACTCCATTATTTTCTTTTGTGTATGATTGGTCGTGATTATTGAAGACGACATTAATGCTCTGTGATGCTGAGTACGAGATAGAGAACATCTCAACGGGAGAAGACCTGAAGACCTATAGTATTTTCTTTTGTATAAGGGATAGGGTAGATAAATACTGCTCTGTATAGGATCTTTTTTATATATATAGTGGGTTAGGTAGTATATGTATTTCGATGTACTTTTGTTTTCTGACTGTTATGTATTACTCAAACCAGGATGTACAGTTTTATGAAATATATGTATATATCTTTCATATTTTATTACCATTTCCAAATCTGTTAAGTTTGGAATGTCTTTTAAAATTGGAAAAAATTTTACACGCATTTTTATTTACTTAAACTTAATAACTAAATTAATATGAATTATATTTAAAATTAAACAGGTGTTACATAGAAGGCCATTGTAGGGGGTCAGACTTGGTTGATTGCCTAAAAGTAGAAATCTCTCGAGAGTCGTGTGATTTATTCATTGACATGTAGTGGTTGAAAGCAAGGTGTGTGGTGTTGTGATGTATATAAAACCATTTCATTGATGATTTGGATTCCACATTGGATGTTGATGGTTGATGGTATGAATTGTATATTGTATGTTGTTATTTTTTTATTTCGTAAGCTTATCCTTGCCTTGCTATTTTGTTTTGTTATGTTGTTGTTGTTGTTGGTTATGGTTATGTGATGTTGTGATTATGATGATCACGTCGTTTGGCATGGGAGCATAAGGTGAGGCATTTGCTAATCCAACACCTCGAAGTGGATAAGGGAGGTCTCAAATGGAGACTTTTGGAGACCTAAATTAGGTGGAGCTTTTCTGGAAGCTATTTTCTTTTGATTTTGAGTTGACGTATACATTGTATTGTTAACCAACTATAGGGAGTTTTGTTTTCATATCTCTCCCTTGGTTTTGTAAATGGGCTTGTATATTATATTATATTATTACGTATCCTATGCATATATTTGTTATAGTATGTTGATTATTTATTATTGAATATTTTAGTATGATTTGGGATTGTATGTAGTGTTGTGGCAATAGAGGGTCGTTACTAAAGGGGGTAAGAAGTACCTTTGTTGATGGATGAGTTGGACTTGGTTAAATTGAGAAGATTGCAATGGAAATGTTTCAAATAGGTGGGAGCCTACTTGTATCTTTGTGACTTGTGAAGAATGGGACTTGAAGATTCAGGTGGTGATTGTAAGAGCCAAGGGTGGTGGGCAAAGGAATATCTGAGACAAAATTGTAAGGAAAAACATGATTAGTGGGTGAGGTAGATGCTACTTGTATATGATTAAGGGGAATGGATTGATAGGGGAACACGTGTTCATAAAAAATAATGTTGTGTGAGGTGAAAATTTCCCTTGTTTGCAAGTCAAACAAGATATATCCCTTTGTTCCATGTTTAAAACCAATGAAAATGCATTTCTTAGCCCAAGGATCCAATTTTGTTCTATGTTGTGTTAATGTTGAGGCAAAACACAATGAACCAAAAACCCTTAAATCAAGTAATATGGGTGGAGTTTTATGGAGCAGTTCGAAAGGAGATTTGTTATCTAAGGTGGGAGAAGGTAGCCTATTTATGAGATGAATAGCATGAGTAGCAGCATATGACCAAAAAATTTTAGGCAAATGTGCATGATATAGTAGACTACGAGTTACATTGAGTATGTGTTGATGCTTTCTTTCAACTACAGAATTTTGTTGTGGAGTTTCCGCACAAGAAGTTTGGTGTATGATGCCAAATGTGTTAAATAATTTAGAAAAATTGAACTTAGTACCACTATCAATTCTAATTACTTTAACTATTAAATCAAACTGAGTTTTAACCAAGGTGATAAATTGTTGGATTAAATCTTTGGTTTCAGATTTGGCTCTCATAAGGTATATCCAAGTGTGTCTTGAAAAGTCATCAACTATGGTTAAAAAGTATTGATGTCCATGCAGTGATTTCACATTAACAGGACCCTATATATCTATATGCAATAAATCAAAAACATGTGTGGTTTTGTAACTGCTAACAGGAAAAGGAAGTTTGTGTTGTTTAGCTAAGTGACAAAAGTCATAGATTGCCTTATCATTAAACTGAACATATGGAAAGTGAGTATAGACAGTATACAACACTTTATTTGATGGATGGCTAAGGCAAAAATGCCACAAATCAAAAGATGATGAGGTAACAGTATTAGCATTTACAGAAAAGTTGTTTTCACAGTTGAAAGACATAGTAGGTGATCCCGGTTACTTCAAATAGTAAAAGCCATTCGCAATTCAACAAGTCTAATCATCCTCAATGTAGGAATATCCTAAATGACACAAGAATGAGAAATAAAGATTAGTTGACAATTTAGGGATGAGGAGAGTTTTGGTATAGAAATTAAATTGAAGGTGAACTCAAGAATATATAACACATTATAGAGATGAAAAGAGTTAGAAAAGGAAACTATCACAGAATTGTAGCTGTTACTTTTGATGCATTTGTCATTTGAACCTAAAGTGGTTTGATAATGTGAAAAGTGACAAAGTGTGATAGGGAATGGGTGACATGATCTATAACCCTGATGTCCAAGATCCAAGAATCAAATTTGAAACCAGAAATGTTACCTATGATAGGAGTTGAAGTTGATTGTTGATGAGTTGATGACTCACCAACCTGATTCTTGATGACTTGATTAACCATAGAGTTGTTGGTATCGACTTTAGACTATTGAAGCAAATTGAGTAACTATTGATAGTACCCTAGGCTAAGTGTAACAGGTATTTCAAATTGATTTGTTACAGAAGAGGAGGTTTTAATGGTTGGTTGTGAGGCATCAATGGAATGTGCAATGTTATCATTATTGCTTACTGCATTATTGACACTAGAACTTGAATCTAAGAGGAAAAACATGTTTATAGCTGCACATGTCAATAATGTGTCTTACTTTACCACAAAAAGTACATATCTTATTCGAATTGCCTCAATTGTTGTTAGATTTGCCTCTTCCTCGACCATAATTGGTATGTTCATGGTTTTGCTGAGGAGATTTTGTGAAATTAGCCAACGTTTTTGGTTTCCCCAAGATGTTGCCAAGAGAGGGTCTTTCTTGTTGCAGAACCATGGAAAAGACTTTGTTTATCGATGGCAATGGATCCATCAACAAAATATGTGTTCTAATAGTGTTATAATTGTCATTGAGTCCTTTTAGAAAGCAAATCACATATTCCAAGTCCCTATGTTTCTTCACAGTGGTCATCAAATCACATTTACACTTAGTTTCATGAGTACAATCAAGTATTGGTCTAAAGGATTCCAAATCATCCCAAATGATCTTCAAATAAGTGAAATAATCGGAAACATTTCAGTCTCCTTGTTTAATTGATTGAATATCTTGTAACAAATATGAAATTTTGAAATAATTACCTTTTATGAATCTTTCTTTCAAATCATTCTATAAATCTTTGGCACTATTAATGTAAAATGTGCTCTAAGCTATTTGCGGAGATAGGGTTCTATTGATCTAAGAAACCACCATGATATTGCATTTGTCCCAAGCTTTGTAAAGTGAATCATTCTCTGTAGGTGTCTTGATTGAACCATTGATGAACATCAATTTTGTTCTTTGTAGATAAAGTTCTTCACATGGCTTTGCTCCAAGAATAGTAATTCGTTCCATTCATAGGAGGGGCAAAAAGAATCATTCCAGGATTTTCTCCTGGATGAAGATAATAGGGACTTGATATATTCTGAGTTGGATCTTGAGCCATGGCATGTAACATATAGAAATAACACAAGAAAGGAGGTTGAATTTTGTTATAGCAAATTTTTGCAAAAACCTTTTAAAGACGTATCATATGAAGGATTAAATAGGATAATTTTAAAATATTGTGTAAGGAATGATAAATGAAGAAAGATAATAGGAGAAACATAAATAGATTACATTGGTTCATCTCACTCTAAAGACTATGTCCAGTTCTTGACAATAACCAACTCCTACTAACCTAAACAAGTTACAAGTATTCTTTTAACCAAGACTCTTTAGGCTCAACCCAAGTAGTCTTTGACTTGCCACTCTATGAAAAAAACTGAAGTATTCTTTGAATCAAAGCCTCTTTAGGCTTTTACCAATTTTTTAGAGAAAAGGATTAAACGTGAGTTATCTCACTTAGTTTAACGTCCTATCAGATGAATATACAACGAAGTTCAGTGAAAAATGTTTACAGACAACGTATATGAAAGTTACAAATTGAGAGCTTTTCAACAATTTAGGTTCTATCAATTGATCAACAATTGAGATTGAGGTCTCTTCTTCTATTTATAGTGATCTCCCAAAAAGTATTCATTGAGAGTGTTGTAGAAGACATCCTTCGTCTTGTGGAAAAGATTCGTTTAAACATTAAATGCAGCATTTAATGCCTTTCACCAACTTGTCACCATGATAAGATATAGCAGTCTACTTATCTTATCCTTTCTCGTACTCAATCTTGTAGTAGTGGACATATCTACTTTCCTGTACTAATGTCTGCACACTTATTCCTTCTTTTACATGTAAAGAGGACTTTCCTCGAGAGTGGGTTTGTAGACTTCATCTCTTTCAAGGTTGTTTATGCTTTTACATACTTGTAGTGTACAGATTATTAAAGGTTCGTCTAAAAGAGATTAATTACTGAATCTTTTAAAGAAGGATAAAGACGATGCATGATCAGGTGGTCAGATGATAGTGAATAAATAGTATAACGAGTAACCAGACGGTTAAGCTTAAAAGATTGTTTTGGACTATTTGTTATTATCAAAATAAATGAGTATTTCGTCCTTTGTCTTAACAATCCAAGAATCAGATGTGCAAATAGAAGCAGAGCAAGGGCATCCACCCTTACTCTGATACCATAAAAGGTTCAAATAACAAAAAGGAGAAAGGAAGTTCCAAGAACTCAAGAACGATAAACTTGAGAGAAAAACATATATTGGATCAACTTGAAAAATACATTACACAGAATGGTTTATATATAGGAAGTGTTCAGCTCTAACAAGCTAGGTACAACTCAACAAGTTAACGGCAATACAAATATGTTATCCTAATAGAATTATTATGTGCCTATTACTTTTAACAATCTAAAATCATCAATATTTGAAGGCAATTTTATTTCCAACTCCAAACTACAAGAGCTTCATCTACAAAACTACATTCTTTTGGATAAAAGTTTTCTTGTTTCATCTACTTCCACAATGAATCTTCATCTTCTCTTTTCCACCTTGATCTCTCCCATAACTTGTTGAAATCATCTACTGTGTTTTATTGGCTTTCTAACTTCACCATTGATCATCATACCCTTTACCTTGATGGTAACTCATTAGAAGGTCCTATTCCAGATGGATTTGGGAAAGTAATGAACTCTCTTGGATTTCTTTCTTTCACCCATAACAAACTCCAAGGCAAGATTCCATCTTTCTTTGGGAACATGTGCAGATTACAGAGCTTATACCTTTTCATGTAACAAGTTGAATGGGGAAATTTCTAGCTTCATTCAAAATTCTTCATGGTGCAACAAACACGTATTTCAGACTTTGGATTTATCTTATAACTAAATTACTGGAAAGATACCTAAAAGCATCAGATTGCTGTATGAGTTGGAGTATTTATACTTGGAGGGGAATTCTTTAGAGGGTGATGTCACTAAATCTCATCTTTCTAATTTTTCCAAATTAGAATACTTATCCTTATCAAAGAACTCATTGTCTTTAAAATTTGTGTCTAACTTGGTCCCTTCTTTTCAATTAATAATCATGGGACTAGTGTCTTGCAAACTAGGTCTAAGTTTTCCTAGTTAGCTCTAGAATCAAAGTTCCTTATGGTGGCTAGATATTTCTGATAATGGGCTCAATGATTCTGTACCAAAATGGTTATGGAATAAATTGCAATATATGTTAATGTTGAATATGTCACACAACAATCTTGCAGGTGCAATTCCTAATATACCATTAAAGCTTCTTATGAAACTGTTTATTATTTTGAATGCAAATCAATTTGAGAATAAAGTTCTGACATTTTTGCTACAAGCTTTGGAGCTTTTGCCCTTTGAAAATAAATTGTCAGATTTGTTTTCATTTAAATTGTCAGATTTGTTTTCATTCTTATGTAACCAAAGCACAGCTGCAAACTTGGCCACTATTGATTTATCAAGCAATCAAATAAAGGGATAACTTCCAGATTGTTGGAAATATGTAAACCAATTATTGTTTCTTGATTGAAGCAGCAATAAATTGTCAAGGAAAATTCTTATGTCCATGGACACCGTTCTTAAAATGGAAGTCTTGGTTTTCTATAACAATAGTTTAATGGGTGAATTGCCTTCCACTTTGAAGAATTGCAAGAATTTAATTATGCTGGATATGGGTGAAAAAATGTTGTTTGGTCCAATAGCATCATGGGTTGGAGAAAGCATGCAACAATTGATAATCTTGAACACAAAAGGAAATCATTTCTCAGGAAATCTTCCTATTCAACTATGTTATTTAAGGGGTATTCAACTATTGGATCTTTCAAAGAAAAAGTTATGAAAAGGAATTCCATCATGCTTAAAGAATTTTACTAGAATGTCTGAAAAGAGCATCAATAGAAGTGAAACTCAAAGTCGTATATATTGGTACAATAGTACTTGCTATGCAAATTATGATTTTGTTGGCATTAGTAATTATTCACTTTATATAACATGCATGTGAAAAGGTGTGGGACAGGGGTTTAGGAATCCTGCATCCATTCGTATGATCATTTGATCTTTCATGTAATAATTTAATAGTGAAATACCAAAGAAGTTGGATTTTTGTTGGGGTAGTTTCTTTTGAAATTATCAAGAAATGAAAGAATGTGCCGCAAATTTCTAGAAGAGTGTAGTACTAATATGTATATGAAAAGTAAAGAACATTCTAGAATACTCTTATAAAATATTCATAATGTATTTAGAAAAATCTAGAAACTTATAGAAATGTAGCTTTAGGAAAAAGAAAAGATAAGAGAAAAGAGAAGAAAATTCTAGGACCAAAAAGTCTAGATATTTATAAAACTTTCCTTTCATACCTATAAGTAGGCAATTGTATTATCAATTGTAGTAAGTACTTCCAACTATCAAATAAAGCTTTGCTATCATTCATTATCAACTACTATATCATTCAACACCTTTACACATTTTTTTCTAAAATTAACAATGGTACTAGAGCTACGTTCGATCATTTACTCGGTGTAGAGATATTATCCAACTACACTTTCAAAAAAAATCCTACTATATTCTCTACCAATCCCATAATTTTTCCTTAACCAATGGCCAATTCTATTCAACCTTCATTTATTCCTGCCCCTATTTTTATTGAAGAAAATTATGATTTTTAGAGCATTAAAATGAAGACATTTTTTTGCTCTCAAGATCTGTGGGATATTATACAAGATGGATTCATTGCTACTACTGATATTTCTACCTTGACTACAATTCAGAAGAAGGAGCTAAAGGAAAAGAAGCAGAAGGATTCAAGGATGTTATTTATCTAGCAACAAGCAGTAGCTGACACAATTTTTCCAAGAATAATGGGTGCCACAAGTGCTAAAAAAGCATGGAGAACACTACAGGAAGAGTTTCAAGGAAGTGTTAAGATATGTGTTATTAAACTTCAAATTCTAAGACATGAGTTTGAATTAATAAAAATGAAGGAGTCTAAGACCGTAAAAGATTACTATTCTAGGATAAAATAATTAGTTAATCAATTGAAAACTTATGGGGAAAATATTCTTGACAAGAGAATTGTCGAGAAAATTCTAATTTCTATTCCCCATAAGCATGATGCAATCTTGACAACAATTAAGCAAACCAAAGATCTATCTACCATGTCGGTAATAGAACTAATGGGCTTTCCTGAAGCATATGAGCAAAGATTGAGCAAGCCATGATGTAGATTCTGTTAAAAATGCCTTTCAATTAAAGCTCAAATTACAGTCTCAAAATAAAGAATATGGATGGAAGAAAAATAGTGGAGAAATTTCTAGAAATAAAAGAAATTTTAGAAGTTTTTCTAAGACCAATCAAGATAAATATCCTCTATTTGGCATATGCAAGAAGACAAGTTACTTGGAGAAAGACTGTTGGCATCGAGGAAAGCCATAGTATCAATACTACAAGCAATTTGGACATGAAGAGAAAAACTATTGCAACAAAAAACAAACATCAAGCAAATTTTGTTGAAGAGCACGATAATGAGCCGTAGATTTTCTATACTACCTAAGATTCCAGTGATGAAACAAATGAAAGATGGTACTTAGATAGCGGTTCTAGCAATCACATGGCCAAAGATAGGAGCATCTTCAAGGAAATCGATAACTTTGTCAAAGTAAAAGTTCAACTGGGAAAGGGCACCATGGTGAAGTCCAAATGCAAAGGCAATGTTATGGTGGAGACAAAGAAAGTACGAGACTCATCAAAGATGTCTTACTTGTTCCCAATCTTTGAGAAAATCTCCTGATGATGGAGGAAGGCTATGCTTTACACTTTGAATGAGATACATGCGCAATCTATGATAATTATAATAAAAGGTGGTTGATAGCCCAAGTTGAGAAAAGAAATAGAAGTTTCCCGATAAGCTTCAAATATACTACCAACATTGGCATGAAAGCCCAAGTTGATGATTCATGGCTATGGCCTTGAAGATTTGGCCACTTCAACACCCATGCCTTAAAGCTGTTATACCAAAAGAATATGATGAGAGACCTGCCATGCCTGAAAGAAAACAATGAAGCTTATGAAGGGTGTCTTCTTGTAAAACAACACAGACTACCATTTTCAACTAACAAAGCATAGAGAGCTAAAAACCTGTTGGAGTTGATCCACACGAACATTTGTGGACCAATGAGTACCCCGTCACTCAACAACAATAGGTACTTCATTCTCTTCATTGATGACTTTTCTAGAATAACCTAGGTATACTTCATTAAAGAAAAATCAAAAGTCTTTGGAATATTCAAGAAGTTTAAAGCTCTCATTGAGATGAAAAGTGGGAAACATATACAGGTGCTTAGAAGTGATCGAGACAAAGAGTATAACTCACGTGAGTTTGATAAGTTCTGTGAAGATGAAGGCATAGAGCGATACCTTACCGTTAGACATTCTTCTCAACAAAATGGCATCTTTGAGAGGAAGAATCGTATAGTAATGGAAATGGCTAGATCAATGCTGAAGGAGAAAGGTTTGCCTAACACTTTCTGGGTAGAAGCAATTTACACTACAGTTTACATACTCATCAGATGTCCAACTAAGGCAGTATAAGACAAGACTCCTATTGAAGCATGGAGTGGGCAAAAGCCATCAACTAAACATTTAAGAGTATTTGGATCTATTTGCTATATACACATTCCTGATGAGAAGAGGCATAAGTTAGAAGACAAGACTATACAAGGCATCTTCTTGGGGTACAATATGCAATCAAAAGGCTGTTAAGTCTATAACTTGCAAACAAAAAAGCTCACCATCAGTCGAGATGTTGAGGTTAATGAAAAAGCTTCGTGGAATTGGAAAGAAGCAAAAGTTGTGAGAAACAACATTGCTATTCCAATGCAACAACCTTAAGAAGAAGTTGAAAAAGTAGCGGAGGATCTAGGTATGCTTCCTCCACCTCCACAACAACAATATTCCTCACCAGAGTCTGTAACACCCTAAGGGGCATTACCGTAACTAGGTCTAGATTTTAAGAAAACAAACTGAAAAAGGTAGAAACAACATACAAATACTACTCATAAATATAATTAAACATTATATACGAACAATACAATAAAAAAAAACATACATGTCAAATATAACTCATCTATCACTTGAAGGTATCGTACAAAATATAAAGAAGAATACAAAAATATAATATAAACTAGACTACGTTTTCTTGCACGTGACTCCAAGCTCCATCTACGCATGTCTTCACCTGTATCCTGAAAAAGGAAAAACTTAAAGGAATGAGACATAATGTCTCAGTGAGTGCTCTAAGGACTCTACGGCTGGGTTAGACTCTTCTATTCGGACAACCTTCATTACTTATCTTTCATGGCTTTAGCCTCATTGGGTTTCTCATAATTATCCATACCTATGGTTGAGTCTACACCTTTCAACAGTCAATACTCCCTGTTAATTGCTCTCTCATTCTCACAACTATTATATTGGTTTACTATCTCATTCTTAACTTAAGAACTCATCCTCATTATTTATACTTTCTTACCCAAAACCCTCTTTAGAATTTACTCTTCTTCCTTTTAATATTCAAAGCTGTCCCCTAGGGTCAAGTCTAAGGTTATAGACATCCTAAAATACCCTTATTTCATTCTCTCTCTTACTTGTCTTATACCTTTCTATTACGCCATGAGGGAATTCACCCTTTCTCTATCTTATTCACAACTATTATTATCCAACTAGAACCCTCATAACACTATCCTAAGGTCTAGCCTCTCACTTATCCTTAAGGTAGCAAACACAATTCCAATTACAAGCATATAATTGTTTCACATTCTTTGTCTAGTAACTAGACATATACCTCGTTTTGTTTTATCAAACAGGAACGACACTCGTGCAAGATATGATCACATGTCCACAACTTTAACATTTCATCACAAGGCACAATTGCATTCTTACATAGAATTCACATAAATAGGGTCACATAGAATTCACATAATTACAACATAGCATACTCTAACATATCACACTATAACAAGATACATATGTGTGCTATGTTCCTAAACCTCTACTCATGCACATGTGGTACCAACCTAAATTTTTCAGAAAGTAGACTAGGAGTAAATGCAGGCCATAAGAAGCGTCATCGGTACCGATGCCTTCGGCTTTCGCACCCTCAACTAGCATGATATCCCCCGGTGACTAGTCAGGGTTACCCAGTTTTGCCAGTACGCCCTGGCTCCATGGGATCAGCATGGACCATTGGAGTTTTCCCAACCGGATAACCCCCAAGGCTAAGGTTAAACAACCCATCATGGCCTCCACCAGCCAGATTCCTACATACTTTCCTCATCACATAACTCAAATGTTATGATGCATGGTCACATATAATGCTCACAACTTTCATAGACTTTTATCATGAATCATAGGCACAATTTCATGTCACATTCATTTTTTTAAGGTAAATAACAACCATACAATATAAACTCAACAAGACATAAAAAAACAAATAACAATAAGTTAAACACTGCCAAAAGGAGTTCACAAACACAAGGAACATAATAGCAAAAGTCGTATCCGCCCAGCGGTCCAGCAAATCCGCCCAGCGAGTTCGCGCTGGAACCCAACCCGCCCAGCAGGTATCGCACGCCCAGCGCGAAAGAGAAATCCAATTTTTGAAGAAAAGTCGCCAAAAGACTATCTAATTTATGAATTCCTTACTTCCTCACAATTCCTTCAAAACCCATCAAATCCCTAATCTTACGCATAAGGTGGGGGAAAAGGTAAATAGATCAAAAATAACAACATAAAAGACAAGGAAGAATATGGGGGAGAGCACTCACCTTTGTGGACATGCAAAGTTGAGTTCTAGGGTTTGGATTCTTCGGTTTCTATTCTTCCTCCTTCTCTTCCTCTTCTTCTTCTCTTCTTTTCCTCATTCTCTCTAACTTCTTTCTTCTTCTATTTGTGACGGCTAAACCTAATCCTCTTTCTCTATTCCCTTCTTATAACATGTGGGTGGGTATGTGGCTTAGTGGGCTTTAGTCCCCTATTGGGCCCTGGATGCTCTTTTGGGTTGTATGACAATATTCCTACTAATTTATAATACTAAGGTATTAATAACAACAACAACAACAACAACAATAATAATAATAATAATAACAACAACAACAACAATAATAATAATAACAATAAATGTAATAACAACAACACAACACAATAATAATAATAATAATAATAATAATAGGAAATATAATAATAATAATTCTTAAGACATCTTTTGTCTAATAACATATGAGAAGGGTTCTACTAAAAGCTACCTCGTGGTTTATTTCTAGTACTTGAAATTTTGGCTGTTACAGAGTCTACTCCAAGACGAGTAAGATCTTTGATGGATATATACAAAATTTGCAACATGGCTATGCTTGAGCCTAAATGCTATGAAGAATCATCAAAGAAGAATAGACAACTAAACAAATGCAACTCAAGTATTGTAAGGCAGAAGATCAAATCATA
This sequence comes from Spatholobus suberectus, assembly GCA_004329165.1. Taxonomy (NCBI): domain Eukaryota; kingdom Viridiplantae; phylum Streptophyta; class Magnoliopsida; order Fabales; family Fabaceae; genus Spatholobus; species Spatholobus suberectus. The sequence goes on along the minus strand of CM014730.1, from coordinate 9,053,062 downwards.
GACATTGTTACTAAGGCACTGCCAAGAGCAACATTTGAGCAATTACAAACAATGCTTGGAGTCTCTGATATTTGCATCAAGGAGGAGTGAAGGACTGTGCCATAAATTTCTAGAAGAGCGTAGTACTAATATATGTATACGAAAAGTAAAGAACATTATAGAATACTCTTGTTAAATATTCACAATGTATTTAGAAAAATCTAGAAACTTATAGAAATGTAGCTTTAGGAAAAGAAAAGATAAGAGAAAAGTGAAGAAAACTCTAGAACAAAAAAGTCTAGATATTTCTAGAACTTTTCTTGCATGCATATAAATAGGCAATTGTATCATCAATTATAGTAAGCACTTCCAACTATCAAATAAAGCCTTGCTATCATTCACTATCAACTACTATATCATTCAACACCTTTACATATATTTTTTCTAAAAATAACAAGAAACAATTTGAGTGGAGAAATTCCTTCTGAGATTGGAAACTTAAGTTCATTAGAATCCATTGACTTATCAAGAAATCATTTCTTTGGGAGAATTCCTACTTCTCTTTCTTAAATTGACAGTCTAGGGAAATTAGACTTGTCATATCATTATCTTTTTGGAAGAATCCCCTAGGGAAGATATTTGGAAACCTTTGATGCCTCTAGTTTTGAAGGAAATATTGGTCTTTGTGGTGAACAACTTGACAAAAATTGTCCTGGAGATTAGACAACAATAAAGCCTTAAGAAGAAGCTTTCCATGGAGAACATTCTATTTTCTACGAAGCACTACACATGAGCTTGGGGCTAGGATACTTTATAGGCTTTTGGGGCTTAATAGGGCCAATACTAATTTGGCAACCTTAAAGGATTGCTTAAACGAGGTTCTTGAACAAATTGACCAACTGGGTAATGGCTCAAAGCTAGGCTAGCAAGTGCATTGTAGCCTTTATATTTTATATGGATAATTTATCTGCTATTGTCATTACATAAATCAACAATTGCTTCCCATATTTGCAAGGGAAATCTTTGTTATAAATAGAAAGCACATATTGGCATTAATCTAATTGTTACAAGTTACCAATATAATTCTTTAAACTAACTTGGCTAATTCATTACCCACCCCTAACTCGTATATAATTATTGCCTTGACTATGGAGCAACTTAGAAGGGAATAAAAAGAAATGAATGGTTCGTATTGCTGAAATGTTAAATTTTGCTTAATAATTCATTTATAAAATAGCTATCTGGATCAAGTCATGTAGCACGTTTTATTCTGGTGCTTGTTTTAAAGGACTATTTTTAGATGTGTCTGGTAATTAGTTGACTTATAAATGTGATTGATTTATAACTTTATGAATAAATATGGGTTACTTATGATTGAAAAGGATGCTTGTAACTTAATTGATATTTGAATGTGTTGATGTCTGGTTTAATCCTCCACTCGATCATCTATCTCATTCTCCTAATTTGGTACTTTCCATTTAGATGCATTATGGGAAAGAAAATACCAAATTAATAACACAAAAGAAAATTTGAGGAGTTCCTATTGTCAAGAATTAATGAGTTAGCTAAAAGCCTTCTAATAGAGATTCGACATATTTTTTCTTTTCTTTTTTTCAAAAAATTACTTCTTAACAAGTTATAACATATTTTACTTCTCGTAATTTGTTATGTATTATTTTTTATATCTTCCTTCAAAATTGCCAATTTTATTCTTAATGATTAAATTAATTTCTCTTAAGTTTTACTCACTGTAAACCACCCTAATGCGTGTTCCCATGGACATAGAGAGATGATTCCCAAATCACATCAATTTTTCCATTTCCACTTATTTTCTTTTCCTTCCACCCACATTTGGTGAAGGATTTCTTGTCATATATTTTATTTTAGTTATATTATTTATTTTCTTGGTACGAGTTCCCTGATCTTTAATCCATGCTGCTAAGATAATGGTCTATTTTATTTCTTGAAGAAAGTGATTACTTTTCAGTTTTGGAAATAGTTAGTTAATGAGTTAAATCTAGAAAAATTGAATTTATTTAATAAGATAGTTTTTCTAATGTTTGAATATTCTGAAAGTGTTTGCTGTTGTCACTACAACATAGGTGGTGCTTTTAACTCTCTCCTTAATTTGGGTATGGCTCCTCGTTATATCTTGACACCTAATTGAAAAATGCTGCTATCCTTTTAACTGCTACTCATTTTAAATTCTCTAATACAACATATTTCAATTTTTGCCTTTCACCGAATGTTATGTTGTAGAAAACTATGAACTTGCTACTCTACTGATTCAAGAAAGGGAGTGTTTTTGAAATATATATGCAAATTTGAGTTTCTCAAGCTTCTATAATCCTTGTATTTCTAAATGGTTGGTTTGTATTTGCAGGCATCCATAATGTCTCATATAGGTTACTGGAAGTGAATGCCATTACACTATAGTGTTTGCACTTAAGTCTTGATGTCAGATCTAAAAACTGAGAGAATGTATTATAAGGGAATTTCAAATTTGCGAAGCTTTTGATACACAAGTTTAGAGAGGAGGTGGTGTTTTGTAGAGGTTCCATTAAGTTCTCAGAAAGAAATATCAAACTTTCACAAGCTTGAGCACCTACACAGTACAGGCTTCATTGTATGGAGTGTGTTCTTGTAAGTCATTTAAGAAGATTTAATCTTGGGAGCTATTTGTAAATGTGAAATTTGTTGTTTCTTTCGAAATTGTTGTAATAGCAATTTATCAAGCTTAATTTTTGAATAGAAAAAATTGAATAATGTAGATTACATCAGGCTACCTATAAACTAGAGTCAAGGTATTATAATAATAAATTCATGTTATAATAATAAAAATAATAAAATAATATTATAAAAAATATATAAAATATTATAAAATAAATCATTTATGCATGTGCATCACATTGGTACCAAGTCTAGTTATGTTTATATTAAATTATTTTATATCTTGTTATAAAGTGTATTTGTCCTACTATTGAGTTTGCCATGTATATAGAGTGTGCTAAGAGTATATAAGAGCATTGGAGGCATTAAATTTAACAATATAGGCATGTTAATAGTATAGGCTCTTTGTGTCTTCCTCTAATCCACACGTGTATTCACTAATAACCTAAATCTGAAGTCAAGGAAAAAATTGGAAATGGAGGACGAAGAGGACAATCCATGAAGTTACAACAAGAGTCAAGTGTGCATCCTTGCAAGCTTTTCGAAAAGAGTTTGAAAATCTCCATATGAAAACTGGAGAATCTGTTAATGAGTTTTTTGCTTGAACACTCGCCACTGTCAACAAGATGAAAGTAAATGGTGAAAACAAAAATGATACCGATGTTGTTGAAAAGATTTTGAGATCCATGACTCCAAAGTTTAATTATGTTGTGTGTTCCATTGAAGAGTTGAACGATATAGACCTTAACCATTGATGAGTTACAAAGTAGTTTACTTGTGCGTGAACAACGTATGAGAATTCTTATTCTCATAGCTATGCTCAACTTAGGGCTTGTTAATCTGTAGTGGGCTTGAGCCGTAGGTCTTGTAACCCATACTACTTCTTACACTAAACAACTATCTTCCCATCACTTTGATGGGGACTTCACACTCTGGATTATGTTCTCTAAACTTTTACATTCCATAATATTAAGTGAGGACTGGCCTTTTCTTACCTTTCTCTATAATGACCTTATGTCGTTACAGTACTATTGACATTCCTCATCATTTAACCATATGTTTAGTATTTAATATAAACATGATTATATCACCATTTTTAACTATAAAATATATACAATTAAGATTATATACAACAACATAATTTTCTATAGCTGGTCAACTATACAACAGAGCCATCAAAACCAAAACAAAAGAAAAGAGCTTTTAGAAAAGCTCCACCCAAAAAAGGTCTCCAAAAAGTCTCCATTTGGGACTTCCTCCATCAATTCCAAGAAGCTAGATCTATAGATGCCTCTCCCTCTGCTCCCACACCAAATGATGTGATCATCACAAGCATAGCACCATACAATAACAACAGCAACCACAACAACCATACCAAAATAAAATAGCAAGGCAAGGGTAAGCTTATGTAATAAAACCAATGTATGATATGAAATCCAACATAACCAAAACATCAATGACACCAATATGGAAATCGAATTCACCCAGTAATGAGTTTACATACATTACGGCATAGTACACACATAATGCATCATGCTTTCAAGCTCTACATGTCCAATCCACAAACACAACTGCCTGAGGTCCATTGTCAGTTACCTCAATACTTACACAACGACATGAGGTCCATTGTCAGCTACCTCAGTCGCTTGCCCACACCACAACATGATGTCTATTGTCAACTACCTCAGCCGTCTACCTGCACAATGGCATAAGGTCCATTATCAGCTACCTTAGCCGCCTACCCACACCACGATAAAAGGTCCATCGTCAGCTACCTCAACTTCCATATGCATGTCAATGCATGTATCATCACAATAATCAACTCTACCACTACAATCATCATATCATATATCAACATATCACCATAATCCATCAACTCAACCACAACAATTGTCAAATTATATGTATTTATATTAACATATCACCATAACTATCAACTCGACCACAACAAAACAAAATTTCATGCTCACTCAGCAATCCATATGCTCGTTTAGCAAGTACCTTTCATATAAAAAGCACACTCTCCCTTCAAAGATTCTCACTCAGTGAGTATAAGTCTCACTAACGAGCTCAATTTCAGAGAATAGCCAAGTCTCAGGTAGAATTTTTGCTCAATGGACATATGTTTCACTCAACAAGACACTTACAACTTATTAAACAAGTTCTCAACAATAATAATAAAGAAAAACCCAAAAACTAGTTTAGAAAACCATTCGAACATCCAATTAACTTAAAGTTTACATTTGAAATTCATAGAATTCAATAAAATCATTAACAACCAACAAAATAATAAGAAAGAAGAGAAAACTCTTTTTTTCTTTCGCTTAGCGAGCATTTCCATTGCTGGGTAAGATATCCATCTCAAAATTTGTCATTAAGTAAGCATTTCCGTCGCTAAACGAGTGACTTAACAAAGAGCATTAATTCTGTCGCTAAGTGACCATTGTTGAGCGAGTGAACTTCCAATGACCTCAAAATTCATTACTGAGCGAGAGCTCAACTTCCAGCAACCTCAAAATCTGTCGCTAAGTGAACACTCCTGTCGCTAAGTGAGAGTTCAATCACTAGACGCGATTCAATCATTTTCTTCGCAAATCCAACACCAACACCCATTTTTTACCAAATCAATCAACAAGCATATCAAAACACTTTTAATCACTTCTAGTACATTTCTAACTGATTATATAGTAATTTTATCCACAAATCTCAAAATACCTTTCCAAAACCCATTTTGTGTCAAAATTCACGTACACCAAATATTCACCAGAATCAATTGATTCCAAAGCATTTAATCAACATATCAATGGCCATAAATGCGAAATAAAACAATAGTAAGCTTCTCTTGCCCTTAAAAGTCTCTGAATCCAGATTTAGGTTCCTTGAGAATCTGATGTCTTGAGCCAAATCTTCCACAAATTTATTCTTTTTCGTACCACAATCACTCAACTAATTTCAAAACTCTTTTACAACCTTACAAACTCGAGAAATCCTAGAGAGATAGAGAGAGGAAATGAAAAGATGAGAGAGAAAGAGAATGAGAGAATGAAGGACTCTCCCCTATCCTCCTTTATATCCGACCTTTTAGAGCTCTCACATGGACTTTTGACTAACTGAGGCCCAAATATCACCAACAGAGCAATATACATGCCTCACAAGGTATTCACATCATTTCACATACTAGCTTTATTTCTATTCTATGTAGTTCTCTATACCTTTATTATTAAGTTTCACTTGCATACCATCTTTTCTTTTGGCTGAGTTCTAGCTATTAAAAGGCAACCCTCTTGCTCGACCTCTTATTACCATTGGTCCAAGTGGCTAAACCACTTCCATTGTCAAAGCAGTTCACTCAACATTCTTCCTTTATCGAAGGATGACTATATCCTTCTGATACCGAAGAACCCATCCTTCCCTTACCAAAGGATGTTGTTTTTTTCCTAGCATCTGAAGAATGATGATCCCTTCCCTTGATGTAGGGGGACTCCTAGCCCTTTTTCCTTTTACAACTCATCTTAGAGCTGTATAAAACCTCATCTCTCCTTGGTAACCTCGAAATCCTCACTATGATTTGCACACCATAGGATGCCGAGGGTGCGACTCGGACATGACCAGTACTAGGGAAATCCTAATGTTACTAAGGAGGTACTTTTCTTTGAAAGCATAGCTTTCCTTTTTAAATATCTTTTAATGAAATCTCATAGGCTTTTCTAAAATATGAGTTCCTTTCTTAAAACCTTTCCTTTCATGAAAACTTTTTATAAACTTAAGGGATATCCCCACATTTTGCTAAGGAGGCATCTGATGGTGTCTTAAGTATCTTAAATGTCTTGTTACATAGGGTTATCGTTACATACAAACTATCTCAAGCAGATGCAATAGTGATATGAATGCAATATATTACAACTACTCAAGCAATCATCATCAAACATACAACACACATAACAACCAATGGCAAACATACAAGAATAAGCATAGAAAACAAGGGTGCAATTATACTTTCTTTAGACTCAACTCTCACTCAACAAGACCCATTGTCGCTTAGTGAGCTTGTATGAGACTTCTAGATCTATATCTGGGTGTTCTCTCGCTTAGCTAAAATCCTGATTTTCACTCAGCTAGAGTAGCAAATATGCAAATCGCAATTTTTACGAAATCTGCAACGCTTAAAGCCAATATTGGCCACCCAAAGCTTCCAAATCACCATAAACAATCCCAAAACACTTATATTAGATTTCTAACTAATTAATCCACCAATTAACCCCCTTAATCACCCTTAATAATTAAAAAGCCATAAAAACCCAAACTTAGGGTTCAAAGGAAAGAAAGGAGAAAAGGGATACAATTAACAATCAAAGGGGTAGGGGAGGACAAGGAGGAAGCACTTACCTCAAGGATGCACAAAGATTAGCTCCGAGGCTTAAAGATCTATGCTCCTCTTCTACTTTTCCTTTCTCCTTCTCCTCCTTTTCTCTTCTTTTCTCTTTTTCTCTCTAGCTCTCCCTTCCTTTTCCTATATAAACTCTGTGTGTGTGGGCAGACTTGGTGAGCTTTGGCCCACCTTGGGCCTAAACCCCCATTCGGGTCTTGTTATGCTATTTCTGTAATATTCTAATATAAGGATAACTATTATTATTATCACATAAAGCATCTATGACCATTTATCGTAAAAGCTATTACCATAAAAGTAATATCTACATAACTTTATTTCTAATGTCCATATTTGGGGATGTTACAATTGTCACAAGCTTGGGCATTATCAATGGGAATGTACAGACATGGAAAAGGAAGCCAACTATGCAGAAACTCAAGAAAAGATGTTGATAATGGCTTGCATGGATATGAATAAAACTAGTGGAGAAGACATCTAGTTTCTTGATTCTAGATGTAGTAATCATATAAGAGAATGAAAGAATATTTTTCATATTTTGATTAAAAATTTATAGAACATGTGAAATTGGGCAACAATTCTAGCATGATTGTAGTAAGGAAGGGTAATGTAAGGCTGAAAGTGAATGGCATAGTACAAATCATCACAGGTGTATTTTATGTTATAGAATTGAAATATAATTCGTTGGTATAGGACAGTTGCAAGAAAAAGGGCTTATCGTTCTTCTTCAACATGGAAAGTGCAAAGTATTTCATCTTGAAAAAGGCTTAATCATGGAGACAAAGATGTCTTCCAATCAAATGTACATCTTGTATGCTATACCTTAACTTGTAGCATCTAGCTATTTCAACAAAATCACAAAAGATATGGAGCAACTTTGGCACTGTAGATATGGACACTTGACCTTTGAGGGGTTAAAGACACTTCAACAAAAGGAAATGGTGACTGATTTACCACAATTAAAATCACCCATAAAGTTATGTAAGGACTGTCTTGTAGGAAGGCAACATAAGGAAGCATTTCCAAATAAGAGTACCAAGAGAGCTTTGTAAATTATTCAATTGGTACATGTTGATATTTATGGACCAATCAAACTTGTCTTTAACAGCAAAAAATGGCATTTGATCACTGATGACTTTAATAGGAAAACATGGATTTATTTTTTAATAGAAAAATCAAAGGCACTTGTTTTCAAAAGATTCAAGACTCGTGTCAAGAAGAAAGCAAACTTGTTTGTCAAAGGCCTATGTATTGATTGAGGAGAAGAGTTTACATTACAAAAATTCAAAAAAAATTGTGATATAAATAATATACAAAGGCAATTGATAGCCACAACAAAATAGTGTTGTGGAGCCAAAAAATAAAACTACTATGAATATGGTTTATAGTTTGTTGTCAGGACAAAAAATGCCTAAAACCTTTTGGCCTAGTGCAGTAAATCAAAGTCCTACATTGGTAGTTAGAAATAAAACTACAAAAGAAGTTTAGAGTGGAGTCAAGCCCTTAATTGAGTATTTTCATGTTTTTAGAAGATATTAATATAAAAACCATGAAAATCTTGTAGGTGTAATGGCCCCTATGGACCTTTTAGATACTAGGTTGAAGGTCTAATCAAAACCTAGGCTTTAGTCAACTAGCCAACTTACATGTCTGCTCATAACACAATTACAACTATGGACTCATGTGTGAATGCATGCATCACCCAATCAAATCAACATTCATAACATTAATAACTATTTCAACAACACCATGTCTGTTCAATTTAGCACCACACATGATTAACAACATTCTCAACAATACCATGTAGGCTTAATTCAGCACCACATGTGATCAATAACATTCTCAACAACACCATGCAGGCTCAATTTAGTACCATACATGGCCAACAACATTCCCAAAAATACCATGTAGGCTCAAATCAACACCATACATGACAAATAGGTAAGGTTTGATCCACTTAACCTATACCCTATAGGGTTCTCAAAAAAAAATTCTATCACTAAAATATGGGGTCCTATCCAAGCAATCATCCAATATCATCACAAAACCAATTCTTAATCTTTTTAGAAACTTCAAAAACAATTGCAAATCATTTCACAACTTTAGAAATCAATTAAAATTTAAAACAGGGAAAAGCATTTGACTCATTTATGCTAAGTGAGTCCTCCTTCAATTAATGAAATTAAGGTAAAAAGGTACCTTCAACTCTTAGGGGTCCATTCGCTCAACAAAGCATTTGCTTGCTCAGCGAATGTGCTCAAAAATTCACATTTTCACTCAATGCTTAATGAAGTAGGGAACACAATTACTTCCAGGGATATTGCTTAGCGAATCTCTGACTTGCTTAGCTAGTCTCTGATTCGTTTAGCTAATTTTTGATTAGCCTAACTACTTTTTGATTCGCTTAGCCAATTTCTTATTAGCTTAGCTATTTTTTGATTTGCTTAGCCAATTTTCAATTAGCTTAGCTATTTTCCGATTTGCTTAGCTAATTTCTAATTAGCTTAGCTATTTGCAGATTTGCTTGGCCAATTTTTTATTAGCTTAGCTATTTTTGATTGGCTTTGCGAATCCCTAATTCACTTAGCGAAAATAAGGTAGAAAGTACCCTTATGCCCAAAGCCAAATTCGCTCATAAAATTTTAAATTTTTGCTTAGGGAATATCAGATTCACTCAACAATTTGGGATAGAAAGTATCCTTACATCTTTATGTCATTTTCGCTCAATGAGATTGACTCTCGCTCAATAAAAATTGCAAAATCAGTATGCGAAACAACTTCTTCTTCTTCAAATTTCGTTTTCAAAATTTTCAACTTAAGCCAAGTTCATAAAAGGTTTCCAAACCATATTTCAACATTTAAAACATGTTCTTAACATCAAGGAGTAACCAAAATCACCCATTGATCATCCATTCACAATTTCCCCCCAAAGCCATGTTTTTACCAAAAAGCCACAAAATACATACCAAAACAACAATCCAACCATTTCAATACGTATTTATCAATCAATCAACACATGCTAATCACAAAAACATAGAATAGCAAGCTTCCCTTTCCCTTTGGAACCTCTAAGCACTTGAATTTGTGAAAGAGGAGAGAATGTGATGGAACCTTAGAGCCAAATGTAGGGAAAAATAAGTCTTAAAGGAGAAGAACAAACTTTCACACAATGCCAAGGGATGGAGTTTTGCTCTAAAATCCTTGTTTCACTCTTGGAAATTTGAAGTAGATTAGAGAATGTTTGAGAGTGTTTAATTGGGATTTGGAAATGACAAAATGAAAAAGGGGAAGAGACTTAGTGTCTTAAAAAGGCTTGTGGGCTTTAAGAGGGACCTTGGGTTCACTATGGTCCAACTCACTTTTTTAACACTCTTTGGCCCAAAAACTGGTCCAACAGCATAGTTCACATACTAAACCAACAAACTTCTTACCAACAAAGATATTTGGCTCAAAAACATTTCCTCAATGCCTATAAATTCAAATTGGAGTGTCCAAGACAACATAGAACAACAAAACATAAATTCACTACTAACACACATACACAACTCATTTATTACTTTTAAATGTAGAAATTTAATTTAATTTCACTTTTAATTATTTAAATCATTAAATCATTGATTAGGGAAAACACTGGCGTTACAAGTGAAGAGTCAGAAGCTAATAAATTTTATGATCCAAATTCACAAAGGATCATAAGTAGGGATGTTGTATTCCAAGAAGACAAGAAATGGGATTGGGATAAAAAAATTTGAAGAAGCCATCATATCTGACCTAGATTGGGGTGAAGAGGCAGAGAAATAAAGCCATTTTTGATGATAATGCAAAAGGGAAATGAATTTGATTATAATGCTAATATGGAAGATGAATATTCTACAAATTCTTTAAGTGATGAAAACTCTCCCAGCTTAAATGAAGGGGGAACAAAAGACTGCCAGTTTGGATGCAAGATTATGAAATAGGAGAAGGATGTTCTAAAAAAGATCATGAAATTTTTTGGCCATGTTTTATGAAGCTAATCCACTACATTTTGAAGATATGGTGGAAAATGATGAATGGAACAAAGCAATGGATGTGAAAATATAAGCTATTGAAAAAAATCGTATATGGAATTTGGTTGAGTTACATTAGGGCAGAAAGACAGTTAGGGTAAAATGGATTTATTAACCTAATTCAATGAAAATAGGGTAGAAGACAAACATAATGCCCAACTTGTAGCAAAGGGGTATACTCAACAATATGTAGTAGACTATACAAAAGTATATGCACCTATTGCACGCATGGAAACAATTTGTTTTATCATTGCACTTGCTGCTCAAACGGGATGGGCTCTCCACTAATTAGACGTAAAATCAACATTTTTACATGGTAAGTTGTAAAAGGAGGTTTTTGTGGAACAACCTTTTGGTTATGTGAAAAAAGGACATAAGCATAAGGTCTATAAGTTGAGAAATGCTCTTTATGGTTTAAAGCAAGCATCGTGTGCTTGTAGCCATATAGAAGCCTATTTCATGAGGGGAGGTTTTGAGAAGTGTGACTATGAGCATACTTTGTTCATCAAGATGGGAAATGAAGGCTAAATATTACTTGTAAGTTTATATGTTGATGATCTAATTTTTATAGAGAATGATGAACTAATGTTTGTAGAATTCAAAAATTCTATGAAACATAAGTTTAGCAAGACAGATCTTGGCAAGATAAGGTATTTTTTGGGTCTTGAAGTTCTATAAAGATCTGATGGTGTTTTTATTAGTCAGAAAAAAAAAATGCCTTAGAGGTGCTACAAAGGTTTGGAATGGATAGTGGCAACTATGTCCATAATCCTTTTGTCTTGGGCTTTAAGCTTGTGAAGGATAAAGGTAGAATCAAAGTGGATTAGACCTATTATAAACAAATTGTGGGCAGCCTCATGTATCTCACAGCCACTCGACCATACATGATGTTTGTAGTGAGCCTTAGTAGTAGATATATATGAGGTTCATTTACAGGTTGCTAAATAGGTGTTGAGGTATTTAAAGAGAACAACTGGGTTTGGAATTTTCTATGAGCAGGGAGGAGATGATGAACTTCTTACTTACATAGATAGTGATTATGCAAGAAATTTGGAAGACAGAAAGAGCATTTTAGGCTATGTGTTCTTAATAAGCTCAGGATTTGTATCATGGTTATTAAGAAAGCAACCTACAGTTAGTCTCTTTACCATTAAGGTAGAATTTATTGATATAGCTTCATGAGCATGTCAGGTAGTTTGGCTACAAAAAATATTGGGGAAGCTGGGTCAAAATCAAGACAAATTGACTATTGTTTATTGTGACAATAGTTTTACACTCAAGCTTTCAAAAAATCCTGTAATGCATGGTCGCAGTAAGTACATAGATATGCATTTTCATTTTCTTAAGAGCTTACAAAGGTCGATACTATGGAGTTGGTGCAATATGGTGCTAAAGAATAATTGGCTGATGTGATGACTAAACCACTCAAGTTGGATGTTTTCTTCAAGCCGCGAGAACAATTGGGAGTTTGTTCTGAAATTGAAATAAACTGAATGCTTGTAGCTTTTAGTTTAAAGGAGGAATTGTTAGATATTTTATTATTTGGTTAGTCTTATTTTGTGGGTAGTTATCAATTAGTTATCAGTTCTTAGTTTCCTATTGTGTTGGCTAAGTCTTCCACGCTTCTAGGATATGAGGAACGTTGCTATTTGAGTTTGTTTTTTCTATTGTTGTTGTAAGGCTTTATTAGCCAAATTTGGGTTTTTCTAATTAGCAGAATATAGTTCCTCCAAATTTCTATTTCTCTTCATGATATTTATTTGATTTATAACAATTTCAAATAATTTTGATTCTTTTATCACGCTTTTACACTCAAGTCAAAGTGACATTTGATATGGAATAGTTGAATGATAAATGTTAACTCAGAGAAGTTCTCACTACTAGGATATAGTTATTCATCAACCTGTTTATGTAATTATGTGAATGATTGCAAAACAAATAAATAAAAAAGTGAAATGAAAAAAATAAAGAGAAATAATTTACTCTCTTATAGAATGAAGTATTGTGTATTTCAAATTTTGGGATCCTAATGCCTTCATTAGATAGGATCCATTCATGGATATTCCTCTCCCTCCTCCATTTCCAAATTTTTCCCTACCTTCGGATTTGGGTTATTGGTGAATACACGTGTGGATTGGAGGTAGGCACCAAGAGCTCCGCCTATGCTCTTATACTCTCAATACACTTTATATATATGGCAAACTCAATTGTAGGACAAATACTCATTATAACAAGATGTAAAATAATATAATATAAATATAATTAACTACACTTGGTACTTGTGTGATGCACAGGTATAAATATTTTTATTTTGCAATATTTTTATAATTTTTTCATAATATTATTTTATTATTATAATAATAATTTATTATTTTATGATTTTTTATTATGTTATTTCTTTTTTTATGATATTATTTTTCAATTATTTTAAATTTAGATTATTATATTATTTTTATAGTGATATTTTTTTAATTTTTCTTAAGATTGTAATGCTCGCTGACTATTATTTTGAATTTTTTATATTTTATTAGTATTGTTTAAATTCATTATTAGTATTATTTTTATTTATATTACATATTAAAAGATACATATATATAATTTTTTATATTATAAATATTAATCTACTTTTTTATTATTATGTTAAATATGTTTATGTTATTTTAAATTTTATTATGATATTATTTTAGAATTATTAAAAAATAATTATTTTTCTATTCTACATAAATTGAATTATAAGATTATTTTAATTTTCATTTTAATTTAATTCCTAAAGTTTTAATTTTCACACAATGTACAGTAAGGTAGATGTATTTTGATTTAATAATTTATTTTATATTTTTCTCATCTATTAAAAAATCTTATATCTTTAAGTAATATTTTAAAGTTTTTCTATTTTATAATATTATTTTTATATTTTTATATTTATAATAACAGCTTATTATTATGTGTGACCTTTTACTATGTTTCCTTTTATTGATATTATTTTTCTAATATTTTATATTATAGATTATTATATATTATTGTAATTATGTTTTTTTAATTTTCTTAAGATTATATTACCAATTTATTATTATTTTATATTTTAATATTTTATTAGTATTATTTACATTTATCATTAGTGTTATTATTATTTATTTTACATTTGTTTGAATAATATATATATATATATATATATAACTTTTTATGTTATAAATATTAATCAATATTTTAAATATATTCCATATATTTTAAATATTTATTATAATATTATTTAACTATTACTAATAGTTAATTAATAAAACTAATGATACAGTTTATAGATTTAATATTAGTATAGTTAAAACAAATCATTACATTTGACAACAAATTATATACCTAGAGAATAATAGTCATTCCATTTTATGGTATTTCATTTAGGTAATTTCATAATCCTTTTTATACTACTAGCAGACTTCAACAACCTCTAAATGGAATTTTTTCATTTTACCTCGTTCCCTTTTTTCTATGTCATTACTTCCATAATGATCTTCCTTTCCTTCTTGCCAAACTAACATTGGTTTTGAGAACTCAATTCCAAAAACCTTGCAATTGTCTTCTCATATGCACAACAACTGTGTTCAACAGTCTCCGATATCTACTCTCAATCAAAGGAAACATTCAGAAGGGAAAAAGTGAAAGAGCGTCACAGTTGCTTTACCAGCCAAGTGGATTTAAATTTTAAAAAAAAAAACTAAAATTACTTTGCCAACCCATTTAACACATTTAAATAGTGGTCACCCTGGCCAACTTTTCCTCTCACCTTAGACTCAATCCATTTGTGCATATAAAGCATAAAACACCTCTAAACATTTCATCGAAACCCACTTATTTCACTATTGTCTCTGGTGTTGATGAGGTAGAAGAGAAAAAGTGGTGAACCAAATTTCAGGTAGAAAATTCCTTCTTTTTGTTTTCATAATTTGTTTTTCATTTATGGTTCATGCTTGTCCCTATTATATAGTGATTGGATTAGGTTTCATTTGATTTTGTTCCTACCTTCTTTGGAAAATGCCAAGTCATATATATATATATATTTTTTTTTATGTACCATTCTCACAGTTCTATCCTATTTGATGTTTATGTCTAATAAAGTTTTGTGATATGTAGTGGGCATCAAAATTGGCACAAAAAAAGTGGAATCAAGTGTGACAATGTACTAGGCATGACTATATAATATTCTCTGCATGTGTGAGTGTCAAATGTGTTTTTGAGTGTGAAAAAAAAAAACCATGTACAGTTTATGTGTAGCATTGTCAAGTTATTTAAAAATTATATAAAGTTGAGACTAGAGATTTTATCTCTCTCAAGTTACCAGTCTTGATGGACATCATCTTGATCTTGTGGACAATTTGTTGTTTGTTTAATGGTTAGGATGGGATTTAAAAATTCAATAGTTATGCTTTGACTGTATTCCTGATCTAGGCATATTGTGATCCAATCATTTTGTATCGTTTCTATATAGTGTTGGCAAGTGATTGTTGCTTATATTTGAATTGATTAGGGTTACCCCATTAGAACAAATGATAGGAGTATTTTTCCTCACTTTGGATGCCTTGTAAGAATGCTTTCTTGCACGGTCATTAATGTTATCGGATGTTGCTCTTGTCTTTTCAATTAGTTTTAATCTTGTTGTTTTTGGTGATGTATATGCTTAAGTTAGTATTTACTATTTAATATTCATTATATGGGTCATGTGAGTGCTACTTCTGTCTTGGAATTCTTTTTTTTTTTTCCATTATAATAATTACATGAGTTGCTACACTGGTCTTGGTTATGAAAATAAATATGAATTTTTTGGGAAAGCATCCAGTGCAATTGAAATTGCAAAGAATCCTATTTTAAACAATTATTTTTGCTAGTGTTAATAAACAATAATAGTGAACTAGTTTAAAACTATTTTTGAGCTAGTTCTAAATTGGTTTTAAACACGTTAGAACAAGTTCTGAACTGGTCTTTACTTGTTAAACTGGTTAAACTAGTTTTAAACTAATCACTGGTTGGTTCAAAATTGGTTTTGAACTTATCACAAAAAGCAAAACCAGTGTGGCACAAAAATGCTTGTTGCAATTAGCAAAACCTTTTTTTAGGTAATGAAGGATTATTGATTCAACTATGTTTTGGGTGTTCTAGTTTCAACACAAAGTTTGTTCCTTTGCCAATTGTTCTCCTTTACATTGCACTTCTTTTCCAAGCAACAAGAACATGGATGCACAAACTGTGGAGAAGGCTTTGCTTTGTGCTGAATTGAATGCCCAAGAGGAAAAGCGCATAGAATCTCCCCTTGTGAGGTAGGTTCTTGGTGCATATCATGTACTTTTTCCATTCACAAACATTAATTTACTTGGCCATTCACAAATTTTCCTATGGAGTTTTTTATTCTTCACATAAGAATGACACTTTTGTTCTACTTATAAATTGGGTTATGCCTTTTATTGATTTGTTTAATTTTCTGTTAATGTACATGGCATCAATATTTGAGTTTGCAACAATGTGTACAAATATCCATATTTACTCCTATTATGATTTACATCTGATTATAGCTACTCATATAATTGTTAAAACATGCCTCTTCTTGTTCGACTCAGCATAAAGGTAAACTCTATCAAGATGAAGCATTATTTTGTTTAGCATAAAATTATGCCCTCCTTATTTGGATAAAATCATACCTGTTATCATTTTGACTGTTTTTGTCTTTTTGTGCATATCCATACAGATATAATGAATTTGATCAACCTCTTTGCCGGGTTTGTGATATTATTTTGGAGTCTGAGTGTTTATGGGATGCACACCAAGTTTCTTGCAAGCACCGTGAGGTGATGATGTTTACAATCTCACTCTTGTTATGTATATGTACATAGTAGTCAATAATAGTGGACTAGCAGAGTAGAGCAGCCTTGGGCTGCTATGGGAGATCAGTTTTCAATAGCAGCCACTATGGCTGCAATAATAGTCAAAATCACCACTTTTTGCATAAAAACCCTAAAATAATGTTGCTTAGGTCTTTAAGGTTTGAAGTATAATTGTGATTTCTCCTTCATTTTCTAATGCATTATTTGTTTCAAAAACATAATAAGATTTGAAACTCTTCTTCCTTCAGCATTCACACCAAAAGTTACCATTGTTTTGATCTTTGTTACATGAATTTTTTTCCCTGAAAAGTTACTTTTCTTTTGACCTTTAATCCTTTCTTTCTTCGTTCTACAGACTTCACATAGGTTATATGCTACTGTTTCAAAAGCCTTTATGGGGATGGTCTCAACAGCATCTATAATGATAGGTGTTGGAGTAATTAAGCAAGACATTGAGGCCATGATTCGATCAGGGTTTCTATTGTCGGTATCTTGCATTTTTAGCCAAGCCATGATGAAATTTCGGTCTGTGTCCTTTAAATTGAATAAGAAGGTTGCTCAAATGAAGAGAGAGAAGGAAAACAAAAATGGTAGAGAAAGAGAAGAAGGAGATACTAACGACAAAAAAGAAAGGTTGCCAAACCCATTACAAGCAGCAACAACCTTAGCATTAGCCAGTTTTGTTGGTGCAATGGTGCCATTGCTTGCAGCTTTCTTTATAAGGGAATATAAGATGGCGCTTAAAGTGGTTGTGGCTATTGTGAGCATTGCATCAGTGACATTTGGTTGGGTATTGGCAGTGTTGGTCAATGCTCCAATATTGAGCTTTGTAGTATTGCATTTGGTTGGGGGTTGGATGACAATGGCCATTAGTTTTGGGCTAACAAAGTGGTTGTGGTCAGGTGGACCCCTTACGCATGATGGTTGGTAAAGCTTACAGATTTTGATCATTTGATAAACTAGAAGTTTTGTTTCTATTTGGCCTAGATTCCATAATCTGTTTGGGATAAACTGATTGTAAAAACCTTCATTATATCACTCACATTAATGGTGCACATTTTATGAAAATATTTTTGGTTTTGTTTACCCAATTGATGGATTCAAATTAAAATGAGGCACAAAGCTAATGGGTTAAACACTCCAACAAATAATGATCTAAACGTTCATATTTTCAATTAATCGTATATCCTATTCACAATAAATTACCTAATTTTAATCAAGATTAAATTAATCAGTAGGTCTCTAAACTATTTGAGAATTTTTTATTATATCCCTAAACAAACAATTTTTGTAATTGGGCCCTAAATAAATTACTAATATCATGGTCTTTCTGATTAAATATAATGTGACTATATTATCTTATTAAATTGGAAATATATATATATATATATATATATATATATATATAATTTTGTAATAATTACCTTTTTTAATAGTATATTAACTTTTAATATATATAGATTCATATAAAATTCTTATATTTTTTAGCATATGTTACATTTATCAAATTAACTACATTATATTTCATAAATATTATACTTAATATTATAGTTAAAGCTAATTATATATTATATTTAATAAATACAATAAATAAGTCTATTTAACGCCTTTATAAATAATATAATTTGCTTATATATATGTGTGTGTGTGTGTGTGTGTATTGATAGATAGATTGTATAAATAGATTTTTTTTTTGTATTTTCTTGTCAAGGTTTATTTTGTCTGGAATTAAAAATCGATGGTGAACAAGTTATAGTGGGCTCCACATATCTTCCAAAGTCCAACCGCAAGGCCTACATGATCTCATGACAAAGAATTTGGCATAAAAATTTTGAAATTTGCCAGAAGATGTGATAAAAGAATATGTTCAAAGAAATTTAGATCATTGCAACTTTGCATCTCAATAACAGTATATTTTTTTTATATGGTTTGCAAGAGAGGTGCAAGGTGGCTGTGTGGGTGAGGTAGAGGCATTGAACTGTGTGCATAATTGTTGTGTTGCTACTGTGAATTTAGGAATACGACCCTAGCTTGTTACCCCAATGGCTGTAGTCAACAATGAAGTTGGAGGGCCTATTGATGAGGGTAGTACTATATGTTGAAACAACATTGAAAGTTATAAATGCAAAGTGTGCTGATTACGTACCTTAAATATCAAAACATAAGAATGTAAAATTTAGCATTAATAAATTGTGAATATATAACAATAATAACAACTTTATTTGACAATTTTTGCTGCGGCCTTCATGCCGGGATTTTCTTTATTTAAGAATTAATTTTGGGAAAAAGTGTTTTAATACATTCTGAAATTAAATTTTGAGCAGAGTATTTTGAATGTGTCCATAAATAAATTTTTTACTTAGGCACTGCGCTAAATTTTCACTTAAATTTGGAGGAAATGCTCAAGCAGCTTGGTGATGAAGAGGAACAATAGATGGAAGTGCCGACCACCAACAATCACTCTACTCCGACAGTCAATGAAGCACAGTTACGTAGTGCGCCACCTTTCATCGCTGAAATCTGGAAGCACTGACTCACTTTCGCTTCTATTACATTAATCTAAGGGCCAACATTTTTTTTAGACTTTGATTTGTTGGGTTTTAATTTTAATCTAATAGTACTAATGCTATTGGAGAGAGCTAGAGAGAAAACAGTGATGGAGAGGATCCGGTTCCCAATTAAAATTGGTACTTTTCTCTCTTTATATGTTTTTCATTTTTTAAATAATGCACATAAGATTTGAAATGTATGTGCACTGTGAAAAATCTAAATGAAGATCAATAGCTTAAAGACTTTTTAGATTAGTTTCATTTTTCCTTTTTATTTTTTGTGTGTGTATGTGGTTTCATTTCCCCTCTTTTTCATGCGATTGGTGTGCTTAATTTTCTAACCCATAACATGGATTAGACTAGAAATTTCTGAAACATCCTCATTTTATTTAAATATTTATTTGATTGGAATATGAACTTTTTCTATTTTTTCAATACTTTTGTTTAATAAAATGAGATATAATTTCAAGATTCTGACTGAAGAGCTGGGTCTGGAATATTGGAAAACTTAGAACAATAATTTTTATTTATTTTTATGAAACTAATATAAACAATTGTAAAAATGACAATTTCTTCCCTAATCAAATAAATAAAACTCTAATAAATTAAAAATCATAGCAGAAGGTAAAAAAATAATATAATTTTAAGTTTAGAAATATAATTTCAGAAATTTTTCTGAAAATTTTCAAAATTTTAGTGTAAAAAGACAAAAATTTCCCTACTAGACAGTAAAAAGTTAAACAGTGATCCAATGATTTATCAAAAGTCTAGAAAATTATTTAAGTAATATTTTTAGGTTAATAATTATAATAATATTAAATTATTTTGGTAATTTTAGACTTAAATAATTGATTTAGATAATTATTATAATAAAATGAAATTAGTAAAATAAATATGAAATATATTTACAAAAGAAAAATATGGACTACTCTTAGACATGTGGGCTGGACGAAAACCAAAGCCCAAAAGCATCTAGCCCAAACCCAATTAAATGAAGATAAACATAGAGTTAAGTAAATAAACAAAATCAAAATTTAAAAGATAATTATTACCAAATTTTTTTTACCATAAGCATTTATTGCTCAAAGGTATCCCACGTACAAAGCCATATGCAAAGAGCAGTCCATGTTACTTCCTAATTTAATGCAATAGATAATTATCCAATTCACTAAAAATAAAAGCACCATTCACTCTCTTTTCCTCTCCCAGCTGGACAAGACTTTCTCTCTTACCCCTCTTCTTCCAAATTTTTGTCACTTAAAATACAGGTTTTGGTAGTTGGAGCAAAGAAAATTCTATTTTCTTGGTGGATTCTTCTAGTTGGGTGCAAGTTTCCTATTCACCTTCTCTTGTGAAGCTTCTCTTGACTTATTATTTTTTTACACACAAGCTTGTGGGAGAGATTTGACCCCTAAATCTCATTAGTTTAATTTTTATTCATGTTTTTGTTATTATATCTTTGTACAATAATCATGAGATTGATGTGGTTGAATGATATTTATATTTGAACTTTATTGAAATTATTTCATTAAATTATTGATTTTTTTTATTGATTAATTATTATTAGTCATTAATATGAAATAAATTATTATTTTTAGATATATCTATGCATATTAATTCAGCCCAGCTAAAAAATTTAGGAAGAATCATTAAATTTTTATTATTATTCTGTTTTACTGGTTAACAATAAATTTTTATAATTATTATGTTTTAAAATTCAATTTTGGATTTATAAATAAAAATATAGGAAATATTATTAACAAAAATTTTAGGTATCGGATAAATTAGTTTTAGATGATAAAAAGTTAAATAATGATTATATAGATGTATTCGGTCATTTGAAAATAAAATTAGTAAAATTTTATTAATTTGTTTAATTACTTGATTATTATTATTATTATTATTATTAATTATAAAATATTTTAATTCCTGGTTTAAAATAAAAAATTAGCTTTTAGCCATACTAAGATTAAAATGTCTAGAAAGTGATTTTTATTATTAAATACAGATTAACTTTTATAATGAATAGGAAGTTAAAAATTTAAAATTTTGGTTTAATTAGAATACTCAGTATAGTATTCGAATTTTTTTTTATTATTGCATTGCAAATTTATTTTTTTATTTATCACTATTAGTAATAAGTATAATTAATTGATAATATATTTAAAATTTGAAACTATTGTTAAATATTGATTTCGGTTATATATATATACATATATATATATGTGTGTGAGTGTGTGTGTTAGGTCCATTTTGATCTATTTGAAAAGTATTTAAGTATATATTACGTCCATTTTGAAAAATATATATTACCTCCATTTTGATTTATTTGAATTAAGGTATCAAATAATTTTGGATTAATATAAAATTTGTACATATGATCTATATTAAAGAAACTTTCAATCCAGTGGTGTGTTTTGATATAAAATCGTTCAATTGAAAGTTATTAAATGATGTAATAGTTGGTGTAAGTTACACTGGTATTATTTGATCTCTCACCCATATATATATATATATATAATGAATATTTTGTTAAAATTTTATGAAATTAGTAATGAACTAATGTAAGATTAATTACATTATGTTTTATACGTATATTAAAACATAGTTTTAATTAAATATATATGTTTTACAAACATATTAAAACGAATTGAGTTTTTATTTATATTATATATAAGCTATATTATTCTAATATTGTTAAGTTATATTTTTATTTACATATAAATAGTATACTTTTAAGATTATAGTAAGATGACTTCTAACATAAACAAGAAAAATGTTTTTAATTATTAAGATTATATGTTAATTTTAGAAAAATTTTCAATTGGATAGATGTGTAAGAGCTAAAAATTTTGGTTTGGAATGCTAAGTTTAGCATTCGGTCACCACAATAAAATTAGAGGAAATTTTCATTGAAAGTTTTTAATATTTATTTAAATTAATTATTAAATATATTTTATAATAAAATGTAGTTATGCTAAATCAGTTAAAAAATTTAATTTGAGTTATTTTTGAGAAAACGGAATTCGGCCATTGTAAAATAGTTTTAGAAGAAGAATTTAAAATATTATTCTAATAATATTAATTATAATTAAAATTGTTAGATTTTATAAAATTAAGAAAAATTTTGGATGGATAACTATCAAATTCAAATAATAAGTGAAGTTTTACATAAATTTTTGAAACTTATATAAATTTCAGTTTTAATAGGAAGATAATTAATAAAGTTTATTATAAATATTATTAATTGATAAAAAGTAAATTTTATAGTAAATTATTAAAATAGCCAAATTATATATTTTAAAAATAGTTAAATTTTTAAATAATGTTAATTTAATTTAGTCACATAAATTTGAAATTTGAATTGAAAAGAAATAAAATAAGTTATTTTATAAAAAGGTTAAAAGATTTATATTAAATCATTTAAGAATAAATTAGTTATATTATAGCTTTGTGGTTGATGAGTTGAAATATTTGTGCTCTTGAGGTCTGTGACAATACCTACTCAAAGAAGTATTGGTAAACAAATTGTAGAGAAAATTCTACCGAATATTCCGGAGAGATATTATGTAAGTATTATTGAGTCTCTATTGGATATTTCGAAGAGATATTGCGTAAAATATTGTTGAGTCTTACATCTGATGGAATCTGATATGAGCTGATGATGATGATGGACCATACAGTGAGGCATGTGTTTCAAAGATGAAAAGTTAAAGTTTGGTATATGATGAGATGAAGGTAGGGACTATTGTTAAGGTATAGGAGGTATGGTATCGAGTGGTGATTGTCCTAATAGTCAAGATAATGCTCTTGAGCTAGGAGAATCATCTAACCAGCTTAATTAATAGCCCTGCCACCTAACACCTGCTCAGCATCACCAAGGTAGCACTATTTGAAACTGGTTAGGTATCCTCCTAGCATTGTTTGAGATATTTAGATGTTGTTGTAGTTTTGTGGATGTAATTAAGCTATGCCAAAAGAAAGAAGAGATGAAATTTTCATGTTTGACTTTGATGTTGTTCATGTCACATAAATGGAGGATCAAATATCCAAATTTTCTCTAATATGTGCATAGCCATTTTGTAATCTGGAGTAATGTATCTTTTAACATTCTCTTCAATTTTGTCATGCCATTCAAAAGATTAAAGGAAGAGCTATGTTATACTTGATGTCATGCCAACTTGTAAAATCTACTTGAATGTAGACTTGTCATCAATTTGAGAGATTTAGTTCTTTGGGCGAGAAAAAGGGGAGGGGGAGGGTGGTTGTTATGTAAGTGTGAAATTTGTTGCTTCTGAATTGTTGAGATTTTGATAGTAAATTTATTGTGCTCGAGGTTCAAAATAGGTAAAATTGAATATTTATAGTTATATCAGCACCCCATCAACCCTGGAACATGATCACTCTTTTCTAAAGATGATGATTACACTTTCATTTTATCAATGGCTAATGACAAAAAGCATAAAACATGGTCTGTATGATTGTCAAAACTGGAAAAATAAATACCTGCATTTATGCAATAATGTTAATATTTTCCAAGTGTTGCCATTACATTAACCATTTCCTCTAGTCATCCTAGTTATCATACGTGGTGCAATTATGCTTTGCTACCAGTATGCCACTCAATTATCATATGGTTAATGATGGTAATCCTCTAGAAAAGCAGAACCAAGTCCTAAGAGAAATTTCTACAATAAGATGTAAAGAATAGATTGTTCTTGAATTATTGAATTTCCATGAACCACTTTTCCTAAAAATGCCCATTTTGAATAAAAGTGACAAAGTAATGAATTTGTCCGAATATGTCTATACTTTGCCATTGACAATGGCATAGTTACATTCCAAAGAGAAACTACCGAAATGTTTAGTGATCATGTAAAATTAAATAAAACTTGAAAGCCAACATTGTGAAACTAACCCTTGGCTGCTTGTAAAAAGAAAAAGAAATATGAAGAATTATGCATGTTGTCAACGAGTGTTAACTTTGCCTTAACACTGATGGTGGCCATGAAAAGAAAATATTTGTAAACTTTTTAATAAGAAATAGAAAGTGTACCCAAGCATTTTATTTTTATTTTAACATCATTAGGAGTCAGGACACTCTTTGTAAACAACTATTTATTTGCTCATTTAGTCTCATTTTTCAGCAGTGAAGCACCAACTAACTTTCCTTTGTTAGCATGCTGATGAATTTGTCTGGTATCAGCATTAGAGCTCTATACAAGTAGGTCCTTCAAAGCATATCAACAATTCAAATAGGGTAGTACACTCTATCCCACAAACAAGTGTGAGTGGTCTGGTGACGTGTTTCGTTAATGTGAGCTAATAATGGTGCAAGTATGTAGAGTGTAACACCCCAAATTTCAGGTACTAGAAAGAAACCACAAAATAGCCCTTAGTATCATGTGTTATTAGATAAAAGACGCCTTAAGAGTTATTGTTATTATTATATTATTATTATATCTTTTATTATTATTATTGTTCTTATTGCTATTATTATTATAATTATTATTGTTCTTGTAGCAATTATTATTATTATTATTATTATTATTATTATTGTTATTATTATCATTATTATTGTGTTGTGTTGTTGTTATTACATTTATTATTATTATTGTTGTTGTTGTTATTGTTATTATTATTATCAATACCTTAGTATTAGAAATTAGTAGGATTGTTATCATAGAATCCAAAAGAGCATCTAGGGCCCAATAAGGGACTAAAACACATTAAGCCACATAACCACTCATATGTTATAAGAAGGGAATAGAGAAGGAGAATTAGGTTTAGCTGTCACAAAATAGAAGAAAGAAGGTAGGGATAATGAGGAGAAAAGGAAGAAGAGGAAGGGAAAGAGGAGGAATAGAAACCGGAGAATTAGCTTTGCATGTCTCTAAAGGTGAGTGCTCTCCTCCATATCCTTCCTTGTCCTTTATGTTGCACTTGTTTATCTATTTACCTTTTCTCCCTCTTTATGCCTAAGGGATTTGATGGGTTTTGAGGAGATTGTGAGTGAGTGAAGAGTTTATAGATTAGATTGACCAATTATCAAGGTAGAAGAAGTGAGTGACAATTTAATTATTTGTTGTGGAGTACTTAGAAGCTAAAGACAATGGGAAAAATAAAATTAAAATGCATACCTCAGATTCGCCCGACAATGTTAGATTGCTGCTAAACGACCTTTTATCAATAATTGGATTCTGCACAAGCGTCAAACGACTGCGTTGTCCACCAAGCAGTATGAACAACTCACCAAGCATGCTGAATCCCACTGCAAATCTGTCGGGTGGGTTCGGTCTTGGCATGACCACTGGGCAGATCCCTTGTCCCGCTGAGCAAAGACGACCTTAGTTATTCCTTTTTTTGTGCCTATGAACTTCTTTTTACAGTTTTTAATTTATTGTTGCCTCTCTTCATATCTCGTTAAGTTTATACTTTTGATTGTTATTTGCCATGAGAAAACTGAGTGTAATATGAACTTGTGTCAATGTTCCATGATGAAAGCCTATGAAATGCTGTAAACATTGTATGTGATCATGCATCATAACATTTGAGTCATGTGATAAGAAAAGTATGTAGGAATCTGCCTGGTGGAGACTGTGATGGGTTGTTTAACCCTAGTCTTGGAGGTTATCCACTTGGAAAAACTCCAATGATCCATGCTAATCCTACAGAGCCAAGGCAAACTGGCAAAACTGGGTAACCTTGACTAGTCACCGAGGGATATCATACTAGTTGAGGGTGCAAAAGCCGAAGACATCGGTACCGATGGTGCTTCTTATGGCCGTGCATTTACTCCTAGTATACTTTCCGACAAGTTTAAGTTGATACCACATGGGCATAAGTAGTGATTTAGGAACATAACATGCATATATATCCTATTGTAGTGTGATATTTTGAAATGTGCTACGTTGTAACTATGTGAAAAATCTGTGTGACCTTGTTCAAGAGCAATTGATGTAATATGTACACGTATGAAAATGTAACTGTGTCTTGTGATAAAGTGTCAAGATTATGTATATGTGCTCATGCTACACATGTATATTATTCTTACTTGATGAAACAAAACAAGGTGTATGTCTAGCTACTAGGCAAAAGATGTGAAATAAAAGTATGCTTGCAATTAGAATTGTTTTGTTACCTCAAGGATAAGTGAGAGGCTAGGCCCCAGGATAGTGTTATAATGGTTCTAGTTGGATAATAATAGTTGTGAATGAGATAGAGAAAGGGTAAATTTCCACACAACATAATAGAAAGGCATAAGACAAGTAAGAGAGAACAAAGTGAGAGTATTAAGGTGAGTGTTAAGGGAGTGTCAAGAGTATTTTAGAACATGACCTTAGACTTGACCCCTAGAGGATAACTTTAAATATCAAAAGGAAAAGGAAAAAGAGTAAAATTTAAATATGAAGGGTTTAAATACTAGAGAGAGTTTTGGGTAAGAAAGAGTTCTTCGGTTAAAAATGAGATAGTAAACCAATATAACAGTTGTGAGAATGAGAATTACGAGAGACCTATTAAGGCTTAAGCCATGATAGATAAGTGATGAAAGTTGTCCAGGTAGAAGAGTTTGCCCTACCATAGAACCCTTAGAGTACTCATTGAGACATTATGTCTCACTGCTTTAAGTTTCCTCCTTTTCAGGATACAAGTGAAAATGTGTGCAGATGGAGCTTGGAGCCACATGCAAGAAGACGTAGTCTAGTTTACATTGTTTCATTGTATTCCTCTTTATATTTTGTACGACACCTTTTGGTGATAGATGAGGTGTATTAGGCATATATGGTATTTTATTATATTATTCTTATATAAATATAATTATATTTATGAGTAGCTTCCACACGTTGTTTCTATGCTTTTAAGTCTTTCTTTTTGTTTATAGAAATCTAAGCTTAGTTATGGTAATACCCTCTAGGATGTTACAAAGAGTATGGCTATGCCAAGCTCTAATGCTGCCATTGAATGGTCATGGGCCAAAAGGCTTTTGCTTGAAGGAAAGTATACCATATGGAAAAGACTCATGAGGAAGAGGTTGTTGAAAAATCAAATGTGAGTGGTTAGTCCTACATTGGCTAGGAAAGGGGTCCAAGAAAGATATTGCTAGTGATGGACTCACTTGTGTGGTTGAATCATTGTCCATTGATGAGATCTCCCTAGTGTTTTATCCTCTTCTATTCTCTAACATTAGATATGTATACTTGTGTGAGATATGTTTATGAAGATCAATGGCTTGAAGACATTGATGGACAAGTTTCATTATTCTTTTTGATGTGATTGGGATGCTTAATTTTCTAACTAATATTTTATGGGTTAGAAGACTTAGAATTAAATAATTGTCTAAGTCTACTTTAGAATTAAATAATCATCTAAGTCTACTAAACCAATTTATATTTTTTTTTTATGATTTTCATAATTATTATTTTATTTAGTTTATCTTGTAATTTAGATGTGACCATATATAAGACCAAGACTTGTGGCATATGGGTTCTACATTAATTCACTCTTTTGGTGAAGTTGACACTGGGAGTTTGTGTTTGAGGGTAGAAGTTCCATGTCCTCAAACTTACATGCATAAGCATGCCTGATGGGTCTTCACAATTTGATTTCTTCAATCAAAGTAGACAGAGAATGTAAGCCTCTCCTATTGTTGATAACATTTCTATACGTCAATTGGAGAGATGTCAATATTCCCATATATGAATGCTTAACTTTTTAGTTTTCTAGCTTGCATTGTGGGGTAGAAAAATATCTAACATTCTTTATAGGGTAGAAAATTAAGCCGGTCAATCACGTGAGAGAGGAAAATGTGACTAGTGCAAAGGGTTCAAGCTGTTGGTCTTTGTAGAAATGTATTTCTTGCAACTGTTATGTCATTATAAATTGTACATATAGTTCTTTTGATTTTAGAGTTACTTTTGTAAGAAGTCCAAAGTTATTCATGTATTAGTTGAGACACGAACTTACATTAATCAATTATATTACGGTTATACACATTGAGTTGCGGATGTATATTTTAATTTTTGATGTTATATCGGTATAGAAAAAAATGGCTTTAGAATGTTTTTGTTTTTGTTTTTGTTTTTTATTTTTATGAGCGCTTCTAATTAATAATGTGTTGTTAAGAAGTTATTATTATAATTAGATGATGTTATAAGAGTGTGAGTTTTTGTTTTATACATATTGAGAGTGCATAAAACATTAATTCAACTAACTAATTTAACTAATATAATCGTGATTCTAAAAACAAATTACTCAATTTTGTACTAAAGATAAACATACAAATAATAATAAGAGTAAAATAACATTTCAGAAACATAACACGAACTCATACCCATATTCACTCTAGTTGTGTTAGAAACAACAAAAAGGTGAATTATGAGCCTAATTACACACACAACAGTACAATACACATATTACTAAGAAAAAAAAATCTGAGTTTAGTGAAACCTGCAATTAATTCTTTAAAAGAAAATTAAAAAAAAAAGTGAAGAAAAGCATATCCTACAACTACACTTGTTGGGACTGTATATAGACGAAAAGAAAAATTAAGGAATATCCCATCTTGTGGCCAACAAAATAAAAGTCTTCAACAAAGCAAACAATCTACTTTAGACCAGAAAAACATGAGAGAGAAACAAAGATTAGTGACAAAGACTTGTCATTTTTCATTCTCCAAATTCATTTATCCAATCTCAAAAATCTTACGTTCACTAATTTTGAATATGCTTCATTCAACCATGAAATGGGGACATGTACGTATCTTCTCAAACTTGAACTGCTTGAGAGTTTTATCAGTTTCTAGTTTCTCAAATCTTTATGCATTGCCTGCTTAAATACTTGAATTGATCCATTCGCCTAATTTGAATGTCTCTCAAATGCATTGTCAAAATTAATCATTGGCTAAGTTATAAAAAAATGTTTGAAACTATTTCATTGTCTGAGTTTGATGGTTATCTTTTGTTAGTGTAAAACCTTTTACATTGTCAACCTACCAAAAATCACTATTGGTATGACTTTTAATATTGTTATTGTAAAAGTCAATAAACTTACCATATATGGTAATTTGTAATTAGATGACAGTGTAAAATTACTTTACATTGTCAGTGCATAACGTATTTTCTCTTATTGTATTCAATTAACTATGTTGCCTAGTAGCATGCAAAAATTTAGTAAACTTGTGCACAAGGTTTTAAATTGCAACTACAAGTACACTTTCGTCACAATCTTTCATGTTGTGAGAAATTATGGACAAATATAATCAATACAACCACAATTGCAATCATGATGTAGTCAGAAACTTTGATATTGTGGTTGAAATTACAACCGTGAATCATTTTTTAAAACTTTGCTTTTGTCCATCTTGATCAGTTACTAGGTATGCACTACGGGTACCTGATCATGGTTCATTTAGGGACGCAGTTTATAAGAACCAGGAATGTGGTATGCGGTATAGTGAATTTGATATGCGGTACGCAGGATTATGGAGAGAATTGTGTAATCATGATCTTGATATTTGTTTAACTTGCACTAATTTTGGATGATAATTGTGCTGAATCTCAAACTGTGCAAGTTATAGCCTCACCAAAACCAAGAATCACTGATTACATGATAGGGATTGGTTTGGATATTTTTCCTATCACACATCTAGAGCTATCTTCTTGTAATATGCTAATTCCTTTACTTAGACAACTATCATCTCCCAAAACCAATTTAATTGATGCAAGTTTTTACAAGGATGATAATTTAATTTTGTGAGACGCCAATGGAAAATACCTTCCTATATTGGAATGACATAGGACATGATTTATTTCATTTATTTTACCAAAGACTCAACAATTATTTCATTTCATATGATGCAATAATTTAACCTAATTTTGCATTTAGCAAATCTAAGATTAGTTGGTCTTCTTGATAATTGGTTGTAGATTTTCCTAGTAATACCAAAGACATAACATCCAACATAACAACAGCACCTTAGATTATTTGGAAAAAAAAAAATCTATGTCTAATTGCAATCCCTGACTAGCTTTAGGGAAATTGTGAAAATATATTTGGAATAGGGAAAATAATAGAAACTACAAGAAAATGTACATTTTTTTAGGGGGGAGAGGTAGCATGGCCATCCATCCAAATTGTACAAATGAACACTACAATAAACTTGACTTGTAGTAATAGGAAAAAACTGTCAAGTTAAAAATTTGTAGGTACATGTTAATTTGTCATTAATGAAGAAATTTCCATATGAATCCACGAAGGAAATAATTGAGAACGATTCTCTTGAAAATCATAACAACCTAGTTCAAATATATATTTTAATTTATTTACAAGATAAAAGTAAACTATTTTGCATCATTTTATTATAATTGGCACTTTTCTCTCTTTATAATATGAGAAATCTTTATGAAAATCACTAACTTCAAGTCTTTTAGATTAGTTTCATTTTTCCTTTTTTTTATGTGATTGTTTTCCTTAATTTTCTAACCTATAAATGGATTAGACTAGGAACTAGGAAGATCGATAACTTAACAAATTTCACTTTTTCTGTGTGTGATTGGTGTGCTAATTTTCTAATCCATAAATTAGACTAGGAAGATCAATAACTTAAAGTCTTTGAACTAATTTCGTTAATATTTTTCCATTTTTTGGTTGATTGATGTGTTAATTTTCTAACACATAAAACAGACTCGACTAGAAAGATTAATAACTTAAAGTCATTGGACTAGTTTCATTTTTCCTCTTTTCATGTGATTATGGTGTGCTTGATTTTATAATTGATATAAAATGAATTAGACTTGGAAGATAAATAACTTGAAGTCTTTGAACTAGTTTTATTTATCATTTCTTGTGTGATTGGTGTGCTAATTTTCTAATCCATAAAATGGATTTGACTAGGAAGATGAATAACATGAAGTCTTTGGACTAGTTTCATTATGTTTTTCCATTTTTCATGTCATTGGTGTGCTTAATTCTCTTATCCATGAAATGAATTAGAGTGTTGGATTAAATAATAATCTAGATCAATATAAACCTATCTAGTAAACCTATGATTGAGAAAAAAAGCCTAATTAGACTGAATTCATGTAAGAGATGATGGATTTTTTTTCTATATGCAAATGGTGGTGAGGATTTTTATGTCTTTTAATATTTTTTATGTATTATTTAATTTGAAATGTGGTTGGTATATATATTATTTTTTTTTAAAAAAGTACAAAATTATATTTATAAAAAAAATAAGAATAGAGTAGGAGAAGATGGGGTTATGTTACTATAAGAAGGGAAAATTGGATATTGATTTTTCATCACCAATAGAAACCGAACAAACCTCACCGACAATCATGCTTTGAAATAATACACATACCATATGATAACTAATAAGCATAGTATATTTATGTGAGGTATATTTCTAACAAAGACCAACTTTAAGTCTTTTCACTTAGTTTTTTTTTTTTTTTTGATTGATTTCTAATGTGATTCATCTCTATAATTTTCATTTGTGTGTGTGTGTGTGTGTAACCTCCATAATTTTCTACCTTGTAAAGTAAGTTAGAAAACTGAAAAGAAAAATAAACATACATGTCAACATCAATCAATACATATGAGATATATTCTCTTTTTGTTTTATATATTGAAAAAATAGGCTATGCATTGTTAGTGTAAAGTTGTTTAACACTATCATCTAATCACAAACTACCATGTATAGTAAGTTTGTTGACTTTTACAATAATTACCTTAAAAGTCATAACAACGGTGATTTATGATTGGTTGATAGTGTAAAACTTTTTACATTGAAAATGCATAGTTATTAAACTCTTATATGTTTATCACTGTAAGAAGTCCAAGTATTCGCTGCAACATGAAGAAGTATATACATACACACACACACACACACATATAAATATATATATTGAGGATGCATATTTGATTGTTTATGAATTTGTGTAAAAAAAATTTGAATAAGTCTTCTTCTGATTCGTAATTTTGCATAGTAAATCTAACTGCCTTATAAAGCATTAGATTGGTTTAAGAAAATTAAAGCTAGAAGGTTTAGATCTATAAAATATCTCTAATAAATTTAAAATTGAACTCTTTGCAGTCTTTCTAAAATCAACATGAATAACTAGGGAAAATGAGGAAGAGATCACAAAAATGGCTATGTGTCAATGAACAATAGTGCTGGCGGTCACCCATACTAGAAAAAATTCAATAAGAGGAAATAAAAACACCACAGAGAAAGAAAAAAAAAGGAAAAAGAAAAAACTCTAAAGAGCAGAGAAATTACCTTGAAGTAATGATATTGTTTACCATTTGTTCCAACTCATTCGAATAGCTAAAGAGCATAGAGAAATTGTTCCAACTCATTCGAATAACACAATAGGCATACACTTTTACAATTTCAAATATAACTAAGTTTTGGCAAAAGTAATTATAACCAAGCTTAAAACGTATAAGCTACTAGCCAAAACTTTATAAATTAACTTATTGAATTAGGAGTGTTTGATAAAATAAGTTGATTAAGTAATTCACACAAAATGGTATAAAAAGATATATTTATATAATTTATATATATATAAATATAATTAGAATATATACATAGACATATATATATATATATATATATATATATAATATTCTGTTTTTGTTTTGTAAATAAATATATAAATATATATGTAGGTACTTATAATTTATTTTTTATCAATTTTAAATTATTATTAATTTCTCAAATGCCAAATATTTTATTAAAAATTAAAGACTTAAATATGTTTTTTTTCCTAAATTTTTTGATATTAAGTCTTTACCATTACTTATTGCCGTAATTGCTACTTAGTTTGTCATGTGATAACACAACACTTTATACAGCTTTTAGTTTAGTCCCTATATTATTTTAGTACCTTTATTATACCCTATTTTTATTTTATTCCTTGACTTTTTAGCCACCAAGTAATGACAAGGACTACTATAAAAAAATTGAATATTACATGTGTATTTAAAAAATAATTTTAAATAGACTAAAACAAAAGACTGTGTACATTATAATGATCAAAAACATATTTAAGCCAAAATTAAAATAGTAAGGATACAATAGAAGAAAAAATAACCTACAAGCTTGTATGTTATAAGCTAGTGAAATAAATTTATTTACCAAATATTTTAATTTGATCAAACAAAAGCATATAAGCTAGTTAGTCAAATAAGTTAGCAATAAAATTATTTGACTTACTAAAAAATTTAATCTAATTGTTTATAAAATAAATAAATTATATTAATATAGCTATTAAGTTTTATAAAGATTATAAACTTTTAATTATATATAAATAAAAATAAAAGAGCCGTTTTATTTATTGGTGAATGCTTTTCCCAGTTAACACGGCATATTTGATAAAAAATGCTGGACGTATTGCTACAAATGGAAAGGCATTCAATGCAACAATGAAACAGGTCACGTACAGGTACTTGATCTTCAAGGTCTGGATACAGAATATTTGTCAGGTCTCAGCTGCAGTCAACCTCACTTCATCAATTGACTTGCAAAATATTGAATATCTGAATCTCAGCTATAATGTTTTTCTATGGGGTCACATCCCAGAACTCATGGGCTCCTTCACCAACTCAAGATATCTCAATCTCTCGTATTCTGGATTTGGCCGGAGCATTTCTTCTAAACTTGGAAATCTTTTACAACTACAATATCTTGACCTCGGGAGAATCTTCAGGGAGCAATTCCTTTCAGATTGGGAATCTCAGACAGTTACAATATCTTGATCTTGGAGAAAATGATCTTTCGGGAGCAATCCCATATCAACTTGAGAATCTCAGACAGCTACAGTTTCTTAATCTTGTAAGAAACTCTCTTTTAGGAGCAATCCCGTTTCAACTCGGGGATCTCAGACAGCTACAGCTTCTTAATCTTGGAAGTAACTCACTCTCTGGAGCAATCCCCTTTTGTAATGGAAATCTTCCTCTCTTGCATACTCTTAGGCTATATGGCAATTTTGATGTAAATGCTAAGGATGCAGAGTGGTTTTCTAACCTCTATTCTTTAACAAGTCTTGAGTTGAGTTCATTACATAATCTTCGCTCCTCTCATCATTGGCTACAAACTATCAGTAAGCTCGTTCCAAACTTAAGAGAGTTGAGGCTAGTAGATTGTTCTCTTTCAGATGCTGATATCAACTCTTTGATTTACTTTCATTCCAACTTTTCCACTTCTCTTACCATCCTTGAACTTTCTTCTAATCTGCTAACATCCTCAAACATTTCAATTATTGTTCAATTTTAGCCTTAATATTCAGGAGTTTTATCTTTCTGATAATAAAATTGCTTTGTTATCTTCTCTTTATCCAAATTTTCCATCTCTCAAGATCCTTGACCTCTCTTATAATAATCTAACATCATCAATATTTCAAGGTAATTTTAATTTCGGCTCCAAATTTGATCTTCGTCTAGAAACATGCACTCTTCTAGATAGAAGGTTTCTTGTTTCATCTACTTCCACAATGAATTCTTCATCTTCTGTTCTCTACCTTGATCTCTCCTCCAATCTGTTGAAATCATCTGCTATGTTTTGCTGGCTTTCTAACTTCACCACCGATCTTCATACCCTTTACCTTAATGATAACTTGTTAGAAGGTCCCATTCCAGATGAAATTGGGAAAGTAATGAACTCTCTTGAAGATCTTTCCCTCTCTGGTAATAAATTGCAGGGCAAAATTCCATCTTTCTTTGGGAGCATGTGCAGACTGCAGAGCTTATACCTCTCACATAAACCTCCCACATAACAAGTTGAACGGGGAAATTTCTAGCTTCATTCAAAATTCTTCATCATGCAACAGACATGTATTTCAGACTTTGGATTTATCTTATAACCAAATTACTGGCAAGATACCTACAAGTATCAGATTGTTATCTGAGTTGGAGTATTTACACTTGGAGGGGAATTCTTTAGAGGGTGATGTCATTGAATCTCGTCTTTCTAATTTTTCCAAACTAGAATCCCTGTTCTTATCATACAACTCGTTGTCTGTAAAATTTGTCCCTAGCTTGGGACTAACATCCTGCAAGTTGTGCCTGACTTTTCCTAGTTGGCTTCAGACTCAAAGTTCCTTAACCTATCTGGATATATCTTATAATGGGCTTAATGATTCCATACCAGAGTGGTTTTGGAACAACTTGCAAAATATGTACATGTTGAATTGTCTCACAATAATCTCATTGGTGCAATTCCTAATATACCATGGAAACTTCTTGATGGACTGTCTATAATTCTGAATTCAAATCAATTTGAGGAAGAAGTTCCGTCATTTTTGCTACAAGCTTCGGAGTTGTCGCTCTCTGAAAATAAATTTTCAGATTTGTTTTCATTCTTATGTGACCACAGCACAGCTGCGAAGTTGGCCACTTTAGATTTATCAAACAATCAAATAAAGGGACAACTTCCAGATCGTTGGAAATCTGTAGATCTGTTACGGTTTCTTGATTTAAGCAATAATAAATTGACAAGGAATATTCCTATGTCCATGGGAAACCTTGTTTATTTGGAAGCCTTAGTTTTATGAAACAATAGTTTAACAGGTGAATTGCCTTCTACTTTGAAGAATTGTAGCAATTTAATTATGCTAGATGTGGGTGAAAATATGTTGTCTGGTCCAATAACATCATGGATTGGAGAAAGCATGCAGCAATTGATAATCTTGATCATGTGAGGGAATCGATTCTCTGGAAACCTTCCTATTCAACTCTGTTTTTTAAGGCATATTCAACTATTGGATCTTTCGAGGAATAAGTTGTCAAAAGGGATTCCAACATGCTTTAAGAGTTTTACTGCATTGTCTGAAAAGAGCATCAATAGAAGTGAAATTCAAAGTTGTATAAATTGGGACAATTTTACTTACTTGATATTTACGGTCAAAGTTTTTGTATATTATAAGTTTTTTATAACATGGATGTGGAAAGGTCCGGAACAGGGCTTCACGAATCCTGAGTTTCTTCTAAAGAGCATTGATCTCTCAAGTAATGTCTTAACAAGAGAAATACCAAAAGAGGTTGGATATTTACTTGGATTAGTTTCTTTGAATTTTTTAAGAAACAACTTAAATGGGGAAATTCCTTCTGAGACTGGGAATTTAAGTTCACTGGAATTTCTTGACTTATCAGGAAATCATTTCTCTCGCAAAATTACTTCTACTCTTTCCAATATTGATCGTCTTGTTGTGCTAAACTTATCAAACAACTATCTCATTGGAAGAATCCCTTGGGGAAGACAGTTGGAGACCTTTGATGCCTCAAGTTTTGAAAGAAATCTTGATCTTTGCGGTAAACTACTTGAAAAATGCTGTCCTGGGGTTGAGACAACGTTAACGTCTCAAGGACCAGAAGTCCTTGATGAAGATGATAATTTCCTTTTCTATGGAGCATTATACATGATCGTGGGGATAGGATTCTTCACAGGCTTTTGGGACTTAATAGGGCCAATACAAATTTGGCAACCTTGGAGAATTGCTTACCTGAGGTTCTTGAACAGACTGAAAGACTATATACTTGTAATGGTTGAATTGAACATAGCAAAGTGCCATAGGTGGCTCAAGGGCTAGAAGGTACATAATTCTAATGACTTCTTTCTTTCAACATTATAGTGTTTATTTCTCTGCTTCAGTTAAATAAATCAATAATTTGTTTTGATATGGAAAGGGAGAATACCTTTCTAAGAAGAAATGTACATCTTGGCACAAATTTAATTGTCAGAATTTACTTATTGAATTCTTTATCCTTGCTAATGCTTGCACCAAGAAAATACTTACTTCATTATATATCTCATACTTGTATGTCTCTCCATCACCCACAAATTGGTTTTCATCAATTTAATTAAACATTGAGTATATCCGATTCTCCTGTTTGTACCTTTACCAACAATGGTAGTTCCTTTTCCAAGAAATGATTATTTTTCTTATTGTAAAGAGATTATAGACAGTGTGTTCGGTTTCGAGAAATTTTCTTCTTTTCAAATGACTTCTGCTTAAACCATATTTTAAAAAATGCTTACAGGTTATACACTTTTTTGTACTCTAATGGCTAGCTAGATTTTCATTTTCATTTTCTATCATTACTAATGTTTGTAATATGAATTTTATTTTATGCCGATTAGCTTCAAGACTTGATTCTCGGATGAAAGCGTTATAGATTGCTGGAAGTGTAAGATTTGAAGTATTTGTAATGCAAAATTAGACAAATCCTATTTTGAAGTAATGACCTGCAAAATCACTGTTTCAAGAAGCTTATTGATTTGATAGTCTGTAATTGTATAATCTATTGGTAATTTTATTTTCTTTTTAAGCCAAGATTATTAATATCTAATATGTGAAAGTTTCGTATTCAATCTTGAATAATGTTGCCTGCTAGTAGCTTGCCACATTCAGACTACCTGCCCAAATTTGTACATGTCAGCAAGAATGCGAGATATCCAAATAGTGTTAGTTGATCCTATAGTGTTAAGACAAATGACGTATTTATAACCTCAAATATTTGGATAATAACAAGCAATTAAAAGAGTTTTTCCTTTAGCAATCGTCTGGTCACTCATATGTCACTATTGTTTGATTAGCTAAGTCTATGTGATCTCTGTTCTTTGTTTTTATGAAATTAAGTAACAAACAGCTTTCAGACGATGTTCTAAACGACTTGCACATCAATCATGTAACACTCCTTTAATTCTAAATATAATTCATATTAATTTAATTATTACTTTAAGTTTATGAAAATGTGAGTAAATTTTTTTTTTATACTAGCAAAACAAAATTTAGAAATAGAAGTGAAATGATAAAAATTGCTTATGTATATATATATCCAACTGTACATCATGGTTTGGGTAGTACATAACAGTCAAAGAGTAAACAAAAGTATATCAAAAAAACATATACTACCTAACCCAATATACATAAAAAAGAATCCTATACAGAGCAGTATTTATCTACCTTATTCCTTAAGAAAATATTATAAACTAGGTCTTCAAATCTGGAGGAATATCCTTTGACTCGTCCTCAGCAACATCAGGCATTGTTGTCATCTTCAACAATCACGATTAAACATGTATAACAAAAATAATGGATTGAGATGATTTGTTCTAAATCACTTTCACGTGTATGGTAGGAATTTAAATACAATTAATGAAGGGAACCTAAGGTTTATTCTAAGTTATACTACACTACCCTTGACTTGGTATGGATCCATACTTCCCATCAGTAAGTAATAGTTCTCAACAGAACCTGGGAAGTGACTGGGAATACACATACCTCATCAACATCACACATGTTACAGTCCTCATCATCAATGAGGAACAAATATCAATCAGGACATTCATTTATAGAGGTATACTCTCGAACCAATTCCAGAATGTTGAGCAGTTGTCGGAATTATCGAGCTTGGTTAGGTGAATATCCTAGCTCACGGGCGCTACCCTAGTTATTAGGACTTTCACCACCCGATGCCTACCCCCGAGACCTCCCCAAATGGGTTCCTGCCTTTCATTCCTCAGCGTATCAAACTGTAGCTTCCCTAATAGGGTGTCATGCCACTGCATGTCCCTCACTTTACATTACTCACTAATATATTAATTTCTAAAGGTTCATTCTGGTCTCAAGTATTTGAGCACCAGTATAATTTCTACTAATATCTCTGCCTTATATTACAGAGATTTGATCCATACGTATCATTCACATAATTCATAATTCAAATTAAAGCACATAAGCAATAATTCAATAAAAATAAAGATATACAAATTAAAATAAAGACTGATAATTAAGAAATAAATCATAGAATGGTAAAAAAATTTCATAAAAATAATTTTTAAACTTAGAAAAATAATTAGAATTTTATCATAAATTTTTAGAATTTTTTCTAAAATTTTTGAAATTTAGTATTTCTAAGAAAAATGTGTCCATAGGCACTTATAGAGCACAGTTAGAAATACTAAATAAGCTTTAAAATTTATGAAATTTTTACAGATGGTCTATTAGTGTGTCTAGACCTTACCTGAATGATAAGAACTTAAATTGAAATTTCTATAGCAGTTTTCTAAAAATAAATTCATAAATAGCTCATAAAATAATTTCTATCTTTAGTTTCATATTATGAGATTTATGGTTTATTTCTTCTACTATTTTTGCTAAACTAATTGAGTATTACTAAAATTTGATAATTTAATAACTTAATTATTTATCATAATAGCTAAAAATATTTTTTTCTAAATTTGGGTAGTATAACAGCTTAGTAATTCTGCTATAATTGTTTGAATTTGAGTAGTATAACAACTTAATAATTATACTATAGTTGTCTAAATTTGAACAGCATAACTACTTAATAAGAGTAATTTAATTATCTAAAATTGAGCAGAGTAACCTCTTAGCAAATGCATTTTAATTTTCTAAAAATAAGCAGAGTAATAGCTTAGCAAGTGCATTTTAATTTTCTAAAATTGAACAGAGTAACAGCTTGGTATAATTTAATAATTTAAATTTGAACAAAATAATAGCTTAGCAAAAATTAAAGTTTAACATTAAACAATATAACAATAATAAAACTAAAGCCTAAACGGGTTTAGGGGAAAAATCCTTCCTACCAACATGCAAAGTAATTGAAATTTAGAACCAACCACACTCCCCCCATTACCTCAAAGAGTTGGTGAAGTCGGTGGTGCAGAGTTCCTAGGAAGAGGATTTTTATTAGTTATTAGAAAACTAGTAGAATTTTAGCATAAAAACAAAGTAAAAGAAATTTTTTCTAGAGAGAGAGAGACTCTCTATGGAGACTTACGGAAGAGAAGAGGAGTGAAGAGCTTGGTTCATGTTTCATGGCTTTTTATAGGAAAAATTTCGAGTTTAGGTGTCCTTAAATGACATAAGCTATTATGTCAAAATTTTTATTTTTAATTTATTTTTAATTGAAAATTAGGGACACATATCCCATTAGGTGGTGAATCACCTCCCCTCTAGAGTTTCAACGTGGGATAGCAGCTATCCCAAAGAATCTCAGTATAAATTTTGACTGTTAATTAATTATCCGGTACCGAAAAAATCGCCTGAACTTGAAAAAATTAACTTTTAATACCAAAATAATTAATTTAGATATAAATCTGAAAAAATGTAATATTTTCATCAAAATAATTTCTAAAAATAAATTTTAATTTTTTTCGAATTATAAATATATATATTATATATTTTAAGCTTAGAAAATTCATATTACATTCATTTTAATTCAATAAATGCTCAAATTTTTATGAAAATTATAAAATTACATATTTTACCTAGAAATGTACTAAAAATACCATTTTCATCATTTTAGATGTCAAACCAATACTGAGTTGGTTATTTGACAACTAGGGGTATTTTGGTCATTTTATACAGAAATTCCCAGAAAATTTCCAAAATTATATTTTAATACATATGACATGATTTTAAACTCATTTTGACATTTTAATATCAATTGAATATTTTTTTCATGTCAGTCCTTAATATTGACAATAAGGACAAAATCGTTATTTTCTAATTTCTCCGGGCTTCAACTTGAAAAAATTATTGAAAATCACGATTAGATAGTTTTCGCTATTCTGAGCTTAATCGTGGGGATCATATTTTTAGATTCCTTCCCGATTTTTCAGAATTAAATATAGAATAAATAAATAAATAAAACAATTAATTAAGTAAAAGTGAGGGTGTTACAAATCATGACTTAAATTACCTCGATATACGAAGCTTACATATCTACTCTCGAGAAAAAGTTAACTTTATGTGTGAAAGAAGAAATGTGCATGCGGTTGTCAGAATGGGAAAACAAATATGACTATTGCTACAAGATTGAGCACGAGAAAGGTGAAGA
Source organism: Spatholobus suberectus (assembly GCA_004329165.1). NCBI lineage: Eukaryota > Viridiplantae > Streptophyta > Magnoliopsida > Fabales > Fabaceae > Spatholobus > Spatholobus suberectus. The sequence continues at coordinate 9,011,697 of CM014730.1, read as the reverse complement.
TAAACAAACTGTTTTATCTTATCAAAGTGACAAGTCGGTGGAAGGCATTAAATAATGTATTTAATGCTCCAATGACTCTCTTCAACACGAAGGGTTTCTCCTGCAAATACTCACAACAGATACTTTTGAGAAGCATATATATAGAAGAAGAGTCCTTAAACTTAGAACTGACGAATCATAAAAATCCTTATCTATTGGAAAGTTCTCATTGTGTAATCTTTATATAATCTGCGTGTAAAACATTTTCTTTGTACTTCATTGTATATTCGTCTGTTAAAATGTTAAATCTAGTGAGGCAACTCACATTTAACCTTTTTCTCAAAGAAATTGGTGGAAGCCTGAAGAAGCTTTGATTCAAAAAATATTTAGGTTTTTGCTTGGAGAGGTAAGTAAAAGATTACTTAGGTTGAGTCTGAAGAGGCTTGTTGAAAGAATACTTGTAACTTGGATAAGTTAGTAGAATTTGGTTGTTACTAAGAACTAGACGTAGTCTCTAGGGTGAAACAAACTAGTATAATTCCTTGGGCATTCCAGTTTCTCTTTTACCATCGTTTGTCTTTTAAAACGTTTTTGAAAAACTTTCTTGTTATATCTCACAGACGATACATCTCCCTGAAAGGTTGTGCGAAAATTTGCTATAACACAATTCAACCCCTTTCTTGTGTTATCTTTGTGTTTTACATATAGTATGTCAGCTTCCATTGAGTCTCATCTTAATCACTATTTTCATATATATTCATATTACATATACGTGCTCTTCCAAAATCCCAAAACATAGAATTGACATTTACATCAAGCCTCATATCATAAGTCACACCTTTTTTTGTGAGTAAATTAAATTATCTAACAAAATAGCATAATTACATTAAACTATTGCTTCAATGGCAAGATAATTGCAGATTTATCTCACATAACAGAATTGTATCTCATAATCTTGCATTGGGGTAAGTCCGTAATTGTTGATCCTATAGTTGGAATAAGAAATTGAGAACGGTCTACTATCATGACAAGGACAAAATTATAACAACGATGACACTGCAAGCCCCGTATAAGTAACTATAGCAGAGGCTGCTATGTCAGTGGTAAAAAGCAACTCTGAAAAAATGGTAGTGCTGGTCGATGCGATAGGCAAAGAATGTTGCAGTTAGTTGGTTATGTCATTAGCTAATCAGTTAAGAAGCCTAAAAGTATAATCAAGCCTTAGATGACTAATGTAAATCGTTAGAAAATTGTATGTTGTGGATAAATAGGCCTTAGATGACTAATCATTAGTTGTCTGATGTTATAAACTTGTAGTGATTAAAAGACCTAAAAAGAAAAAAATGCTGAAAGCAGAAAAAATACAAAAAGAAAAAAAAAAGAGTTTGACATAAAAAAAATAAAAATTAAAGAAGCTGCAAAAGATAAAATACTGAAAGAATAAAAACCACAAAACTGGTGCTCTTAATGCTCAGACACTTTCTCTTGCCCTTTCATTTTTCAATAAGCTACTAATTATTCAGGATAATCTATTGCAAACGATGAGTGAAATGCTACTCTTTTGGGTAGCTATTTTTTTTAACAAATAGGGAAGTTGCGACAGATATGAGAGCTCTAATACAGGAAGAGTCGTGAATATTTGGAGTTCTTCAAAGGACATAATGATTTCTTCAGTTAAGAATGATCTGCTCAATATATAGGATAATAATTAAAATCATAAACTACTGTTACGAGGTAACACAATTGGTAATATTGATCAGCGGTACATACCTCTGCTGACAGGATACCAACATTTTGAATTCTAATAATTCATTTTTCAACCTTGTCCCATGTTAAGAATTTAATCTACCCACTCATATGTGTGGGTTTGTATTTAGTTTAGAATAAATTCAAGACTTTATGTTATTAATGAGCTGATTAAGGAACTATTCCCTTCCAAGTACACGATAAAATAATAAATAAATAAAAATTGGACGTTACAAAGGAAATTAAATATATATTTTTTGATAGAAGGATATTAGGTACATGCATGATGCTTAAGTTTTTATTTCTTTTTATTATTGCAATTGTTAACCTAACGTAACATGCAAATTAGAATCTCATTCTATTAATAATTTTAAAACTTATATTTTTCCGTGCCTATATGACTTTTAAAATTAATCATTAATATAAATAAATAGATATTTTTATAAGCATAAAACAAATGTATTTCTTATTAGTGTATTTTTTTTATTCATAAAATTTATCATTAAATTCATTCAATTTCTACTTCCCAAAAATATTGCAAAAAGGTGAGAAAAGAAGGAAAAAAATGAACACAATTGAGGAGAAAAAAATTAATAAAGATTTGATGTTTGCATTTGTTTATTAAGGTTTATGGCAAATCATGGATTGTGATTGGTTTAAATGTTTCCATCTACTAAAACAGTATCTTTGATATGTTTTTTCCTTTTGTTTTCTCATCCCCTAAGAAACAAAGATATGTTTTCTCATCAATCGAAGGAAACTTTGTTCCTCATTCTTTTCTCTTTATAGCCACTTATAGACAATAAAGAGACGTAATTCGTAAATGGTTCATAATAGTTTATTTAGGAAAATCAAGCCACCAATGGTTCTTTAATTAAGTAATTGAAGTACCATAAACCAAAATTAATATAACAGGTAACACATAAACGATTGTTTGAAGGAGATGTGGCTAGACTCATAAAGATGTGATAGGTTAAATCAATACTTAGCACGGATGACGTAATGTTAATGTAGCATGATATATATCAAATAAATAATAAAAATGTCAACACCTCAAATTACACTTTATATCATTATAAATAAATTTAATAATCCATTCACATGTTCGGATTACATAAGATGAATCAAGAGTAATTTTTAAGATTTGAATGACAAGTCATTTATAGAGAGGTCCGGGTGACATGTGTCGTTATATGGTGCTTCATAAATATTTGAATCGGTTACAAACCATAATTATAATTATTATAATTATTACACAAATAAGTTTTAAATAGATATATTTGAATTTTGAATTTGAAAATTCTATTAAATACCTGACTTTTAAATAACTACCTTAATTATAATTAAAATTCTATTGGTCATTGACTAAATTATTTGTGAATAACTAGCAAGAATAATGTATACAATTTTCTTAATTATTTTTGAAATTAAGGATAAACTAACGAGTATTTTTTGTTTTTTAAAAAACTAGTGTAATAACCCAAGCCATGCACAGGGTCTTATATTTATAATTTATAACTTTTATATTATTATAATTATTTAATATAATTTTTTATTATTTTTTAATTTTATAAAAATATCTGCAAGTAAATATGTACATCAATATATATATATATATATATATATATATATATATATATGTTAATTAATATAAATTCAAATAATTTTATTTTCACACAGATCTCACATTATTTTAATTTATAAAATGTGTGCTTTAAAAAATATTATCTTTATCATTATATTCTCATTTATATATATAACTTTGATTTATATAAAATTTTAATAAGAGTAATTAATATTAAAAAAATATTTTAAATTAAACTTTGTAATTATTAGTTTTTTTCTTTAAAAATGAGTTTAAAAAGCATTCAATGTTAGTGTAAAAGTTTTGTATAATTAATTATATATATATATATATATATATATATATATATATGAATTTTAGTCATCCAATAAAGCTACAAATTACGTGTGTCATTACTTGGTGTAATGGCTTCTCTAATACTTATAATACTCTTATAAGTTACTTTCTATTTTGGAAAATTTTCAAATTTGAAAGGCATTATATTTCCCACCTTATTTTATTTAAAATATTTATTTTTTTCTGTATAATTAATTTGTAATTAGTGGATTCTCTCCACCTTTTTTAGTTATCGACAATGATCAGTTTTTATTTTTCATTCATATTTATCCTCTGCCCCCACCCATTCATCTTCTTTCTTCTTATTTGATACGATTATTCTCTTTGTCTCTCACTTCTCTGTTCTTCTTATACCTTCAAATACTGGTCGCACAAATATAGTTTTTATTTGTGTGCAAAACTTTTCAGCAAATTACACAAAACACACCCTCACCCTTAAAAGGAAAACATTCACGTTTCACATAAAAAAGAAAGCTTACTTTTTGGATTCTTGGAGCAAGCTCCAATTCGCTCATCTATAGGTATTGGCGATGATTTAAAGTCCAATTTTTATGCTCTTTCTCTATCTTCAATCATTTACTCTTCTACCTTTCATTCTCATTTCCCATTTTTATTTCCTTTTCTACTCTCCCCTCTTGTATGCATTTCTCTCTGTCAAATTGATATACAAGATCCTGGGACTTGGAGAAGTCACAGGAAATCCTTTGTAGCACCCACTATCACTTGGCTTCAAGAAGAATCGAATCTCCTTTTCTTAATATCATTCTACACCTTCCATGAAATTCCCTAAAAGCTTTTGATTATGTTGATATGATAATCCATATGATTGACTGTTCACTATACTGTAATAGTAGTTCAAGTTCCTTTTTTAATTAAAAAATATTTTTGTCATTAATTTGGTGATATGTGATGATTTCTTTTTCTTTTTTTGTGGAATTTATTGTTACATGGAAGGATTCAAAAAATGTATAGAGGCTAAGGAATATTGAGAGTTAGATTTCAAGAGATTTGAGTGGCAAAAGTTGTGCCAGCATGGTGTTTCAAACTATGTTTTTTTGTGGGCTGATTTCCATGTCAGCGAAATTTTGTGAATCTTTCTTTGTGCCTTTAATTGACCGGTCCGTCATAAAATCGCAGGTACAACATGGTGGAACAAACAACTTATTGGTGAGAAGGTGTTCTATTTTTGGCTTAAAGGGGATCCAAATGTTAAAAAAGGTGGTGAAATAGTATTGGTGGTGTTGACCCAAACCACATCAAAGGAAACCACTCTTATGTTCTAATTATTGAAAAAGGTTACTAGGAGGTTAGCAAAAACACATTTAGTTTAATTAGAAATTCCTTTTAAATATGTAATTATTCACACCAGAAATTTTTTTAACATGAAATTTTCTTTTTTAGATTGAAATGGAATATTTTTTTCATTGGAGATGTTTCAACACGTTAACTTTATTGTTCCTCAACAATAAGGAAGTTCTACTTTGGGAATTCATTAAAGGAGTAATTGAGTGGTTAAGATGATTTGAAAAAATACAATCTATCCAGTGATAATAAAGTGTATCTTTACATCTATGTTTGTGAAATAAGAATTTTTTTCTTATTTGTTGCATATGCTTTGATTCCAAAGTGCATGTAATTCTGAAATATATCCCGTCTTATATTTCTTTCTAACTAGAATGATGGTTTAAAGAGGAACTTGATCATACAATTGTGATGCGTCAATAATCTCCAAATTTTAGAATTTGATCAAGCATAGCCATGGAGAGGGTAACTAGGTGGATGCATAAAGAATCAATTGAAAGTAGGCAATGCTATGGTCATGCAACTTGATGGAAGCTTCGATGAAATTGGGTGGGAAGCAGAATGATGGTGATAGGTCGGATTCAAGCCTCTTGCTTTATATCATGCATATACTGTAAAATCTTGATTTCCAATATCAATTATTGCAATACAACACATTACCTTAATTGAAATTTTAAAAAATAGAAAAAACAGTAATTTGTGAGAATTGATTGATAATTTGTAAACTCTTTCTTTTTTCTTTTTCAAATTTCCAATGAATTTGGAGTTTAGACACTAAAGTTGGCAACGCTAGAGCAGCAAGGGGGAAAGTTGAAAGGGAAATAATTAAGTTAAAAGAAAATGATGACAAAATAGGAGTAGCAGAGGATATTGCACAGGGTCTTCCATGGACAACAATTGAACCTATGGTAAGATAATTTTGTTATGTAAGTCCTTAGGACAAGGTCCATATGATTTAGATGGTCTCTCTTTTTTTAATTCAGGATAACAGTGAACACCCAATGACAAAATTTACAGTATCAGCATTATTTTCATTTTTTTTGTTGAATCCTCTCAAATCACCGGTTCCCAAAATGATGCCAAGGAAAGTCAAAGACTCAAGGTAGCTTTATGAAATGTCTCACTTCTTTAAAGAAAGGGGGATTTACATATTCTGACATGGTTCTCAAGGATTGGTTATGTGATTGTCTAAGATATCAACTATATGATTTGTTAACTCTACTACGAAAGCTAAAGCAAATGAGTTATTTAATTAGGAAGATTTTATATAAATTTTTTACATAGTGATTGGTCTAGTGGCTTTCAGGTTAATTGTACATGTAAATTTTATATACGATCAAAATCAATTGTTCAATTTTCTGAAATGCACTTCAAAATTGATTGCTTAGAATAATTAGATTGTCTATATATGTATTTAGTGTTATTAAATTTAATAATAAAGTGATTAATTGAAAAATGTTTATATTCATCTTTTATAATAATTTTAATATAAATTTATTTTTGTCTTGACTATTATTTTCTAACTTGATAATTTATTGAGATGGTTTTTTTATCTAATCAAATTTGATTTTTTTTAAGTAATTACTTTAAATTTAATTGAATGACAAAATTGTATTTAATTCAATTTTTAAAATTTTTTTAAGTACATGATATTTAAAATTTAAAATATTAAGAAATTATAAGCAAATCAATTTTCTTTTCTTATTTTTATACATTAAAATCTATATGTAAATTGATTAGTATAAAAAAATACATATAACATAACACAAGAAGATGAACATTTTGTATGAAAGTACATAAACATATGAATCATTATAAACTTTATATTTTATTATATGTTCAATATCTTTCTATAATTAATTTTTGTTTTTACGATTTTGGTATGATCAATATATTTTCTTTATTATTTTTTGCTCACCTAACTTTTTTCTTAAAGAACTTTTTCCCGTCAATATATAGGGATGAACATTTTTTTAATGAAAGTATGTTGGGATATTTACAGTTAATGCACGAGAATGAGTAATGTACCTGAAATCACATTAATATCTTAATTGTTATGGTGAAATTATACTTTTTTAATTCATTGCTATAATAATTTTAACATAAATGTAATTTTTCATGCATTTAAATAATTTATTGAATGTTTGATTTTATTTAACATTAAAAGTATAAACAAAATATAATGAACAAGGATGAATATTTTCTATGGTGTATGAAGAGAACTTTAGACTTAATTCATAGGATGAACAATTTATCTAAAATCACCTTAAATTTTGAATTACTTGGAAGAAATTATTTGATTATAATTTAGAACTTTCTAATTATTATTATAAAGATTTTAATATAATTCTTTTTCCTCTTGCTTGCTTTCCTCTTGACTTATCTAATTAAATAAATATTTTCTTTTATTTAATCAAATTTTAGTTTTTGGTTACGTAATTAATTTACATTAATTAAATGACAAAAACTAAGATTCAATTCATTTTTTTCATTGTTTTCACATGATGTTTAAAAATTAAAATCTTAAAAAAATAATTATGCTTTTTTAAATTTACATGTTAAGATTTATAGTCAATTGATTAGTATAAAAAATATGCATAAAATATAACATAGAAGATAAACATTTCGCAGGGAAAAAACATTAGAGTAAAAAAAAATTATAAAATGTATATTTTATACTTCATACGTTAAACTTATTTATTTCATTTCAAAATACAACATCAAACATGATCTATAGTATACACAATGGCAAGGTCTCTAATTTGACATAAAATTACTTTTAATGGTATTTTCAATTTATTTTTTATTAATGTTAACAAAAAATATATCATTAACACAACCTTATAATGTTCATCAATAAACTCTTTATATCCTTGTGCGTTGCTTTTTTGTTTTCAATTTGAAAATATAAAGATTTAATTACACTTTTTGTCTCTTGAAGTTTATAATCTTGAAAATTTTGCCTCCAAATAAATTTTCACAATTTTTGTCTCTAAATTTACTATCACAAATTTATGCTCCCACTTAGAAAAATACCACAATTAAAATATTTTTGTAGTGACTTTTCCTTTAAACTGCAACAATTAATACAATTTTGTAAATTAGGGAACAAAATTGCAAAAAAAGTTATTCAAGAGTAAAATTTGCAAGATTTTGAGATTTTGAGTGTGAAAAAAGGAATTAAAACAAATATAAAAAAATGCTGGACTAATATATATATTCTATTTGTATTGCAATAATACAAAATTATACCCCGTGCATTGCACATGTAATCATGCTAGTATATATAAATATAGATATAGATAATAGATAATAGGTGTGTATACAATGATGGTAATAAGATTTAAGCTTTAGATTTTGTATAAACTACCTAACTTCCAACCGTTAGATTGATAATAGTGGGTTAGGCTCAAATCTTATTACTACTACTATATGAAAAAAATTAAAATGTCAAAATGTACACAAAGGTTGTAGAATTCGGTGTAATAATTTCCAAACCAAACCATCTATACAACATTTTGGTAGACTAACACAAGTAGCATGTGATTACGCCCTAGACATGATTTGACAGATTTTCCCTTACATGCTTTCATTAAATAAGTAAAACACACTTTACCAAAAATGAAAATCTCCATCAGTCCCCTATCGAAAATTCGCACCCATGTCTCATCAATTTTACAATTTTTCCCTTGAGTTATGAATAAAAGTGAAAATTTGAAAAATAAGAAAAAATGGACTATAATTATTTTTTTTGTTCTAGATTAGGGCTAGGTTCAATAATGGCCCAATAAATTATCCATATCGATAATTAAAGATAAAGAAAATGTTATAAAAATTCTAAACCTAGAGGGCATGGATGCCTGGGAGGGTTTAGAGTTAACTTATTGCATGAGACAAAGGAAGGATGTGGGGAATGGAAAAGAAACTCACTTCCAAAGTGAATCATGAATAGAAGGGGAGGTGTTGCATAATCATTTTAACAAACTATACACATTATCAACAAATGGGGAGGATAGAATAACATGAAGTGATTAAGAATACCATAAGAAGGGGGTTGAATTGTGGTTTTAAAAAAACAATTAATTTGTTTATAATAGAATTTATACATTTTCCTGATTATATATGGATAATTTGTCAATGAAAGCTATTTATAATTGTAACACCCTGTTTTTCTAATGCATGATTTAGTGCGTTGATAATTAAAAAGTAGAAATTAGATATGTAATCTGAGTAATTAAAAGAAATAAATAAATTGTTGTTGTGTATGGTTTGTTGTATGTGATGATGGTTATGTGTTGTTTGTTTGAAATTCTAGTTTGAATTTAAGAAGTTTAAGATATGTGCTTTAGCCAATTTGGGGTGTTGTTGGAGTGATTTTGGACTTTTGAGAGAAAATAGTTAAATTAGACCAGTTATGGGTTATGAGGAGTGGTTTGATGAGTCGTGGGTCTCAATTAGCCTAAAGGCCGTATGAGAGCTCCAAGAGGTTGAGGTATAAAAATAGAGAAAGGGGGGAGTTTCTCCCATTTCTTCCATTCTCATTCTCACCCTTCTCTTCATCTCTCTCTAGAATCTCTCAAGTTTTTAAGGGTGTCCTAGGGGTTTTCAAGCTCAATTCAATGAGTGGTAAGAGGAGGAGCGATTCTTGGAAGGTTTTGACTTAAGACACCGAATTCTCAAGGAGCCTAAATCTAGATTTGGAAGCTTTTAGAGGTAAGGGAATACTATGGGTTGATTTCTTGTTAGTGGCTATAGATATGTTGATTTCATGTTGTATAAACGGTTGAATTTTTATGAAGATTGTCATGTAGTTGGTTCTTGGTAAAAATGGGTTTTGTAAGGGGTTTTTGAAATTTGTTGATGATTTGTAGATAAAATTGTTATGTAATCGATTAGAAAGATGTTAAAAGTAATTAAGATTGTTTTGTGATGCTTGGTGTTGATTAATGTGGTCAAAAATGGTTGTTGGTCATTGATTTGCAAACAAAAAGATTGCACTCGCATCTAGCACCGAATTTTGTCGCTTAGCAATGGATTCTAAAAATTCCCTAGAAGTCGATGGATGTTGAAGTGGAGCATGTCACTTAGCGACGGAAATCTCACTTAGAGACGGATGCTGATGACTCTCTGGAAGTCACTCACTTAGTGGTGGAATTCGTGCTCAGTGAGAGAATAACAAGATTTTCTTTGCTTTATAATTATTATTATTATTGTTGCTTGATGATTTTATTGACTCCTATGGATGTCAAATGTATATTCTAAGATAATTGGATGTTCAAATGATTTTCCAAACTGGCTCTTGTTTTTCTTTATTATTGTTGTGGATTTGTTTGATAAATTGTTGGAAAGTGGTAGTTAGGTGGAAGGTTGCTTTGATAGAACTTTCACTGGTTATGTTGTGTTGTTGTGGTGACCTGTCTCATAGGGAATGTAGGTCCTAGTGCTATGTGAGAATTCTTATGAGATATATGCTATTTGGATAGAGCCTTATCTATTAACCATGCATGGGGCTAGATTGGGCCTGCATGGAGTTGATAGTGATTGTTGGACTATAGGTGGTGCTAAGTAGGTCACGTATATATATATATTGATGAATCGTTGTGGTTGTGTTGTTGTAGTGACTCATCCATCTCATGCATATGTTGTTTGTTGAGGTTGTGTAGGCCTTCAGCCATGTACAAGTAGGCATGGAAGTTGGATGGTTGACAAGACCTACGGCTTAGATGGGCCTCCAACCCAGTGCCTAGATAAGACATGGGGTCGGAAAGATAGGCCTTAGAGATGAGTGAATGGATAATTCCATAGGGGGCCAAGGCGATGCTGGCCTTGTGTCGCAGTAAACCACCACCTACATTTACTTATCCTAACAAACCACTAAGCTTATCTGTAGATCAATGATTTGGCAATCCCTGAATGGTGCTTGGAAGGCCATGATAGGGGGTAAGACCTGGCTGATCACCCAAAATGTAGTAAATATCTCGAAAGCCGTGTCATTCATGCAATGACATGTGGATGTTGAAAGCCTAGTGTGTTGTGGCGTAATGCATGTGAACTCATTCCTTTGATGAATTGAATGCCAAATTAGTATGTTGATGGATTGGATGAAATGTGTAACGCCCAGCCGCTTGCAGGATCTGTGACTGTCCCCACAAACCAACACAAGACTTTTCAGCGTGCTTTGTCCTCACTCACACGCTTCCCGGGAAACTTCCTAGTAGGTCACCCATCCCTAAATTGCTCTAAGTCAAGCACGCTTAACTATGGAGTTCTTAAGTAATGGGCTACCGAAAAGTAGATGCATCTTGTTGGTATAGGTAGCACTTATTAATTCCTTTAAGTTATCCTCAACTGTACAATCCCATACCTGCACAGCCTCTGGATCCCTCTCGTTCAGGTGTGTATTCGATTCATTCATGTACCCCTTCCGCTGGAAGCCTGCCAGGAGCCGCTCATTGTCCGTGCCTTATCTCTTTTGCACCGGCGATCACTCCCCGCCCTCGTCAGCGCCCGGGATGTTACAAAATGGATTTAACATTATATGTTTATCTTTGTTTTGTAAGCTTACCCTTGTCTTGTTGTTTTGTTTTGTTTTGTTTCGTTATGGTTTCTGTTGTTGCTAGTTGTGGTTGTGTGTTGTTGTGACTGTGATGGTCACATCGTTTGGTGTGGGAGCAGAGGGTGAAGCCTCACTAGGCCCAGCTTCCCATAGTTGATGCATGAAGGTCTCAGCTGGAGAGGTTGAAGGCCCTTTTTGGGTGGATTTTTTTTAAGAAGACCCTTTTAATTTCCTTTTTTTATATGTTGTATAGTGGACTAGTTGTAGGGGGTTTCTTTTTGCATCTCTCCCTTGGTTTTTTATATTTTGGCTTGTATATTATATTCTTTCATATCTTGTATATACATACATACTTTATGGTATGAATGAGATTATAATAGCTTGTTGATTATTTATTATTGAACATTTTAGTAATGTATGAAGTAGTAAGTGGTACTGTAGCGACAAAGAGTTGTTACAATAATATTCTGTATCACACTCTGAAATTTATTTTTAATAAAGAGTTTAAGCTAGTTCAAAAAAGTTTTGGTCAAAAAGAAATCTTTGATAATTCATATGTAGAAATTCCCAATTTCATCACCTTTCTAAATAAATCAGTTTTTGAACCAGCAGATTTTATCTTTGAAATTTGGATGAATCATGAATGAGGTAAATAAGATATGAGTTAAAGAGAGAGCACACAAGTGTTTATCTTGGTTCACCCTTTACCAATGGGCTATGTCCAATCCCCATAACTTTGTGGGTTTTTTCATTAATCGACTAGCAATGAGCTTACAAATAGAATATTGTTAACCTTCCCCAAGTTCTTCTCTACCACAAAACCACTCTAGTCCATGGGAGGCATAGACTTAATTCACCCTTTATAAAATACAGCTAGGAATCAATAGTAGCACATTGCACTATTCCTCTTTAGCACCTCAAATTGGTCTGAAGGTATGCACTTGAAAGAATAGTAGGTTTTTTTTTTTGCGGTTATACTGCGTAGAACATAGTCCCAAACCAACTGCTAGCAAAGAGGATTTTTTATAGTTGGGTCACCTTTTCACACTCTTATATATCTATTCAAAATTGGATTACAAATTGTAGGAGTAGACACTTTCTCACAAAGTGAAACTTAGATTTTGGAACATTTTCTTTCTCTTTTCAAAATGCCTCACATAGAGGGCTTAATGCTTTTTTGTTGTATGTTGTTCTTTTCACAAAATATAGCTTCCATTTTTTAATGTCAGCAAAAAAGAATCTTCTTTGTATGATCAGTAAAAAAGTAGCCATTAGAGAGAAAGGATTATTGCAATTTGTAGTTGCTTTTGTTAGTTACAATAACTACTACTCTATGTCAGATATAGTTGTCACATTTCTATAGCTTTCTGAGGTCATCTACTTTTGAGATGCCTTTCTGAAGTGCTTTTTTGATAGTCCAATAGAAACTTTCTTTTTTATAGTGAATCTTGCTCATAGATCTTAATTAGAATAGTTTAATGCTTTAATGGATTACTTAAAAATATGATCACCACTTAAAAAATCTTTAAAGCTATAATTTTATCCTTTCTAAAACACTAAACAACAATTTTAGATCCTTTCAACCCTTAAAATCTTATGCATTAAGGTCAGAAGGTTTGTCATAATTAAAACAAAGGTTTGGATTCAACATAATGGACCTAGGATCCTGGTGTAAGGGGTGTTGAGTATGAATATGGTGATGGAAGAGCAGTTTGTTTTAGTGGGAGGAGGACATGCTAAATGATATGTAGATGGTATTGGAACAATAACAATTGCAATAACACAAGGAAAAGGACTAATGCATGAGTATAGAAAGGGGATTAATCTCATGTTTACATGATCAAGTTAACATGCTAGTTGTTGATGGAGAACTATAACACAAAGGCAGATGAATTTTTGAGGAAAATGTGGAATAAGTTTAGCTCGACAAAAATAACATCTTTCGTTTGGAAGTTAGCATAATAGTGGGTGCCAACAAAAGACCAGTTGATGTAGAGGAGGATTCTACAAAATTATGACATTGCTTGCCCACTATGTGGAGATAAAGTCAAGACCCTAGGGCATATGTTCTTTCAATGAAAGCATGTAAGGCACGGTTGAATGCCAGCGATGGGTAAGAATCTCAACAACAATGCAATGAGAATGTAGGGGACATTTCTTACAATTTCAAGGGTTGAGGCCTAAGGGAGACATTAATAAAGACTTCTGACAAGTGATTTAGTTTGCATTTATATGGGCGATATGGGGGCCAAAAAATAAAATGATTTTTCATTCTAAAAGGCTAGAGATAGATGAGATCGTGGAAGTGGTAAAATTCTATTCATGGAATTGGATTAGTGTAGGAAATAAGGTTTCTAAACACCTTGCACCATGCTCGATTATGGAACCTATGATGTGCCTATCTAAAAAGGCATAATCTTTTGTCTTTCTTGGGGTCGCAACATAGAGCAAATGTAGGTAATGATTAGGAAGTGGGCAAAATGTTACGTACTAAGGTTTTAATGAAACAAGTGGTTAGGGAGAGGGTTCGAAAAGCAAAAGGGGAGGTGACAATCACTTTCACATGGTGACTAGCGTCAAAAGAAGTGTTGGGGCATAGGGGACACGTTGATGCCTTTGTCAAGTAGCATATGTCCTTTTGGAGGGCATCACCTTTATTTTTTGGCACCACAAATTTGTAAGGGCCTGATTCAGTGATTACTTTGTAACAAATTACATGGGAAGGCATCATTCTTGATGGGAATCTTGGGATGCTGCATAATGTCATGAGGAGTGCTTTCCAAAGAAGCCTTCTTTGGATTGTCTACTCATCAAAATCTCCTGGAACATGGTTTATTGGATGAGGGATGCGAATAGTAGTCATATTAGGTGCATCTTACTATCTCGTGGGAGGGTCCTTTTATGTTACAATAGGTTAGGTGGTTTAAGCAATTGGGTGGATAATGTTTAACTTTTTGTACTGGGGTAGAACAGAAACACATCACTCTTGTAATCTGCCCTTGTATTTCCATACTCTTGCACGTCTTGGGTAGTGCTTGGGCCTTCTTTAGTAAAATCTTCCTTTTGCTTTCAAAAAAAAATCGTTGAGTTGAAATAAGAGAAAATGCACTAATAGTGTGTAATAGTTTTATACTATCATTCAATCACAAACTATTATGTATGGTAAGTTTGACAACTTTTATTATGAATGTTTGGCTTAATTACATATTTTGCCACCCATCTTTGATAATTTTGTGAATTTTGCCACCCAACTTTCAAAATTTGCGCATTTTGTCACCAAATTATTTTACTTACATATTTTGTCACCCAACTTTCAAAATTTGTGAATTTTGACAAAAGTTGGGTGGCAAAATGTGCAATTAAAATAGTTGAGTGGTAAACTTCACAAAATCATCAAAGATGGGTGGCAAAATGTCCAATTAAGCCTAAATGTTTTAAAAGTTATATCAACTTGATTTTTGATTAGTTGCCAGTGTAAAAATATTTACACTGAAAGTTCATAGCCATTAGCACGTAAAATAATGGTAATCACATTCATGATAAAAATACAAAGAACCAAATTTGTAAAATGAGAATAATTAAGAGATAAAAGTGCAATTAAACAAAAAAATATTACATGGCATGATTATGGTGAAATATAATTTATCCTAGATCCAAAAATAAAAGAAAATTAAAAAAAAAAGTAAAAACTGACACATGGGGTGGGAAAGATGAGGCAAGAAATGTTCCGAAAAGTTCAAAATAGACAAATTGTGGAACACTGTGACAGACTACTAGTAACAGTAGTATAGAGGTGACATGTTTGTAGTTGTGTTTTGTGTTCATTGTAATGCCTGGCAGCTTTCAGGATCGACTACTGTCCCCACAAACCAACACGAGACTTTTTAGCGTGTTTTGTCCTCCTTCACGCGCTTCCTAGGAAACATCCCAAGAGGTCACCTATCCCATAATTGCTCCAAGTTTAGCACACTTAACTGTGGAGTTCTTAAGTGATAGGCTACTAAAATAGATGCATCTTGTTGGTATAGGTAGCATTTATTAATTCCTTTAAGCTATCCTCAACTGTATAGTCTCACACTTGCATAGCCTCTAGATTCCTCTCCTTCCGGTGTGTATTCAAATCATTCATGTGCTCCTTTTGCTGGAAGCTTGCCAGGAGCCACTCATTGTTCATGCCTTATCTCTTTTGCACCAGCGATCACTCCCTGCCCTCATCAGCGCCTGGGATGTACATTCATAACAAAAGCTAAGAAACCAAATCAAATTTAGAAGAAGAAGAAGAAGAAAGAGATGGGAATGGCCATAGCGAGTGGTGATTTGTTGAGTGAGAAAGCGTTAGCAATTAGAGAGTCTTTGGAGAGAAGCCAAACTGTAACAACCATCCATATTAAATGCAATTCACATTGATTTAGTTATTATGTTTAAGTAAATAAAAATGCGTGTAAAATTTTTCTACTTTTATAATAAAAAAATTCCAAACTTAATAGAATTTGGAAATAATAATAAAAGATGAAAGATATGACTGTATATACATATATATTGTAAAACTGTACATCATAGTTTGATAATACATGATAATCAAAAAACTAAAAATACATCAAAAGATGGACACTATATTATCCAATATGTATATTAAAAGCATCCTATACAGAGTAATGTCAATCTACCTTATTCCCTTATATAAAAAGGAAAAAACTATCGATCATCAGATCCTTGCCGTTGGAATGCCCTGTAACTCGTACTTAGCATCACGGGGCGTTAATGTCATCAATAATTACAATCAATCATACATGGGAGAAAATAATAGAGTGAGGTGTTTTGTTCTAAAATCACTTTCACATATATTGGAGGAAATCTATCTTAAAACAAAGATAAAACATAGCAGACAATAAAAGGGAACCTAAGGTTCATTCTAAATTGTATTAGACTACCTTTGACTATGTATGGATCCATACTTTCCACTAGTGAGTAATATTTCTCAACAGAACCGAGAAGTGACTGGGAGTACACATACTTTATCAGCATCATCACATGGTACAATCCTCCTCATCATTGAGAAAAATAACAGTTAGGATATCCATTTTAAAGATATACTCTTAAACTAATCCTGGAATGCTGAGCAATTGTTGGGGTTATCGAGGTTGGTTAGGCGAATATCTTGGTTGGAGGGAGCTACCGCAGTCATTAAAACTTTCACCACTTGATGCTTACCCCCAAGACCTCTATAAGTGGGTCTCTGCCTTTCATTTCTCAGCATACCAAACTGTAGCTTCCCTAGCAAGGTGTCATACCATAGCATGTCACTTGCTTTACATTACTCACTAATCTATCCACTTCCTACTTCTCAAATAAAGGTTTCCGTGATCTCAATTAATTTGAGCACTAATACAATCAACATTTTTGCCTTATATTGCAAAAATTACACAATACTTAAAATTTTAATAGAATAATGACATAGTAATTATAGTTTAATTACTAGAATTTTGGCAGAATAATAATTAAATAAATATATTTTAGTTTTCTAAAATTTGAGCAGAGTAACAGCTTAGCAAGTGCATTTTAATTTTGTAAAATTGAGTAGAGTAACAGCTTAGCAGTTATGATTTAATAATTTAAATTTAAGCAGAGTAACAACATAGTAATTATAATTTAATAATTTAAATTTAAGTAGAGTAACAACTTAGCAAAAATTAAAGTTTAACATCAAACAATATAACAATAATAATAATAAAACTTAAGTCTAAATGGGCTTAGGGGAAAACCCTTCCTACCAACATGCAAAGTCACAATAATTTAGAACCAACCTCACTCCCCCCATTACCTCTAAGGTGGTTTATAAAGAGGATAAAATTATTGATGCAAAGCTCCTAGGAAGACAACTTTACTAGTTGTTGGAACTAGTAAAATTTATCATGAAAGTTAAGTAAAAGAAAAAAAAAATTCTAGAGAGAAAAGCTCTCTAAGAATTTGGTGGGTTAAGAGAGGGAGAGGTGCTCAAAAATGGTCCAAAACCATGGCTATTTATAAAGGAGGAGAAGGGGTTAGGTATTCACATAATTACATAAGCCATTATGTAAGCATTATGTCATAAATCTAATTTTTATTTATTTTTAATCTAATTTAGGGATACATACACCACTTAGTGTGGTGAATCACCCCTCCTAGGCTTGGGGACGTGCTATAAGAGTTGTCTTCAAGCTCTTCAATGTAAATTTTATCTACAGATAAATTAATCGGTACTAATAAAATTGTTTATATTTAAAATTTAAATTTTAATATCAAAAAAATTCAATTAAAATAAAAACTATAAAAATACATTATTTTTCATCAAAAATAAATTTCAAATAATAATTTTAATTTTTATTAATTTATTTCGAATTATATGCATTTATTTTGTATTTTTAGGCTAGAAAATTCATAAAAAATCCATTTTAATTCAATAAATATCAAAATTTTAATAAAAATTATAAAATTAAATATTGTACCCATAAATAAACTAAAATGACCATTTTCACCTTTTCTGAATGTCAAACCAACACTAGCTAAGCTTAATAGTCACTTAGGGGGATTTTGGTCATTTTACACAGGAATTGCAGAAAATTTTCATTAAATTTTCAAAATTATATTTTAATATATATGACATGATTCCAAGATCAAATTGACATTTTAATGGCAATTGAATATTTTTCTCTTGTTAGCCCTTAATGTTGAGAAATAGGGACAAAATCATTATTTTTTAATTTTTTAGGGCTCCGTTTCGATAAAATTACTAAAAATTACGATTAAATAGCTATTGAAATTATGAACGTAATGGTGGGATTATAATTTTGAAATTTCTTCCTGACTTCTTAGAATTACATTGTCAAATACTAAAAAAAAAACAATTAAAAAATTTTAAATAAGGTTGTTATATTTTTCACTATTTTTATTTCAAAATACAATTTTTATAATGAAAGATACTCAGTATAAAATTTTCAAAATAATTTGAGGTCAAAAAGTGTTTGGTTGATTCCTATAATCAATTAGGGGTATTTTTGACATTTTTGAAAAATTTTGTCAAAAAATTCTCAAAAAATTTCTAAAATTATTATTAATATTCTAAGTACATTAGTGACTTAAAATAAATATTAAACACTTCTATCTAATTAAAAAAAGTTTAATAGGCAAAAGTAGAGGTGTTACATTACTCCTTTTCTTTTAGGAATTTCGTCCCCAAAATTCACTTATCAATGAAAAGGTAAGGATATTGTTGTCACATCTTTCTTTTTACTTTCCAAGTTGCATCTCCATCATCGATTTAACTCCATACAACCTTCATTAGAGGTATTTCTTTACCTCAAAACTGCTTTATCCTCCGATACTCTATTTTGATCAGGGATATGTCATAAGTAAGATTTTCTCTTATTTGTGCTACATTAGGCTCAATGATATGTGAAGGGTCATGGATATATTTATGACATAGGGAAACATGAAAGACATTATGAAGATTAGAAAGATTGGGTGGTAAAGCTATTTGATATGCAACAAGACCAATCCTTCTAAGGATTTAGTAAGGACCAATAAATTTAAGGGAAAGTTTTTGGGATTTTAGTGCTTTGCCAACCCTAGTTATAGGCATAACTTTCAAAAACATATGATCTTCTTCTTGAAACTTAAAGGGTTTTATCCTTTTATTAAAATAACTTTTTTGCCTAGCTTGTGATACTTTCATTTTTTCTCGAATTAGTATAACTTTCTCCATGGTTTCTTGTAATATTTCAGGTCTGATTATTAGAGATTCCCTAATCTCACACCAACAAAGTGGAGTCCTACATTTTCTCCCATACAAAGCCTTGTAGGGAGCCATTCCAATGCTGAATGAAAGCTATTATTATAGGTAAACTCGATCAATGGTAAAAACTAATCCCAGCTACCTTTCCATTCTAAGATACAAGCTCTAAGCATATCTTCTAAGGATTGGATAGTCATTTCAGACTGTCCATTAGTTTGAGGATGATAAGTTGAGCTTAGTCTTAGCTTAGTCCCTAAGGCTTGTTGCAAACTCTCCCAAAACCTAGAAATGAAATGAGGATCCCTATCAGAGATTATACTAGAAGCTAGAAGGCATTCCATGTAATCTAATGATTTCTTTGATATACAACTGGGTTAATTTCTCTAGAGAAAACCTAATGTTGATAGGTAAGAAATGAGAAACTTGGTTAGTTTATTCACAATCACCCATATAGCATCATAGCCAGAAGTTGTTCTAGGGAACTTTGTAACAAAATCCACTGCTATACTATCCCACTTCCATTCAGGAATATCTAAGGGTTGTAATTCTCCAGAAGGTTTTTGGTGCTCTATTTTAGCCTTTTGACAGACTAAACAAGATGCAACAAATTCTATTATAGCCTTCTTTAGTCCAAGCCATTATAACAACTTCTTCAAATCTTGGTACATCTTAATAAAACTTGGATGAATACTTAGTTTGCTCTTGTGAGCTTCTCCCAAAATCATTTTTCTTAACTCTCTACTTTCTGGCACACAGATTCTTCCTTAGAATCGAATGACTCCATTTGAATCCTGATCAAACTCCAATTTCTTTCCTTCAGTCCTTGATTCTAACCTTTCTCGGAGATATTGATCAATATTTTGGGCTTCTCGTATTTGTTCCAGAAACTCACTGCTTATTTAAAGCATTCCAAAACTAATACTTCTTGGTTTTATCTCTATAGCTAAACCTAAATCTCTAAACTTCTTTATCATTTCCATCTCCTTGACCATCATTATTGAGACATGTAGGGATTTTCAACTTAGAGCATTTGTTACAATGTTTGCTTTACTAGGGTGATAATGCAATTCAAAATCGTAATCCTTCAAGAATTCCATCCATCTACGTTGTCTCATATTTAGCTCTTTTGGTCAAACAAATATTTTAGACTTTTGTGGTCACTAAACACTTCAAACCTAGCATCGTAAAGATAGTGCCTCCAAATCCTCAAGGCAAAAACTACTGCAACTAGTTCTAAATCATGAGCTGGATAATTAACCTTTTGTGGTCTTAATTGTCTTAAAGCATAAGCTGCCACCCTCCCTTCTTGCATCAATACTTGCTTAGATGCATCACAATATATTTCAAACTTTCTCTTAGGATTGGGCGAAATCAATACAAGTGTAGTGGTTAACCTATTTTTCAACTCTTAAAAACTAGTCTCACAATCCTTTGTTGAAACAAAGGTTATCCTTTGCGAGTTAACTTAGTTAGAGTTAAAGCTAGTTTTTGAAAATCCTTCAATGAATTTTCGATAGTATCCTACCAATCCCAGAAAACTCCGTATTTCTGTTATTGTGGTAGGTTGTTCCCAATGCAACACTGCTTCCATCTTGGCAGGATCTATTGAAATTCCTTCTTTTGAAATTACATGTCCTAGAAAACTTACTTGTTCTAACTAGAATTCACAATTTGAGAATTTGGCATATGACTGCCTTTCTCGTAATATTTATAGTACTGTCCTTAAGTGTTCCTCATGCTCTTGGTGATTTTTAGAGTAAACTAGAATATCATCTATAAAGACTATCACGAATTTGTCCAAATATTCATGGCACATCCGATTCATGTAGTCCATAAAGATTATAGGAGCCTTAGTTACACCAAAAGGCATTACCAAATCCTCATAATATCCATCTCTTGTTCTAAAGGCTGTATTTGGTATATCCTCAATCTTGACTCTATTATGATTATAACCAAATTTCAAATCAATCTTTGAAAATATTGTCGCTCTTCTCAATTGGTCCATAAGACCATCTATTCTAGGTAATGGATACTTATTCTTGATGGTGATTTTGATAAAGTGGTGATAGTTAATGCATAATCTCATGGTCCCATTATAACACCCCTATTTTTGCATAACAAATTATTTTCCTAATTATTCTATATTTATTTTTGAAGAACCAGATGGGAATTTCAAAAGTTTGATCCCTATGGTTACGCTTATATTATTGGGTAGTACTTAGTTTAGATTTTTAATAATTTTTAGGAAACAGAGTTTGGAAAAGGGTAAACTGACTATTTTGCCCCTAGAAAAACTAAATAATTGAGAAAATAGATAAATTAGTTAGAAGTGTTTAAAATTTATGTTTAAGTCATTTATGAGCTTAAATAATTAATAATAATTTTAGAAGTTTTTTGAAAAATAGTATTTGGCTTCAAAGTTGACTACGGGAGTAGACTAGAGACTTTTTGACTTCAAAATATTTTGAAAAATTTATATTAGGTATATTTTAATTATAAAAATTTTATTTTGAAAGAGAAATAGTGAAAAATGTAACACTCTTATTTCAGCTTTTCAACTAGTATTCTAATAATTGACTAGTTAATTCTGAAAAATCGGGAGGAAATTTCAAAATTCTGATTCCTACCCTCATGCGCAAAATTTCAAGAGCTATCTAGTTGTAATTTTTTAAAATTTTTTGAGCCGAAGCCCAGAGAAATTAGAAAATGACGATTTTCTCCCTCTTTCTCAATGTTAAGGGCTGACATAAAAAAAAGATTCAATTGACATTAAAATATCAATTTGAGCTTGGAATCATGTCATATATATTAAAATATAATTTTTAAAATTTTTAGAAATTTTCTGGAGTTTTTGTGTAAAATGACAAAAATGTCCTTAGGTTTCCTATAAGCCAGCTAGTATTAGTTTGACATTCAAAAAAGGTAAAAATGGTAATTTCAGTTTATTTATAGATGAAATATTTAATTTTAGAATTTTCATAAAAATTTTGGTATTTATTGAATTAAAATGGATTTATTATGAATTTTTTAGCTTAAAAACACAAAATAAATAGATAAAATTTGAAATAAGTTAATAAAAATTAAAATTAATTATTAGAAATTTATTTTTGATGATAGATGATTTATTTTTCCAATTTTACATTTAGTTGAATTATTTTGATATTAAAAGTCAATTTTTTCAAGTTTAGGTGATTTTATCGATACTAGTTAATTCACCGACAGATAAAATTAATATCTAGAAGCTGGATAGCTAAGGGAGCACGTCCACAACCTAGGAATAGCTGATTCATCACCCTATTTTTGAAATGTCTCCCTAAATTAATTAAAAATGAATCAAAAATAAGATTTATGACGTAATGGCTTATGTCATCAAAGTGGTCACCTAAGCCTTCTCTTCCTCTATAAATACCTCCCATCCTTGGTCATTTTTCACACACCTCTCCCTCTCTCAAGCCACCAAATTCTTAGAGAGCTTCTCTCTCTAGAAGAAATTTTCTTTTACTTTGCTTTTATGCTAAAATTTTACTACTTTTCCAACAACTAGTAAAGTTATCTTCCTAGGAGCTTTGCCTCAATAATTCCATCATCTTCATCAACCACCTTAGAGGTAATGGGGGGAGTGGGGTTGGTTCTAAATTATTGTCACTTTGCATGTTGGTAGGAAGGGTTTTTCCCTAAACCCATTTAGGCTTAAGTTTTATTATTATTATTATTATTATTGTTATATTGTTTAATGTTAAACTTGAGTTTTTACTAAGTTGTTACTCTGTCCAAATTTAGATTATTAAATTATAATTGCTAAGATGTTACTCTGCTCAAATTTAAATTATTAAATTATACTTGCTAAGCTATTACTCTGCTTAATTTTAGAAAATTAAAATGTACTTGTTAAGCTGTTACTTTGCCCAATTTTAGAAAATTAAAATGTACTTGCTAAGCTGTTACTCTGCTCAAATTTAGCAAATTAACATGTATTTATTTAGTTGTTATTCTGCCAAAATTTTAATTATTAAACTATAATTATTATATCGTTATTCTATTAAAATTTTAGGTATTGTGCAATTTCTGCAATAAAAGGCAGAAATATTAATTGTACCGATGCTCAAATTAAATGACACCTGAAAAACCTCTGTTTGAGAAATTTGGAAGTGATAAATTAGTGAGTAATGTAAAGCAAGTGACATGTAGTGGCATGGCACCTTGCTAGGAAAACTACGGTTTGGTACACTGTGGGATGAAAGGCCGGACCCATGGTTAGGTCTAGTGGGTATGGTATCGAGTGGTGAGCGTCCTAATGGCCAAGGTAGCGCTCTTGAGCTGGGACAATCACTTAACCAACTTGATAACCCTAACAACTACTCAGCATCACCAAGATTGGTGAGAGTATACTTCTATAAATGGGTATCCTAAATTGTTATTTTGTTCCTCAATGATGATGAGGACTGTACCATTAGATGATGTAGAGAGAGGTATATGTACTCCTAGTCACTTTCTAGGTTTTGTGAAGAACTATTACCCACTAATGGAAAGTATGGATCTATATCAAGTCAAGGATTGTATAACATAGAATAAACTTTTGGTTCCCCTTTTATTGTCAATTGTGCTTTATTTGTATTGTGTGGTAGAATTCCTACTATACATGTAAAAGTGATATTAGAACAAATCACCACACTCCATTATTTTTCATTTTATGCATGATTGATCACGATTAATGAAAACCCGACTATTGATGAAGATCTGTAAGGCTAGTCTGACAATGTATTGTTTTGTGGGATAGGGTAAATGGACACTGCTATGACTAGGATCTTTTTGATGTACTGGGAATAAGTAGTAACTATTTTTATGTATATTTTAATCTCCTTGTATTTCAATAAATTTTCTGATTATGAAATCATGATGTACAGTTCTACAATGAATACATACAGATTTTATTTTATTTTTACTATCGTTTTTAGATTTTGATAAATTTGCAAATTTTCTATTATTAAAAGCAGAGAAAAATTTTACTCATATTTTAAATAAGTTTGGGTTATGTTCAATGTGAATGAGTGTCACATTTAATGGTATCAGAGCAGTTCTTTCCTGCCAAAGCCTAGGGTATGGCCTTGACCTCCTTTATACTGTGTGTTCTTTCATTTGTTGTTAATAAAACAGGAATGAAAAATGAATTGTTTGTTCTTATATCCTCTGTTGAGAAACAGAAATATAAGATAAGTTTAGATTATGTAGTACTATTGAAGATAAAAGTAGACGTCCAAAACAACTCGCACTAGAAAAACTACGAAGAGCTGGCTACGCACTCAGTCGAAGACTTTGCTAAGAGTAAACCTAGTGTTAATTGTGAGTTTGGTTAAAGTGATTAGTGCATGTCTAGACAGGTTCTAGCTAGGAAAGACTTGGTACTTAAGAGTGTCTATTGTGACCCACCTCTCTTTCTTGGGAATCTATTTGGTGTACTACTTCATAGATTACTTTACTCACCTAACCTATAGTTTTATTCAAAGCATTGAATTAAACGATGCTCCCTTAGTCATGCAATGGCTAGAAGATCACAACAAGATGTTACTCAGCAAACACTTGAAAGAATGACTTGCCTCAATTAAAAGAAGACAAAACCTAAATAAAACTTAATCCTTGATTGAAAAGATTTTTAGAAAAACTTGCGAAATGATGATTGCTGCAAGTTATTTCCACCGAAAAATGACTATTGTTTACTAAAATCAAATAACTTTATATATAACTAGTCCTGTGAAGAAATCAATATCAGCTTTCTTAACTAGAATATTCTTTAAAGAACATTACTCCTTTCTAATGAATCCTAATTAAGTATGTTTATAAGAACTCATGTCTAACGATGATACTCAAATTAGAGAAGACACAATGTTAGATACAGTACAAGTTCTTCATAAGTTAGCTGCGACAACAATTCACCAAGATAAAGTTATTGATTATCTAACCACCACACTTCTTCAACAACCACCTCCAGTATATGAAGTTTCTTCATCTAATAAGGAGAGTACCAGATATTCAATGTGACCTAGTACGGTATCTTGGAGAAATCAACAACCACATCAACATTGGTATCAGAATCATAAGATGAAACATGCACAATGGAAGAATACTGAGCAAAATGAGTTTTATAATAAGAAAAGCATTTCTATTTCTCATCTCAATTCTCCAAGAACACTTCTGAGAAGAAAAATTATGCCATTAGGAATTTAAATTTCGAAGCTAAAGATACTATTCGTTGCTTCCGATGTGGAAGACCTCATCTAGTTAAAGATTGTAGGCAGCAGATCATAACTTGTTTCAATTGTAAGAAAAGGGAACACTACAACACACACTGTAAGGAACCAAGAAGGGAACCTAGCAATAATAACCAAAGGAATAGCAACAATGGATTTCAAGTTGAAGAACAAACGACAACATAGACGAGAGTTTACAACAGATAATGTTAACGCCATTCAATCAATATGGCCTTTAGATTAAATTATTATTTTAGACTAAGTTAGCCTTTCATCCTAGGTTATAATATAATAGGAATCTTATCATCCTTAATCAAACATTCAAATATTTCCTTGTTTTCTTTTGAATCATCAAATCCTTCTATATTGTAAGACTCTGTTTCTTGAGAATAGCAATAAAATTCTCTAAATATATTTCGAGTTAATTCATTACTTCTCATTATTCTTTAGATCATATTATTTTGTTTTTCAGAAATTAAATTCATTTTCTTTCTTCAAAACCCATCGGGCATAGTTTGTCTCAATATATCGATAAGGATGAGAATCATTTTAGATTACTTGTCTTAATATAACCTAATCATTTTCTTCAATGATTCTAGACTTATAAAACTTTTGTATGATTTGTATCCCTTAATATGTCATTTGGACAGTAACGATAACCTTTAAAATTATTCAGTATCTGACCATATGTTTTATCGTCAACCTCAGTTTAAATTATTCAACTATACTTTAGTTGAAAATTCTCTCAGTAATCACTCTGGGTTATTGAGAATTGATTATTTATCATTTCTTATCGACCAAGTCAATCATTTGATTTCAATTCTAAAATTTGATAATATTTTGATATATTTTTTTATCAAATTAGATAGCATCATTGAGATTTTATCAATTATTGGTTATGTTTAGTTAAATCATTCCTAAATATTATCATTCAAATTTATCTTGAGATTCTCGAATATATATTCATTCCTTAAATCTTATAATTGTCTTATCTCTTCTTGAAAATATCTTGCTAATGATAAATCTTTTTCATCCGATGTTTGGTTCTCTCATACACTAGTGTAATGATTGACTGTGGTGCTAATTGTTTTACTAACAATCCTTAAAATTCATAATGCTTTACCAACTATAACACCCAAAGGGGTATTACTGTAACTAGGTCTAGATTTCTAAGAACAAAAAAAAAACAAACTTAAAAGGTAGAAACAACATGCAAATGCTACTCATAAATATAATTAGATATTATATATGAACAATACAATAAAAAAAACACATACATGCCTAATACAACTCATCTATCACCCGAAGGTGTCGTACAAAATATAAGGAAGAATACAAGAACATAACGTAAACTAGGCTACGTCTTCTTGCACGTGACTCTAAGCTCCATCTGTATATGTCGTCACCTGTATCCTAAAAAAGGAAAAACTTAAAGGAGTGAGACATAATGTTTTAGTGAATGCTCTAAGGGTTCTATGGCTAGGTCAGACTCTTCTACTCGAACAACTTTCAGTACTTATCTCTCATGGCTTTAGCCTCACTAGGCCTTTCATAATTATCCATACCTATGGTCGGGTCTACACCTTTCAATAATGAATGTTCCTGTTAACTCCTCTTTCATTCTCACAATTGTTATACAATCTTACTATCTCATTCTTAACCTAAGAACTCTTTCTTACCTAAAACCCCCTCTAGTATTTAAACCCTTCATGTTTAGATTTTACTCTTCTTCCTTTTAATATTTAAGGTTATTCTCTAGGGGGGTCAAGTCTAAGGTCACAGATGTTCTAAAATACTTTTGACACTTCTTTAACACTCATCTTAATATCCTCATTTTGTTCTCTCTTACTTGTCTTATACCTTTCTATTATGTTGTGTGGGGATTCACTTTTTCTCTATTTCATTCACAACTATTGTTATCCAACTAGAACACTCACAACACTACTCAGGGCCTAGCCTATCACTTATCCTTGAGTTAGTAAACACAATTCTAATTACAACATACATTTATTTCACATCTTTTACCTAGTAACTAGACATACACATCGTTTTGTTTTATCAAACAAGCATAACATACATGCATAACATGAGCACATATACATAATCTTAACACTTATCACAATTACATTTTCATACATGTACACATTACATCAATTGCTTATGAACAAGATCACATAGACTTCGCACAATTACAACGTAGCACAATTTAACATATCACACGATAACAAGATGCATATGTATGCTATGTTCCTAAACCACTACTCATGCACATGTGGTACCACCCTAAATTTTTGAAAAGTAGACTAGGAGTAAATGCACGGCCATAAGAAGCGTCATCGGTACTGATGCCTTCGGCTCTTGCACCCTCAACTAGTATGATATCCTTCGGCGACTAGTCAGGGTTACCCAGTTTTGCCAGTATGCCCCGGCTCCATGGGATCAGCATAGACCATTGGAGTTTTCCCAACTGAATAACCCCCAAGGCTAAGGTTAGACAACCCATGACGGCCTCCACCAGCCAAATTCCTATATACTTTCCTCATCACATAACTCAAATGTTATGATGCATGGTCACATATAATGCTTACAACTTTTCATAGGCTTTTATCATAAAACATTTACATAACTTCATATCACACTCAGTTTTCTCAAGGTAAATAGCAATCACAAGTACAAACATAACGAGGCATAAGAAAAGAAGCAATAATGAATTAACAACTGCAAAAAGGAGTTCATAGGCACAAAAAAACGGAATAACAAAGATTGTATCCATCCGGCGGGACAAGAGGTCCGCCTAGCGATCACGCCAATAGCAAACTACCCAGCGGGTATTGAACCCCGCCCAGTAGGTCCGTGTCAGGACCCAACCCGCTTGGCGGGTGTTGCAGCTTGCCCAATGGGTCCACGCGTCCAGCGGGTCTGCACGCCCAGTGCCAATGCGGAATTAGTTTTTAAAGAAAAGTTGCCAAAAGACCATCTAATCTATAGACTCCTTACTCCCTCACAATACCCTCAAAACCCATCAAATCTCTAATCTTAGGCATAAGGAGGGAGAAAAGGTAAATAGATGAACAAGAACAACATAAATGATAAGGAGAATACGGGCAGAGCACTCACCTTTAGGAGCACGTAAAGCTGAGTTCTATGGTTTGAGTTTTCCAGTTTGTAATCCTCCTCTTTCTCTTCCTTTCTCCTCATTCTCTTTACCTTCTTTCTTCTTTCTTCTTCTATTTTGTAACAGCTAAACCTAATCCTCCTTCTCTATTATCTCCTTATAACATGTGGGCAGGTATGTGGCTCAGTGGGCTTTGTAACAACCCTCTGTCGCCACAGTACTACAAACAACGTTGCTAAAAAAATACACCTTATCCATATATATGGTGAATAAAATCATATCATAATATCAACTGAGAGATCCACCTATCTCTCCTAGTATCATACATGTATATCTGTTCAACTCAAATCATCATACATACATAACAAACAGAATAACACCAGCCTATGCAAACAATATCAAAATATACATTATCGGGGAAGAGGGATACAAAAAATCACTCCCTATAGCTGGTCACTCTATACAATTCCATCAACAAAATATAATACAAAACAACACATCCAAGAAGAAACAAAATGAGCTTCTAGAAAGCTCCACCCAAAAAGGGCTTCCAAAAGTCTCCACTTGAGACCTCCTCCATCAGCTCTGAGACGTTGGATCTGTAAACGTCCCTCCCTCTACTCCCACGCCAAGAGGATGTGATCATCACAGTCACAGCAACACAACAACAACAACCAGACATCCAACCAACAATAATGCAAGGCAAGGGTAAGCTTATGGAACAAATGTCAAAATATAATATTAATATAACATAATCAAAATCATTATTCACATCAATATGGAAACCAAATCATCAAATAATTGGGTCTACATACATTATAGTATATCACGCACAACATCACATACTATGCTGTCAACCCCACATGTCAATGTATGAATGACACGACTCTTAAGAGATTTCTACATTTCGGGTGATCAACCAGGTCTTATCCCCTACCATGGCCATTCACCATTCAGGGATTGCCAAAACTCTGATCAGTTGGATAAGCTTATGGTTGTCAGGATAAGTGTATATGGGTGGTGGTATACTGCGACACAAGGCCTGCACTGCCTTGGCCCCACTGCGGGATTACCCATCCATTCATCTCCTAAGCCCATCTTTCAAACCCTACTTCTCATCCAAGCACTAGGTTGGAGGCCCGTCTGAGCCGTAGCTCCGTTCACCCCCAACTTCCATGCCTACCCGTACCATGGCGTGAGGTTTATCGTTAGCTACTTCAGCCGACAACTATGCATGAATGCATGTACTACACACCATCAACCACTCATATCCATCACCAATAAACATACAACATGTATATATGCATATCAATACAACCAGTGGCAAAGAGGTCCATCGTCAGCTACCTCCAATGACCACTCATATCCATCAACACCATACCGGCCCCAATCCAGCCTCAATCAAAATCAACAGATAAGGCCTTATCTAAGCAGCCCACCATGTGAGGAACAATATCATATATATGTGTATATATATATATGGCAACATATCAACACAACCATTAACTCAATCACAATAGTCATCATAATGTGTATATGTATTAACATAACACCACAAGTGAAGGTCCTATCAAAGCAACCGTCCACTTTACACCCAAATCCAAAATCAACTAAAGTTTGAAAACCAAACCTTCTTTGAAAATCATTTGGAAGATTAGCAAATCTTGAAATTCATAAAATTTCACATTTTGAGATGAAAACTTTAAATTTGAAATAATACATTCAGTTCTAGAATAATAGATTATGTACTATAGTAACAGATTATATCTGTTTAATAAAATACACCAGATTTCATTTTTCAGCAGAGATAATCGATTATGGACTGTCATAATCGATTATTTCAGAAAGCAAAACCAGAAATTTAACATTTTTTTGAACAATAGATAATCGATTGTCCTACTGTATAATCAATTATTTCCGAAACTAAGTCACGAAAATAGTTTTCTGGAACAATACATAATCGATTATTGGAGGCTCATAATCGATTATTTCCGAAACCAATTACAAGACAATTTTCTAAAACTCCAGATAATCAATTATCAAATGCCATAATCGATTATCTATGAGGATTTTTGAGAAAAACCGCGATTTTTCAAAGAGAAACTCAAAATTTTCAACGCAATGACACAAATTTTTGAATTAATAGTGTTCTAACAACCTCAATCACCTCAACCACGTTCATACATATCAAATCATACTATCAATCCAATATTTCATCATATATTCATCATTTCTCATTCATTTCAAAAATTTCTTCCTCAAAACCCAATTTCATCCAAAACCAACAAAATAGTAACATCCACAAATATTCAATCGATCACAAGGTAAGAAATAAGCATATCAACAATTATTAACACAAAGCAACCGATTTGTAAGCTTCCCTTACCTCTAAAAGTCTCTGAATTCGAATTTAGGTTCTTTGACAAACTAGTGCCTTGAGCCAAAACCTTTTATAGATTTGTTCCTTCTTTCGCCACAATCACTAAGTCGGGCTTAGAAGTCGTCTAACCCACTAATCAACTTCAGATTTGTAGAGAGAAATTGACAGAGAAATGAAGAGAGAGAAAGTTTAGAGAGAGGAAGAGAATGAGAGAATGAAGGAGAAATCTCATCTTCCTTCCTTATATACTCGACCTCCCCAGAGCTCTCACACGAACTTTTGGCCAACTAAAGCCTAAACCACACCAAGCCACTTCCCTTATCTTAAAACTGGTCTAACTCAACTATTTTTCTCTCAAAACCCAACATCACACTCACAGCATACCCACATTGGCTGAAGCACCTATCTCAAGTTTCCTAAATTCGAACTCGAATTTTAAACAAACAACACAAACCATCACTACATACAACATACATACCATACATAACAACAATTCATTTATTTCTTTTAATCACCTAGATTATATATCAAATTTCCACTTTTAGTTATTAAAACACTTAATCATACATTAAGAAAAACACGGTGTTACAGGCTTTAGTCTCCTGTTGGGCTCTAGATGCTCTTTTGGTTTTATGATAACATTCTTCCTAATTTCTAATATAAGGTGTCGATAACATAACAATAATAATAATAATAACAACAACAACAACAACAATAATAGCAACAACAACAATAAATATAATTTAATAATAATAGGAACAGTAATAATAAGAAATATAACACCATAACTCTTAAGACACCTTTTGTCTAATAACACATGGGAAGGGTCCTACTAAAAACTGTAACATCCCAATTTCAAGTACTAGAATAAACATGAGCTAACTCTTAGTAGAACCTTCCCATATGTTATTAGACAAAAGATGTCTTAAGAGTTATTGTTATTATTATTATATTATTATTATTATTATATTATTATTATTATTATTATTGTGTTGTGTTGTTGTTATTATATTTATTATTATTGTTATTATTATTATTGTTTTTAATACCTTAGTATTATAACTTAGTAGGAATATTATCATAGAACGCAAAAGAGCATCTAGGGCCCAATAAGAGCTAAGTCCACTAGCACCATACCCACCCACAGTTGATAAGAAGGGAGAACTAGAGAAGGGGTTAGGTTAAGCGTCAAAAATAGAAAGAAAGAAGTTGTAAAGAGAATGGGAGGGGAGAAAGGAGAAGAGAAGAAGAGAAAGAAAAGAAAAGGGAAGGAAGGAATGAAAACCGCAAACCCAACCCTAGACTCGTTTTGCGTACTCTAAAGGTGAGTGCTCTCCCCCGTTGTCCTTCCTTGTTCTTGTCCTCTATTTATATTTTCCTTCCTTATACCCAAATTTAAGGATTTGATGGGTTCGAGGAGATTGTGAAGGAGTAAGGAATTTATAGATTAGATTAAACAATTATCAATGTAGAAGAGTGATTAAGAATCTAGTTATTTATTTGGGAGCATTTAGAAACCAAAAGCTATAGGAAAAACAAATTGAAATTAGTACCTCGGATCTGCTCGGCAGGATTAGATAGTCGCTGGGCGACTTTTCTTCAAAAACTGGATTCCGCATTTGCACTAGGCGCGCGGACCCGCTGGGCGGGACAAAACATCCGTTGGGCGGGTTGGATCCTGACGCGAACCCACCGGGCAGGTTGGGTTGGGTTCCGGCGCAGACCCGTTGGGCGAGTTTGCTGGACCGCTGGGCGGATACGACTTTTGCTATTACGTTCCTTGTGTTTGTGAACTCCTTTTGGCAGTGTTTAACTCATTGTTATTGTTTTTTTTTTTTATGTCTTGTTGAGTTTATATTGTATGGTTGTTATTTACTTTGAAAAAAATGAGTGTGATATGAAATTGTGCCTATGATTCATGATAAAAGTCTATGAAAGCTGTAAGCATTGTATGTGACCATGCATCATAACATTTGAGTTATGTGAAGAGGAAAGTATGTAGGAATCTGGTTGGTGGAGGGGCCGTGATGGGTTGTTTAACCTTAGCCTTGGGAGTTATCCGGTTGGGAAAACTCCAATGGTCCATGCTGATCCCATGGAGCCAGGGCGTACTGGCAAAACTGGATAACCCTAACTAGTCACCGGGGGATATCATGCTAGTTAAGGGTGCGAAAGTCAAAGGCATCGGTACCAATGACGCTTCTTATGGCCTGCATTTACTCTTAGTCTATTTTTCGAAAAGTTTAGGGTGGTACCACATGTGCATGAGTAGTGGTTTAGGAATATCGCACGCATATGTATCTTGTTGTAGTGTGATATGTTGAAGTGTGCTACGTTGTAATTGTGTGAATTCTATGTGACCTTGTTCATAAGCAATGATGTAATGTGTACACGTGTGAAAATGTGATTGTGTATTGTGATGGATTGTCAAGATTATGTATATGTGCTCATGTTATGCATGTATGTCATGCTTACTTGATGAAACAAAACAATGTGTATGTCTAGTTACTAGGCAAAAGATGTGAAATAAATGTATGCTTGTAATTAAAATTGTGTTTACTACCTCAAGGATAAGTGAGGGCTAGGCCCTAGGATAGTGTTGTGAGGGTTTTAGTTGGATGATAATAGTTGTGAATGAGGTAGAGAAAGAGTGATCCCCACACAGCGTAATAGAAAGGTATAAGACAAATAAGAGAGAACAAAATGACGGTATTAAGGTGAGTGTTAAGGGATGGTCAAAAGTATTTTAGAATGTCTGTGACCTTAGACTTGACCCATA
>CM014730.1:8833153-8973463 GCA_004329165.1 Spatholobus suberectus | reverse complement strand
CAGTAGTGTAACATCTTGTTTTCCTAATGCATGATAAGTGTTTTAATAACTAAAAATGGAAATTTGATATATAATCTAGGTGATTAAAAGAAATAAATGAATTTGTTGTTATGTATAGTATGTATGTTGTATGTAGTGATGGATTGGTTGTTGTTGTTTGAAATTCGAGTTCGAATTTAGGAAACTTGAGCGAGGTGCTTAAGCCAATGTAGGTATGCTGTGAGTGTGATGTTGGGTTTTGAGAGAAAATAGTTGAGTTAGACCAGTTTTAAGATAAGGAAGTGGCTTGGTGAGGTTTAGGGCCTCAGTTGGCCAAAAATCCGTGTGAGAGTTTCGGGGGGTCGAGTATATAAGGAAGGAAGGGGGGATTTCCCCTTCATTCTCTCATTCTCCCTTTCTCTCTAGACTTTCTCTCTCTTCAATTCTCTCTAGAAAATCTGAAGTTGTTAATGAATTAGAGGACTTCCAAGCCCGAGTTAGTGATTACGGGGAAGGAACGGAACAAATCTACGAAAGGTTTTGGCTCAAAGCACCCATTTGTCCAAGAACCCCAACTTCAATTCAGCGGACTTTTAAAGTAAGGGAAGCTTACAAATTAGTTGTTTTGCGTTGATAACTGTTGGTATGCTTATTGATTGCCTTATGATCGATTGAATCTTTGTGGATGTTGATATTTTGTTGGCTTGGATGAAATTGGGTTTGAAGGAGAAAATTTGAGATTTGGATGAGAATCTTATGATTTTGTGATGAAATATTGAATTTATTGTGAAATTTGATGTGTATGAACTTGGTTGTGTGGATTGAGGTTGTTGGAACACTATTAATTCAAAAAATTGTGGTATTGGATTGAAAAATTTGAGTTTTTCCTTGGAAAATCATGGTTTTTCTTGAAGAGTTTCGCAGATAATCAATTATCTGGAATTTCAGAAAGCTTGTCTTGCAATTGTTGTTGGAAATAATCGATTATTAGCCTTCGACAATCGATTATGCATTATTCCGAAGAATTATTTTCGTAACCATGTTTTGGAGATAATTGATTATCTAGTAGGACAATCGATTATCTACTGTTCCAAAAAAAAAAAAAATTAAAGTTTTTATCTCAAATGTGAAATTTCATGAATTCAAGATTTGCTAATCTTCTAAATGATTTTCAAAGAAGGTTTGGTTTTCAAACTTTAATTGATTTTTGGATTGGTTGTAAGTGAAAGGTTGCTTAAATAGGACCTTTACTTGTGGTGTATGACATTATTGTATGAGGTTTTTCATGAGGTAGGTTACTTGGATAGGGCCTAACCTATTACCTATGTTTGAGGCTGGAATAGGGCCTACATGGTGTTAATAATGGTGTGTTGACATGTTGCCACACACACACACACACCACACACACACACATATATATATTATATATATAGATGTTGTTCCTCACGCTGGTGGGCTGCTTAGATAGGGCTCTTACCTGTTGATTTTGATTGAGGCCAGATTGGGGCCATTATGGTGTGATGGATATGAGTGGTCATTGGAGGGTCCCTGAGTTTATTGGTGTGGTTTAATGGTTGATGGTGTGTAATACATGATTGGTATGCCTACGTTGGCGGCTGAGTTAGTTGATGATGGACCTCCTACTGTGGTATGGACAGGTGGCTGGGGTAGTTGATGATGGACCTCATGTCATTGTGTGGATTGACAACTGAGGTAGCTAACGATGGACCTCATGTTGTTGTGTGGAAACTGAGGTAGCTGACGATGGATCTCAGGCTATTGTGTTGTGGATTGGATATGTAGAGGTTGAAAGTATGATGCATTAGTATTGTGATTGATATCACTAAGTAAGAATGTGACTATATATCATGAAATTTTATTGAATTTTTATATATATAAGTGAGGTTTTTGTCTATAACTAATGACGTCTTTAATGGTAATGGTTGTGTGTTGTTGTTGTTGTTCTGATTTCTTGGTAATTATGGTTGTGATTGTGATGTGTGTTGGTAGAAGAAGGTAGCATTGTTGTTTTGGTTGTTTATTGTTGTGGTTGCTATTATGGTTGGAGTGGTAGTAAGGTGTAGATAATGCTTTGTTGTTAATATTGTTGCTATTTCTGTTTATTATTGATATGGGATGAGGAGATTTTCTATTGCTTTACTTTTAAAATATATGTTTTATTATTTCAAGTAAGCTTACCCTTGCATTGTTTGCACGTGTGGTTCGTGCCTATGATGATCACGTCGTTTGGCGTGGGAGCACAAAGAGAGGTGTCTGCAGATCTAGCTTCTCTAAGCTGATAAAGGAGGTCTCAGATGAAGATTTTTGGAGACCTATTTTGGGGGAGGGGGGGGGAGGCTCTTCTGGAAGCTCCTTTCTTTTGTGTTGGTTTTTGATGTGAAATTGTTATATAGTTGACCAGCTATAGGAAGATATGTTATTGTATGTAATCTTAATCATACATGATACCTTTGGATTCATATAAATTTTATAGTATGAATAGGGATATAATCAGATTTGTTAATGTCTAAACTTATGATGAATGATGAGGAATGTGAGTAGTACTGTAGCAGTTAGAGGGTCGTTGCAAATAGCATCACTACACCACGGGGGCTGACTAGCACTACACGTGGTCCACAACCACTAACAACACTATGCAGGTCCATTCCAACCTCAAACATAGTCAACATAAGGCCCTATCTAAGCAGCTCAGACCTCGTGAGAAATCTCACACAACTACTCACCCACAACTAGTGGAAGTCCTATCTAAGCAACTTCCACTTCGCAACAAATCCAACAATCAACCACAATTTGAAAACCAAGACCTTCTTTGAAAACCATTTGGAAGATTGATAAATCTTGAGATTCACAAAACCCTTCAGAATAATTCAATTTCTTTAATTTAAAGAAATCATATTTAAATTGAAAACTTTCTAGCATTCCCAAATAAGACTTTTGAAAATGCATAATACCCTTTTTATATATGTATATGCATGATAGTTCACATTTTGAAGTAGAAACTTTAAAATCTGAAATAACACATTCAGTTCTAAAATAATAGATATCTACTATATAATTATATCAGTTTAGTAAAAATGCACCAGAGTTCATTTTTTGGTAGAGATAATCGATTATAGGTTTTCATAATTAATTATTTTAGAACCAGAATCAGTAAAACAATTCTTACAACCCAGATAATTGATTATAGGTTTCCATAATTGATTATTCTAGAACCAAAATCACAAAACAACTCCTAAAACTCCAGAAAATTGATTATGGAGCTCCCATAATCGATTATCTACGACAAAACACAATTTTCTGTAGAAACTTAAACCATCCAACCACACAAAGGCAGATTTTGAAGCAATGGGGTTCTAACATCATCAATCCACCTCAAGCTCATACACATCAAATATATAACCAATTCAACATCTCATCATGCAATTCATAGATTTCTCATCCAAATCACAGATTTTTCCGAAAACCCTTTCATCCAAAATTTCACCACAACTCACACACAATCTGAATTTAGACCGACCCAAGGTAATATTCACACACAAACATGTTCATACATCACAAATCTAACAAGCGTAAGCTTTCCTTACCTCTCGAAGCTTCCAAAAATCTGAATTCGGGGAAGAGAAAACGTGAGAGATGCAGAACCTTTAGCAAAATCTCTAGAGCAAGCACTACTCCTTACTAAGAGAAATGGAATGGTCTTCAATCTTGCCTCTATGTAGTGGGTTTGAGAGAGTTTTGAGAGAGGGACGTGAGAAATGAGAGAATGAGGGAATAAGAGAAAAAATGAAAATAGGAAGGGCTTGGCACCCCTTTATATATATAAAATATAAAGCTCTCTTGGGTCCTCACATTGGCTTTGGGCTCACTAAGACCAATGGTTCATCTAACCATCCTTTGAGACTCGTAACTGGTTCAACTCAATTTTGTTCCCTCCAAACCTAAACAACACCAACAACACTCTCAATTTGGCTCAAGCCCATTTTCTCAATTCCCTAATCTCAAACAAGAATTCCATGACAACAACATAAAACTAAAACCACACAACAACAATTATTTATTTATTTGTTTTGAACACTATGATCACATTTATTTCTACTTTTTATTTATTAAACCACTAAATCATACATTAAGAAAAACATGGTGTTACACTTACCATATATGAGAGTTGTAATTAGATGATAGTGTAAAATTGCTTTACACTATCAGTGCATAACATATTTTCTCTTATTATATTCAATTAACTATGTTACCTAGTAGCATGCAAAAAATTTAGTAAACTTGTGCACAACGTTTTAAATTGCAGCTGCAATCACACTTTCATCACGATCTTTGATGTTGTGAGAAATTATGGACAAATACAATCAATATAACCACAGTTGTGATCACGATGTAATCATAAACTTTGATATCGTGGTTGAAATTACAACCATAAATCATTTTTTAAAACTTGCTTTTGTCCATCTTGATCAGTTAATAGGTATGTGGTATTGGTACATGATCATGGTTCATTTAGGTACGTAGTTTATCACTTTTTAAGTTATTATTATAAGACTTCTTTTAACAAGAACTAGGAATGCAATATGCAGTATAGTGAATTTTGTAACATTTTGTTTTTCCTAATGCATGACTAAATGTTTTAATAACTAAAAAGTGGAAACTTAATATGTAATCTAGTAAAGAAATAAATGAATTGTTATGTATGGTACATGGTATGTAGTGATAGTTATGTATTGTATGTTTGAAATTTCGCTTTGAATTTAGGAAACTTGATATATGTGCTTGAGTCAATGTGGGTGTGTTGTGAGTGATTTTGGGCTTTTGAGAGAAAATAGTTAAGTTGAACTAGTTTGAGTTATGGGGAGTGGTTTCATGAGTCATGATCCTCAGATAGCCTAAAGTCCGTGTGAGAACTCTAGGAAGTCGATGTATAAAAGGAGGGAAGGGGGGAGTTTCTCTCATTTTGTCATTCTCATTATCTCTCTTCTCTTCATCTCTCTCTATCTCTTTCTAGTTTTCTCAAGTTATTAAGTGTAGTCAAGGGATTCCAAGCTTAGTTTAGTCTTTTGGATTAGAGGAGGATCAATCTTTTGAAGTTTTGTCTCAAGATATCAAGTTCTCAAGGAACCTAAATCTAGATTTGGAAGCTTTTAGAGGTAAGGGAAGCTTACTATTGGTTAATTTTGTGTTTGTGATTGCTAATATGTTGATTTAATGCTTTAGAATTGATTGATTTTTGTGAATATTTTGTGCATATGGGTTTTGACAACAAAATGGGTTTAGAAAGGGGATTTGAGATTTATGGATGATTTATGGATAAAATTGTTATGTAATTGATTAGAAAGGTATTAGAAGTAACAATTTGTCAAAAATGGTTGTTGGTTGTTGATTTGCAAACAAAAAGATTGCACTCGTGTCCAGCGATGGATTCTGTCGCTTAGCGACAAAAATTATCATTTAGTAATGGATATTGATGACTCTTTAGAAGTCACTCACTTAGCGACAAAAATTTCACTTAGGACAGATGCTGATGACTCTCTGTAAGTCATTTCCTTAGTGACAGAAATTGCGCTTAGCGAGAGAAAAACAGGATTTTCTTTGTTTTATTATTATTGTTGTTGGTTGTTGATGATTTTATTGATTCTTATGGATTTCAAATGTATATTTTAAGATAATGGATGTTCACATGGTTTTTTAAACTAGCTTTTGGTTTTTCTTTATGATTATTGTGGATTTGTTTGATAAATTGTTGAAAAGTGATAATTGGGTGGAAAATTGCTTAGATAAAATTTCCACTGGTTATGTTGTGTTGTTATGGTGAGACTTCTCATAGGGGATGTTGTAACACCCTTAATTTTAGAGAATATTAATATTAATATTTTATTTTCAATAGACGCTTACATATTATTGTTTTTTATTATTACTATTGTTTCGATACATAGGAACATGGCATGAAAGTCTAAATATCAATTTTGTACCATGAGAAATTAACATTTTCCCAAGACAAAGGATTGTATTTAGACTTATACAAGTTAGAAATCTATAGAACTAGGGATTCTAATCGTTAGAAATATAGGTACATTAGGATAGAAAAATGCTAAATAAATATAAAAATATGATAAAATGATATTTTAAACATGGAAACATGCTTAGAATATTATTTTATATTATTGTGAATTTTTTCGTAATTTTTGGAGATGTTTCAATTTTGACTCAAAGTGCTCACGGGTAACTTTGCGAGCACAACTATAGATATTTAGAGAACTCGAAAAATTATAAAAAAATTTGGAAAGCTAATTTAATGTGTTTAGAAGAGTTTTGTAAAGAAAAATTATAGATTTCTACTCTCTAAATTATTAATGAATTATAACGTTTTAAGAGGAGCACCAACACATTTTATAAAAAGGGAAGAGAGGAACACCCCGTAAGTTTTTCTTTTCTACAAACCTAAGACAGATTTCAGCCTCCCTCTCTAAAACTAAACCCTAATTTCGTTTCCCTTGAGGCATACAAACATCCAAAGGCTTGTTCCTCTCTTGATCAAGCTTGTAGGAGTATTGAGACTTAGCTTCTTATATCTTCCTGCTGTCATCTACACTTGGCAGTACATAAGGTAAGGGGAAGAGGTTTAGTTGCCTTTATATGGTCTGAAATTGAATGATAATGGAGATTCTCTTGATCTCCTTGATTGTATACATGTATTGAAGCTAATCCATGAGTGTTGTGTGTATTTTTTTTTTATATCAACTCTGTTTTCTTTCAAACAAGTAGCTTGCTCATCATTTCTTGCTAATTAAATCTCTTTTAAAATCATATTCCTGCTGTAATTCATGCCTGAAGTGGTTATAGGTTGAAGCTCTAACTTGTATGCATGTGTATGAAGCTCAATGATTTAATCTGGTCATTTGAAAAGCAGAGAATCTGTCAAAAACGTGATTACTATTTTGGGTTTGAATTGGTGTGATAAATTAGGGAATTAACTTACTTTTGATTATGATTTTAAGCCACAAAAGGTGTTATGTCATTACCAAATTTAAAGAGAGTGAAATTGTGCTCAAACTATGTATTAGAAGCATGAAATTAATGAGTTTCTGCATAATTTTACTGCTGCTGTCTTGCTATGTTTAAGGCTAATAAAATCACATTTTTGTGAGATAAATGTTGCCTATTAATTGTATTTTGAGTTGTATATGATCCATCTAAAATTTGGCAACCATTAGAAGCCATTTGAACATGATTTACTACTTTAAATCACCATGTGACAGCAAAAAAACGAAAATCTGTTATGCTATAGTTTAAGCATGAAAAACTGCACTTAAATGAGATTTAAAGTGTGTTACTTGTAGAAATTAGGTGCCTTATAGTTAGTATATGGTACCTTTAAAGTTTGGTAAATGTTGATAGTCTTTTTGACATGTGTTGACACTTGAAATTAGCCATGATACAGTATATACGAGTTGCTGTCCTGCGGTTATATAACAGTGAAAAATTTATATTTCTTAGTGTTTAAATGATATATAATTGATTAATAATGGATGTCACCACATTAAAGAACATAAAGGAAGGGGATTGAGTGAATTAAGATGCATTTTGAGCCATAGAGAGCATGTTTATGTATATGGGTTGCATGCTGTCCTGTTTTTAAATATGACAACAAAAATCAGTTTTAAGATAGAGTTTTAGTACATTAGAAGGTTTGAGATTTAGTTAATGATGGATTGGAGTTAGTAAAAGAAATTCATTATATGTTGTAGAGGAAAATCAAGCCAACAAGAAGAAGCTTTTTAGAACACTAACTTTAGTTAATTAAATTTGATTCCTATTTTGAGAAAGAATATTATTATTTAGACTAAATGAGGAAAATGAACAAAAGGCTTTTTGATCGAATATTAGTAGAGTATCTTGAACTAAAGAATCATGTGTAGAAACTAAAATTGATCTTGCTAGCTTATATAAGTGCAATATGGCTATTGTGTAGTATTGAATGGAATGATAACTTTGTTTTGATTATTTTACTCGAGTTAAAGTGTTGAGATGCTATGTTTTTACAGTTTTAAAATTGAGATTGAGATATGACTATTGTGGTAAGCTTGAAAGCTACCAAATGATAAGGCCATGAGAGCCTATGTGAAAATGAACTGATTGTTAATATTGAAATGAAATTGAGATTGAGACTAGTTGGAAATTATGGATTGTATTATTAAGCAAGTGGTGTCTCTGTTGTTATTTGACCATACCCTTGTTGTGGTATGTGGGATAGTACCAAGAAATAGAGGAGACTCTGCCGGATTTCTAGGAGAAATTTTATAACCATTAGTTGAGTATTTGGGTTAAGATAGAAAGCATACATCATATGCATTGAGTAAAGTAAAATGTGAGATGGGTAAACCACAGTATGGTACCTGAGGGATGTATGCAGGACTCTCGGAGTCTTGGGGGTGTAAAGAATTGGGTTGTGAAATCCCATGAGCTAGGACTTGCAATGCTGAGCTAGGAGTATTCACCTTATCTAGCTTAATAACCCCGACAACTACTGAGCATATCCATGATTGGTGAGAGTATTCCTTCAAAGAAAAGACTTGTGTTTGTTTGTAAAAAGAAGTGCCACGAAGGAGTATTAACTCCTGATCATCACCTAAATGAAAAGTAAAGTCCTCTAATCATGGAATTAGAGGCATGGGTCCACATGCATGAGTCTGTTAAACTTAGATGAAACTTTAGTACCCTTCTGCATTGCATCCTCAGGTGATCACTCGCAGTGATTATTCTATTTGGTTGGAACCATTAAGGTTCATTGTCTTTGACCTTAAATATAAGGGTGATGTGACCTCACTCCTTTTTCTTCCTTTTCCATGTTTTTGTATGTGTTAGTGATTTATCGAAGAGCAGTTGACATTGATGGAGCACTTCACCCCATTCTTGAGGATGGCCGTGCACTGCACTAGCATGGGTCATTGGACCCATGACCCCTGATACTTCGAGGATATTTTTCAGGGGTTGTTACTATCACGTATATGCCTATTTTTACGACTATGCCAGTATAGACTGCTTCAATTAGCTTGCCCATGATCTATACTCAGTCATCTGCCCCTGAATATGTGCCAGCAACTTTGCCCTCGTCTTCATCACCTTCGTCTGAATCACCAATGCCAGATTTTCAGCTTGCATCAGTGGTGCAACATTATGAGTCCTCATCACCTAGGAGCATCTTGCCTCCACTACCTGTGTCACTACCTATATATGATCCTTCTTTTTAGTATAGATTTTTGTTTCCTAGACAGACTGTTGACTCTATTCTTGGACCATTTAGGTCTGATGGATGGTTGATTGACGATGGCCATGTCGTTGAGGACGAGGAGGAGAAGGATCCTGAGGAGGACTATCAGTAAGGATTCCATGGATGGGGTAGATTGAGGATGTAGATAGCTGACTACTCTGATTTATAGGCTTTTACCCTTTTGATGTATTATATATGGGTAGGCTAGGATCCTTATCTTTTGATGTTATGTATATACTAGTCAGCTAGGCTAATCCTTTTCTTTTTGAGATACTATGAATTCAATGATGTTGGTCTGTACACCCTTAACACCACATACTTCTGGTGGTTATCACTTAAGATGTGTATATATGTGCATGGATAGGCAAGTGTTGATATTGGTTTTATGTTTTATATGTATGAGTTTATGAATTTACTAATTATTTCCATCATGATTACAATTAAAAAAAA
The DNA here is from genome assembly GCA_004329165.1 of Spatholobus suberectus. NCBI lineage: Eukaryota > Viridiplantae > Streptophyta > Magnoliopsida > Fabales > Fabaceae > Spatholobus > Spatholobus suberectus. Next base: position 8,963,739 of record CM014730.1, on the reverse strand, counting down.
ATTACCTGTAAAATGTTTATTATTAAAGGCTAGCATTTAAATAAAATACTAGAAGAATTAAGTGTTGTGACAAAGGACATCACAGATGTAGGTCCTAGTACTGTGTGAGAATTTTCACAAGGTATGTGTTGCTTGGATAGTGTCTTACCTATTAACCATGCAAGAGGCTAGATTAGGCTTGCATGGGGTTGATGGTGACTGTTGGACCATAGGTGGTGTTGAGTAGGCCACGTGGTGTAATGATATATATATATATATATTGACAAATGATTGTGGTTCAGTTGTTCTTGTTTTTGTGGCTTATGCATACATGCATATGTTGTTGGCTAAGGTTGTATGGGGCTCATACCGTATATAGGTAGGCATGGAAGTTGTGGTGAACAAAGTTGCGGCTTAGATAAGCCTTCAGCCTAGTGCCTGGATAAGACGTGGGGTTTGAAAGCTAGGCCTAGGGGATGAGTGGATGGGTAATCTTGTAAGGGGCCAAGGTAATGTAGGCATTGTGTCGCAGTATATCACCATCCACATTCACTTATCTCGACATACCATAAAGCTTCTCCATAGATTAGAGTTTTGGCAATGCATGGTGCTCAGAAGACCATGGTAGGGGATAAAACCTGGCTGAACACTCTAAATGTAGTAAATCTCTTGAGAGTTGTATCATTCATTCATTGACATGTAGGGGTTGAAAACATGATGTGTTGTGCTGTTATGCATGTAAACTTATTCTTTGATGAATTGGATTCCAAATTAGTATGTTAATGGTTTGATGATATGAATTGTATTTTGTATATTGGTTTTTGATTTGTAAGCTTACCCTTGCCTTGCGGGTTGTTTTGTTATGGTTACTGTTGTTACTGGTTGTGGTTATGTGTGTTGTTGTGACTGTGATGATCACATCATTTGGTGTGGGAGAAAATGGTGAAGCTTCAGCAGACCCAGCCTCCCACATTTGATGGTGAAGACTTAGTGAGATGTTAAAGGCCTATATGGGTGGAGCTCTTTTCTTTTGAATTTGATGTATGTATTGTATAGTTGACTAGCTGTGGGGAGTTTTGTTTTTGTATCTCCCTTGGTTTTGTATTTTTGCGCCTGTTTATCATATTATTATTTTATATCTTATACGTATATTTTATATATAGTATGTTGATTACTTATTATTGAATATCTTAATAATGTATGAGATTGTATGGAATACTATAGCAACAAAGGGTTGTTACAAATTTGATACATGGTATGCAGGATTATTAAGAGAATTATATAACTATGATCTTGATATTTTTTAACTTGTGCTAATTTCGGATGACAATTGTGTTGAATCTCAAATTGTGCAAGTTACAGCCTCACCAAAACCTAGAATCAGTGATTGCGTTATAGGGATTGGTTTGGATATTTTTCCTATCACACATTTGGAACTATCTTCTTGTAATATGCTTCCTTCACTGAGACAACTATCATCTCCCAAAACCAATTAAATTGATGCAAGTTTTTACAAGGATGATAAGTTAATTTTGTGAGATGCCTATGGAAAATACCTTCTTATTTTGGAACGACATAAGACACGTTTCATTTCATTTATTTTACCAAAGACTCAACAATTATTTCATTTTGTATCATGCAATAATTTAACCTAATTTTGCATTCAACAAATCTAAGATTAGTTGGTCTTCTTGATACTTGGTTGCAGATTTTCCTAGTAATACCAAAGACTTAACATCCAACATAACAAATGCACCTTAGATTATTTGCAAAAAAAAATAAAATCTATGTCTAATTGTGATCCCTGACTAGCTTTAGGGAAATTGTGAAAATATATTTGGAATAGGGAAAATAATAGAAACTACAAGAAAATGTACATTTTTTTAGGGGTGAGAGGTAGCATGGCCATCCATCCAAATTTTACAAATGAACACTACAATAAATTTGACTTATAGTAATACTCAAAAACTATCAAGTTTAAAATCTGTAGGTAAATGTTAATTTGACATTAATGAAGAAAATTCCATATGAATCCATGAAGGAAATAATTGAGGACAATTCTCTTGAAAATCATAACAACCTAATTCAAATATATATTTTAGTTTATTTACAAGATAAAAGTAAAATATTTTGCATCATTCTATTATAATTAGCACTTTTCTTTCTTTATAATATGAGAAATCTTTATGAAAATCGCTAACTTCAAGTCTTTTAGATTAGTTTCATTTTTCCTTTTTTTATGTGATTGTTTTCCTTAATTTTCTAACCCATAAAGTAGATTAGAATAGGAACTAGGAAGATCAATAACTTAACAAGTTTCATTTTTTGTGTGTGTGATTGGCCTGGTGTGCTAATTTTCAATCCCATAAATTAGATTAGGAAGATCAATAACTTAAAGTCTTTGAACTAATTTCATTAATATTTTTCCATTTTTCAGTTGATTGATGTGCTAATTTTCTAACACATAAAATGGACTAGACTAGAAAGATTAATAACTTAAAGTCTTTGGACTAGTTTCATTTTTCCTCTTTTCATGTGATTATGGTGTGCTCAATTTTGTAACCCATATAAAATGAATTAGACTTGGAAGACAAATAACTTGAAGTCTTTGAACTAGTTTTATTTTTCCTTTTTGGGTGATTGGTGTGCAAATTTTCTAATCCATAAAATGGATTTGACTAGGAAGATTAATAACATGAAGTCTTTGGACTAGTTTCATTATGTTTTTCCATTTTTCATGTCATTGGTGTGCTTAATTTTTATCTAGGTCAATCTAAATCGGTCTAGTAATCCTATCATTGAGAGAAAAAAACCAATTAGATTGAATTCATGTAAAGGATGATGAATTTTTTTTTTATATGCAAATGGTGGTGAGGATTTTTTTCATCTTTTAATTTTTTTTATGTATTATTTAATTTGAAATATGTTTGGTCTATATATGATTTTTTTTTTAAAAAATATGAAATATTATTTATACAAAAACTAAGAATAAAGTAGTTGAAGATGGGGTTATGCTACTAAAAGAAGGGAAAATTGGATATTAATTTTTCATCACCAATAGAAACTGAACAAACCTCACCGACAATCATGCTTTGAAATAATACACATACCATATGATAACTAATAAGCATAGTATATTTATGTGAGGTATATTTCTGCCAAAGACCAACTTTAAGTATTTTCACTTAGTTTTTTTTTTTCTTATTAATTTCTAATGTGATTCAGCTTTATAATTTTTATTTTGTGTGTGTGTGAAACCTCCATAATTTTCTACCTTGCAAAGTAAGTTAGAAAACTGAAAAGAAAATATACATACATGTCAACATTAGTCAATACATATGATATATACTCTCTTTTGTCTTATATATTGAGAAAATAGGCTATGCACTGTTAGTGTAAAGTTGTTTTATACTGTCATCCAATCACAAACTACCATGTATAGTAAGTATGTTGACTTTTACGATAATTACCTTAAAAGTCATAACAACGGTGAGTTGTGATTGGTAGACAGTGTAAAACTTTTTACACTGATAGTGCATAGTTATTAAACTCTTATATATTTATCACTATAAGAAGCCCAAGTATTTGCTACAACTTGAACAAGTATCCATATGTGTGTGTGTGTGTGTGTATTTGATTGTTTATGAATTTGTGTAAAAAAAAAACTTGAATAGATCTTCTTCTGATTTGTAATTTTGCATAGTAAATCTAACTGCTTTATAAAGCATTAGATTGGTTTGAGAAAATTAAAGCTAGAAGGTTTAGATCTATAAAATATCTCTAATAAATTTAAAATTGAACTCTTTGCAATCTTTCTAAGATGCAACATGAATAACTAAGGAAAATAAGGAAGAGATCCCAAAAATGGATGTGTGTTAATGAACAATAGTGCTAGCGGTCATACTAGAAAAAATTCAATAAGAGGAAATAAAAACACCACGGAGAAAGAAAAAAAAGAAAAAACTTTAAAGAGTAGAGAAATTACCTTGAACTAGTGATATTGTTTACCATTTGTTCCAGCTCATTCGAATTGCTAAAGTGTGACACCTAATCACATTCACACTTATTTTCATAATTTATTAGATTTATTTTTAATTAAATTGAGAGAGTTTTTTAACTTTAATTGTGAAAAAAATATTTTTTGATGTAATTTTGGCATTATAAACAACATATGTTTAAGGTAGATGTAAACATCATACATTCCAATGATAAACATACATCATGGTTATCAATATGATACTTTAAACCTCGTTATAGAATAAACACATGACCAGAGAAAAAATAATTACCCTTCAAAAAGGACCTAAGTCAGAGCATTGACTATACACAATCCTACCCTTATCCTAGAAGAGAACATAAAGTGTATACTATAGTTACAATAATTCTTCTATGGCATCACCTTCCTTTGAAGTCTTTCCAATCTCAACATCCTCGAGGTCAGCATCCTTTATAATATGTCATGAACACAAATATAAATAGAGAAATAAAAAGAAAGAAACAAAGCAAAGGAGTGAGGATATATATAACCTCAAATTATTTTCACAAAAGGTTTGTAGGACCACCTACAACCTATAAAGCAAACAAGTTGTTGGCAAACAAATGCAATGGGGCCCAGGGTCTAACTAAGTTATCATGAAATAACCCAAACTATCATAACTTGTATGGATTCATACCCCCATTGATGATTATCATCAATCATCATCCATCTTGGGAAGTGATTGAGAGCTCGTATCCCCACATCATGGTGCCAACATCATCATTATCATCATTTTTCTTGAGAAACAAGTGCACAGCTCCTTAGGGATATACACTACACTAATCACGGTGATGTTGAGTGTAACACCCCTATTTTTATATATTAAATTAGTTTGTATGTTTAAAAATTATTTTAAGTTACCAATGTATTTAGAATAATTAATAATAATTTTAGAAATTGTTCGTAAATTTATTGAAACAATTTTTCAAAAATGACAAAAATATCCCTAGTTGATTGTGAAAATCAACCAAAGACTTTTTGACCTTAATATATTTTGAAAATTTTATATTAATTATACCTCATTATTAAAATTTTATTTTTATGGAAAAATAGTTAAAAATATAGCAATCCTATTTTAATTTTCAACTGTTTTTCTAATATTTGACAATGTAATTCTAAAAAATCAGGAAGGAATTTCAAAATTCTGATGCCACCATTATGCTCAAAATTTCAAGATTTATTTAATTGTAATTTTTAATAATTTTTTGAGCTAGAGCCTGGGGAAATTAAAAAATAATGGTTTTATCCCTATTTCTCAATATTAAAGGTTGATATAAAAAAAGATTCAATTGACATTAAAATGTCAATTTTAGTTTAGAATCATGTCATATATATTAAGATATAATTTAGGAAATTTTCTGGAAATTTTCTAGAATTCCTGTGTAAAATGACCAAAATACCCCTAGGTGTCTCTTAAGCCTAGTCAATATTGGTTTGACATCCAAAAAGTGTGAAAATGGTATTTTTAATTTATTTTTGGGTGAAATATCTAATTTTAGAATTTTCATAAAAATTTTGGTATTTTTTGAATTAAAATGGATTTTTATGAATTTTCTAGCTTAAAAATGTAAAATAAATATATATAATTTGAAATAAATTAATAAAAATTAAAATTTATTATTAGAAATTATTTTTGATGAAAAATAATTTAATTTTCCAGTTTTTCATTAAAATGAATTATTTTGATATTAAAAGTTAGTTTTTTCAAGTTTAGGCATTTTTATCGGTATTGATTAATTCACCTACAAATAAAAATTGACACATGGAAGCTTGGGGTAGTTGGTGGAGCACGTCCCCAACTGTAAAATAGATGATTCACCACCTATTTGGGCTATGTGTCCCTAAAATTAACTAAAAAGTAATTAAAAATAAGTTTTATTGTATCATCGATTACGTCATCTAGGGGACACCTAACCCACTATTCTCCTCTATAAATACCCATGCTTCTTAGTCATTTTTCGCACATCCTCCTCTCTCTCAAGCTAGCTAAATTCTTAGAGAGCTTCTCTCTCTAGAAAAAAATTTATTTTACTTTGTTTTTATGTTAAAATTTTACTAGTTTTCCAACAACTAGTAAAGTTCTCTTCCTAAGAGCTTTACATCAACAATTTCATCCTCTTCATCAACTATCTTAGAGGTAATAAGGGAAGTGGGGATGACTCTAAATTATTGTCACTTTGCATATTGGTAGGAAGGGTTTTCCCCTAAACCCTTTTAAGCTTAAGTTTTATCGTTGTTATTATTGTTTAATGTTAAACTTTAGTTTTTGCTAAGTTGTTACTTTGCCCAAATTTAAATTATTAAATTTTTATTGTGCTCAAATTTAAATTATTAAATTATACTTGCTAAGCTGTTACTTTGTTCAATTTTAGAAAATTAAAATGCATTTGCTAAGCTATTATTCTACTCAAATTTAGAAAATTAAAATGTATTTATTTAGTTGGTATTCTGCCAAAATTTTAGTAACTTAATTATAATTACTATGTTGTTATTCTACTAAAATTTTATATGATTACTAAATTGTTATTCCGTTAAAATTTTCATATTGTGCAATTTCTACAAAATAAGGTAGAAATGTTAATTGTACTGGTGCTCAAATTAAATGAGACGTGGGAAACCTCTACTTGAGAAGTTAGGAATTGATAGTTTGTGAGTAATGTAAAGCAAGTGACATGCAGTAGCCTAATACCCTGCTAGGGAAGCTATAGTTTGGTACACTGAGAAATGAAAGGCAAGGATCCACTTGTGGAGTTCTTGGGGGTAAGCATTGGGTGGTGAAGGTTCAAATGGCCAAGGTAGTGCCTTTGAGCCGAGATATTCACCTGACCAAGCTCGATAACCCCAACAACTACTCAATATTCTAAGATTGGTTTGAGAGTATACCTCTGTAAGTGGATATCCTGACTATTATTTTCCTCAATGATAATGAGGACTGTATCACGTGATGATGTTGAGAGAAATATATGTACTCCCAGTCACTTCCCATGTTCTGTTAAGAACTATTACCCACTAATGGAAAGTATGGATCCATACCTAGTCAAGTGTAGTCTGATACAACTTAGAATGAACCATAGGATCCCTTTTGTTGTTAGCTATGCTTTATCGTTGTTTTATGGTGGATTTCTTACTGTACATGTAAAAGTGATTTTAGAACAAAATATCTCACTCCATTATTTTCTTCTGTGTATGATTGGTCATGGTTATTGATGATATTAACATCCTGTGATGCTAAGTACGAATTAGAGGACATCTCAACGGCGAAAGACTTGAAGAACTATAATATTTTTCTTTTTGTATGAAGGATAGGGTAGATGAACATTGCTTTGTATAGGATCTTTTGATGTATTTTTTTTATTTTTCTATATTATCAAACCATGATGTATAGTTTTATAATATATATACATACATACATACATACATACATACACACACACACACACACACACACACATATATATATATATATTATATACCATTTTCAAATTCTATTAGGTTTGGAAATTTTTTTTAACAGTGGAAAAATTTTATATGCATTTTCATTTACTTAAACTTAATAACTAAATTAATATGAATTGTATTTAATATGAATAGGTATTACAGTGAGCAGATGTCAGGGTTATCAAGTCGGTTATGTGATTGTCCCAATATCTAGGGTGCTACCCTGACCATAGGACTCACAACTCGATACCAGTACCCTGTAGACCTTATCAGTGGTCCCTGCCTTCATCCCGTAGTGTACCAAACTATAACTTTCCATTCCACAAGTACACATGCTCTCACAGCATGGTCATCAATTCAACAGACTAATCATATTTCATCAACGCATGTCAGACTCAACAATATTTTACATAATATCATTTTTGGAATATCTGGTAAAGACTTAGTACTTTAAACAATATCTCTCCAGAATATCCGGCAGAGTTTTCTCTATGATTTGGTACTCAACTACTAATACATTTCCAAGTAGGTATTGTCACAGACCTCAAGAACACAAATATCCCAACTCATCAATCATAAAGCTATGATATTATTAATTTAATATAAACCTTTTAACCTTTTTATAACTTATTTTATTTCTTTTCTTTTCAATTCAAATTTTCAAATTTATGTGACTAAGTTAAATTTAAAAATTCATGTAAAACTTTATTTATTATTTGAATTTGATACTTATCCATCCAAAAATTTTCTTAATTTGATGAAATCCAACAATTTTAATTCTAATTATTATTATTATATGAATATTTTAAATCCTTCTTCTAAAATTATATTACAATGGCCAAAGGCCATTGTTCTAAAAAATAACTCAATAAATTTTTTTAACTGATTTAGAATAACTACATTTTATTATTTAATGGTTAATTTTAAAAAAATTAATGAAAACTTCCTCTAATTTTATTGTGGTGACCGAAGGCTATACTTAGCTTTGAAATCAAAATTTTTAACTCTTAAATCATCTGACCAATTTTAAAATTTTTGTAAAATTAATATATAATCTTAATAATTACAAACATTTTTCCTATTAATTATTTTGAAAACCATCTTACTATAACCTTAAAAGAATATTAAAAATATAGTTTAATAACATTAGAATAATATAGCTTATATATAATATAAATAGAAGTACAATTTGTTTTAATATGGCCGTAAGCCATATATATTCAACTAAAACTGTATATATGTTTTAATATGCGTATAAAAATAACTTAATTAATATTATGTTATTTCATTACTATTCCATAAAAATTTAACAAAATATTCCTTGAAATATATATATATATATATATATATATATATATATATATATATATATATAAAACTGAAATTGATATTTATCAACAGTTTTAAATTTTAAATATATTATCAATTAATTGTGCTTATTACTAGCAGTGATAAAAAAATTTTCTGTACAATAAAATATGTCTGAATACTATAGTAAGTATTCTAAACCAGAATTTTAAATTTTTAACTTCCAATTCATTATAAAAATTAATTTTTAACTAAAACTACCGACCAGATTACTAATTAAATCATTTAAAAATTATAAATAAAAGATATAGTTAATTTTAACCGATTAATTTAACAAATAAACTGATTAAAATTAAATAACCAAGATTAGAATCAATTCTAACCGATTAAATCACAAAAACATAACATATTAGTCATAAACACCACAAAATAATCTCAACACATTAAACCATCACAAGATCATTATATAAAATATGCAGTCATAGAAATTATCATAAACAATATATGCAAATAAGGAGAAATAATACTAAATGAGATTGGGGGCCAAATCTCTCCGACAAGCTTTTGTGTAAATGAATAAAAAGAGGTAATCCCCACTCCCCCCCTTAAAGAGATCTTGATTGAGTAAGGAGAAAGATTTTGGGGAAGAAAACCACCAAGAGAGTAAGTCTCTTTGCTTCCAAGATCAACCACCAAACAAAATTAATTGTGTTTTAGGTGAGAAGACAATGAAAAAAAAAGAAAAAAAAGAAAAAAAGGACAGTGGGGTGTGTGCCATGTGCAGTGGGGAGATGGAGAGGATGAGTGAATTTTATTTGAAGAGTTGTTAATTTATAGGATAAGTGTAAAAAGAATTGTGGTTAAATTTTTATTTTTTTGCCGAAGTATTTTAATTTAATTAAGAAATCTTATAATTATCCTTTAAGAGATAAACTTGGCTGCCAAGTGCTGACCGAAAATATCTCTTAGACAATGTCCACAGATTTTCATTTTTTTAATATATAATAGTAGATAATTATATAAGTAAATATTAATTAAATTAAATAAGTTTTGGGCTTTTAAGATGATATTGGGCTTCCTCAAGACTTCCAAGTCAAAGCCCATATAAAAACTGATTTTTACAAATTTTTTTATAATTTTATTTATTATATAATTTTTAATAATTATTTTATGCAAAAATATTAAATAATTGCCTAATAAATCAATTTTACATCAAATAAATGCTATTTTCAAAAATTTTATAACTTTTACCTTTAATAAAATTTTTCTGATTTCAAAATTTGTATGAGCCAAAAGTCTCTGATTGGCCTTTTGTAGTCAATCAAGGACATTTTAGTCCTTTCACACATATAAATTCAATTAATTTTTAGAAATTTTTTAAAATTATATTTTATTACTCTAAGCTTTTTTATAAGTTAAAAAGGAATTCAAATTTTTATCTATTTTTATTAATTTTCTTCCTTATTAGATTTTTACTAATTTCTAAGGAAAAAACAGACATTTTATCATTTTTTGGGCTCTGGTCTGGAAAAATTATAAAAAATCTAAACTAAAGTATATTTGTTATTCTGAACACTACTATGTACTCAAATTTTTTTCAATTCGTACCTAAATGCTTAAAGCAATTATTAAATAAATAGAAAAATAATAAGCAAAAATGAGGGTGCTACATAAAGAGCATAGAGAAATTGTTCCAATTCATTCGAATAACACAATAGGCATACACTTTTACAATTTCAAATATAACTAGGTTTTGGCAAAAGTAACTAATAACCACACTTAAAACATATAAGCTAATAGCCAAAACTTTATAAATTAACTTAATTAGAATTGTTTGATAAAATAAGTTGATTAAGTAATACATGAAAAATGGTATAAAAAGATATATTTATATAAGTTATATATAGAAATATAATTAGAATATATATATATATATATATATATATATATATATATTCTATTTTTGTTTTGTAAATAAATATATAAATATATATGCAGGTACTTATAATTTTATTTTTTATCAATTTTAAATTATTATTAATTTTTCAAATGCCAAACATTTATTAAAAATTAAAGACTTAAATATATTTTTTGTTCCCAATTTTTTGATATTAAGTCTTTACCATTACTTAGTTGTTATAATTGCTACTTAGTTTGTCATATGATAACACATCACTTTATACAGTTTTTAGTTTAGTCCCTATATTATTTTAGTAACTCTATTATACCCTACTTTTAGTTTATTCCTTGACTTTTTAGCCGCCAAGTAATGACAAGGACTACCATAAAAAAATTGAATATTATGTGTATTTAAAAAATAATTCTAAATAGACTAAAATAAAAGATTGTGTACATTATAACAACTAAAAACATATTTAAGCCAAAATTAAAATAATAAGGATAAAATAGAAGAAAAAGTAACCTACAAGCTTGTACATTAGTGAAATAAATTTATTTACAAAATATTTTCATTTGATCAAACAAAAGCATATAAGCTAGTTAGTCAAATAAGTAAGCAATAAAATTATTTGACTTACTAAAAAATTTAATCTAATTGTTTATAAAATAAATAAATTATCTTAATACAGCTATTAAGTTTGATAAATATTATAAACTTTTAATTATATATAATTATTTATAACTAAAATAAAAGATCCATTTTAGTTATTGGTGAATGCTTTTCCTACTTAACGCGACATATTTGATAAAAAAGCTAGGCTAAAGTTCTAAGCTATGCTAAAGTACGTTGAAAGTATATTAAGCTTGAATGCTAAAGGAACTATTATTTTCATATTTATGAATTCGTCTTCTTCATTATTATTTTTTAATTTTATAAAATCCACTTTTGAAACTTTTGTTTACTCATCTTCAAGAAGTGAATGTGAACCGAGAGCCCCACCACTGTGCCGTACAATCTTTGTCAACATAAATCTTGCCATTGAGCCTTTTGAATTTCACAAGCGAAAGAGAAAAACTCCATCATAATTCTCTCTCATTATCTTGCACTGAGTTTATTCTGCTGTTGGTTAAGATTATTTCTTATGAACAAAATTATAATGAGTCGTTACTTTCCCACAATATTTTATGCTCTGTTCCTGCTTTTATTGCTTACCTCAGGATTTACTGTGGCATTTAGTACTGAAGCAAAGTGCAGAGAGAGGGAGACACAAGCACTCCTCAACCTCAAACAAGGCCTCCGAGATGACTCTGGGGTGCTGTCTACATGGAAGAACGATGACAATAATAGAGACTGCTACAAATGGAAATGCATTCAATGCAACAATGAAACAGGTCACGTACAGGTACTTGATCTTCATGTTCTGGATACAGAATATTTGTCAGGTCTCAGGTGCAGTTAATCTCACTTCATTGATTGACTTGCAAAATATTGAATATCTGGATCTCAGTTTAGCTATAATGTTTTTCTATGGAGTCACATCCCAGAACTCATGGGCTCCTTCACCAACTTAAGATATCTCAATCTCTCGTATTCTGGATTTGGCGGGAGCATTTCTTCTAAACTTGGAAATCTTTTACAACTACAGTATCTTGACCTCGGGAGAAATGATCTTCAAGGAGCAATTCTTTCTCAGATTGGGAATCTCAGAGTTACAATATCATGATCTTGGAGAAAATGATCTTCCGGGAGCAATCCCATTTCAACTTGGGGATCTCAGACAGCTACAGTTTCTTAATCTTGAAAGTAACTGTCTTTCGGGAGCAATCCCGTCTCAACTCGGGAATCTCAGACAGTAACAGCTTCTTAATCTTGGAAGTAACTCACTTTCTGGAGCAATCCCCTTTTGTAATGGAAATCTTCCTCTCTTGCATACTCTTAGGCTATATGGCAATTTTGATAGAAATGCTAAGGATGCAGATTTGTTTTCTAACCTCTATTCTTTAACAAGTCTTGAGTTGAGTTCATTACATAATCTTCGCTCCTCTCATCATTGGCTACAAACTATCAGTAAGCTCGTTCCAAACTTAAGAGAGTTGAGGCTAGTAGATTGTTCTCTTTCAGATGCTGATATCAACTCTTTGATTTACTTTCATTCCAACTTTTCCACTTCTCTTACCATCCTTGAACTTTCTTCTAATCTGCTAACATCCTCAAACATTTCAATTATTGTTCAATTTTAGCCTTAATATTCAGGAGTTTTATCTTTCTGATAATAAAATTGCTTTGTTATCTTCTCTTTATCCAAATTTTCCATCTCTCAAGATCCTTGACCTCTCTTATAATAATCTAACATCATCAATATTTCAAGGTAATTTTAATTTCGGCTCCAAATTTGATCTTCGTCTAGAAACATGCACTCTTCTAGATAGAAGGTTTCTTGTTTCATCTACTTCCACAATGAATTCTTCATCTTCTGTTCTCTACCTTGATCTCTCCTCCAATCTGTTGAAATCATCTGCTATGTTTTGCTGGCTTTCTAACTTCACCACCGATCTTCATACCCTTTACCTTAATGATAACTTGTTAGAAGGTCCCATTCCAGATGAAATTGGGAAAGTAATGAACTCTCTTGAAGATCTTTCCCTCTCTGGTAATAAATTGCAGGGCAAGATTCCATCTTTCTTTGGGAACATGTGCAGACTGCAGAGCTTATACCTCTCACATAAACCTCCCACATAACAAGTTGAACGGGGAAATTTCTAGTTTCATTCAAAATTCTTCATCATGCAACAGACATGTATTTCAGACTTTGGATTTATCTTATAACCAAATTACTGGCAAGATACCTACAAGTATCAGATTGTTATCTGAGTTGGAGTATTTACACTTGGAGGGGAATTCTTTAGAGGGTGATGTCATTGAATCTCGTCTTTCTAATTTTTCCAAACTAGAATCCCTGCTCTTATCATACAACTCGTTGTCTGTAAAATTTGTCCCTAGCTTGGGACTAACATCCTGCAAGTTGTGCCTGACTTTTCCTAGTTGGCTTCAGAAGTTCCTTAACCTATCTGGATATATCTTATAATGGGCTTAATGATTCCATACCAGAGTGGTTTTGGAACAACTTGCAAAATATGTACATGTTGAATATGTCTCACAATAATCTCATTGGTGCAATTCCTAATATACCATGGAAACTTCTTGATGGACTGTCTATAATTCTGAATTCAAATCAATTTGAGGAAGAAGTTCCGTCATTTTTGCTACAAGCTTCGGAGTTGTCGCTCTCTGAAAATAAATTTTCAGATTTGTTTTCGTTCTTATGTGACCACAGCACAGCCGCGAAGTTGGCCACTTTAGATTTATCAAACAATCAAATAAAGGGACAACTTCCAGATCGTTGGAAATCTGTAGATCTGTTACGGTTTCTTGATTTAAGCAATAATAAATTGACAGGGAATATTTCTATGTCCATGGGAAACCTTGTTTATTTGGAAGCCTTAGTTTTATGAAACAATAGTTTAACAGGTGAATTGCCTTCTACTTTGAAGAATTGTAGCAATTTAATTATGCTAGATGTGGGTGAAAATATGTTGTCTGGTCCAATAACATCATGGATTGGAGAAAGCATGCAGCAATTGATAATCTTGATCATGCGAGGGAATCGATTCTCTGGAAACCTTCCTATTCAACTCTGTTTTTTAAGGCATATTCAACTGTTGGATCTTTCGAGGAATAAGTTGTCAAAAGGGATTCCAACATGCTTTAAGAGTTTTACTGCATTGTCTGAAAAGAGCATCAATAGAAGTGAAATTCAAAGTTGTATAAATTGGGACAATTTTACTTACTTGATATTTACGGTCAAAGTTTTTGTTTATTATAAGTTTTTTATAACATGGATGTGGAAAGGTCCGGAACAGGGCTTCACGAATCCTGAGTTTCTTCTAAAGAGCATTGATCTCTCAAGTAATGTCTTAACAAGAGAAATACCAAAAGAGGTTGGATATTTACTTGGATTAGTTTCTTTGAATTTTTAAGAAACAACTTAAATGGGGAAATTCCTTCTGAGACTGGGAATTTAAGTTCACTGGAATTTCTTGACTTATCAGGAAATCATTTCTCTCGCAAAATTACTTCTACTCTTTCCAATATTGATCGTCTTGTTGTGCTAAACTTATCAAACAACTATCTCATTGGAAGAATCCCTTGGGGAAGACAGTTGGAGACCTTTGATGCCTCAAGTTTTGAAAGAAATCTTGATCTTTGCGGTAAACTACTTGAAAAATGCTGTCCTGGAGTTGAGACAACGTTAACGTCTCAAGGACCAGAAGTCCTTGATGAAGATGATAATTTCCTTTTCTATGGAGCATTATACATGATCGTGGGGATAGGATTCTTCACAGGCTTTTGGGACTTAATAGGGCCAATACAAATTTGGCAACCTTGGAGAATTGCTTACCTGAGGTTCTTGAACAGACTGAAAGACTATATACTTGTAATGGTTGAATTGAACATAGCAAAGTGCCATAGGTGGCTCAAGGGCTAGAAGGTACATAATTCTAATGACTTCTTTCTTTCAACATTATAGTGTTTATTTCTCTGCTTCAGTTAAATAAATCAATAATTTGTTTTGATATGGAAAGGGAGAATACCTTTCTAAGAAGAAATGTACATCTTGGCACAAATTTAATTGTCAGAATTTACTTATTGAATTCTTTATCCTTGCTAATGCTTGCACCAAGAAAATACTTACTTCATTATATATCTCATACTTGTATGTCTCTCCATCACCCACAAATTGGTTTTCATCAATTTAATTAAACATTGAGTATATCCGATTCTCCTGTTTGTACCTTTACCAACAATGGTAGTTCCTTTTCCAAGAAATGATTATTTTTCTTATTGTAAAGAGATTATAGACAGTGTGTTCGGTTTCGAGAAATTTTCTTCTTTTCAAATGACTTCTGCTTAAACCATATTTTAAAAAATGCTTACAGGTTATACACTTTTTTGTACTCTAATGGCTAGCTAGATTTTCATTTTCATTTTCTATCATTACTAATGTTTGTAATATGAATTTTATTTTATGCCGATTAGCTTCAAGACTTGATTCTCGGATGAAAGCGTTATAGATTGCTGGAAGTGTAAGATTTGAAGTATTTGTAATGCAAAATTAGACAAATCCTATTTTGAAGTAATGACCTGCAAAATCACTGTTTCAAGAAGCTTATTGATTTGATAGTCTGTAATTGTATAATCTATTGGTAATTTTATTTTCTTTTTAAGCCAAGATTATTAATATCTAATATGTGAAAGTTTCGTATTCAATCTTGAATAATGTTGCCTGCTAGTAGCTTGCCACATTCAGACTACCTGCCCAAATTTGTACATGTCAGCAAGAATGCGAGATATCCAAATAGTGTTAGTTGATCCTATAGTGTTAAGACAAATGACGTATTTATAACCTCAAATATTTGGATAATAACAAGCAATTAAAAGAGTTTTTCCTTTAGCAATCGTCTGGTCACTCATATGTCACTATTGTTTGATTAGCTAAGTCTATGTGATCTCTGTTCTTTGTTTTTATGAAATTAAGTAACAAACAGCTTTCAGACGATGTTCTAAACGACTTGCACATCAATCATGTAACACTCCTTTAATTCTAAATATAATTCATATTAATTTAATTATTACTTTAAGTTTATGAAAATGTGAGTAAATTTTTTTTTTATACTAGCAAAACAAAATTTAGAAATAGAAGTGAAATGATAAAAATTGCTTATGTATATATATATCCAACTGTACATCATGGTTTGGGTAGTACATAACAGTCAAAGAGTAAACAAAAGTATATCAAAAAAACATATACTACCTAACCCAATATACATAAAAAAGAATCCTATACAGAGCAGTATTTATCTACCTTATTCCTTAAGAAAATATTATAAACTAGGTCTTCAAATCTGGAGGAATATCCTTTGACTCGTCCTCAGCAACATCAGGCATTGTTGTCATCTTCAACAATCACGATTAAACATGTATAACAAAAATAATGGATTGAGATGATTTGTTCTAAATCACTTTCACGTGTATGGTAGGAATTTAAATACAATTAATGAAGGGAATCTAAGGTTTATTCTAAGTTATACTACACTACCCTTGACTTGGTATGGATCCATACTTCCCATCAGTAAGTAATAGTTCTCAACAGAACCTGGGAAGTGACTGGGAATACACATACCTCATCAACATCATCACATGTTACAGTCCTCATCATCAATGAGGAACAAATATCAATCAGGACATTCATTTATAGAGGTATACTCTCGAACCAATTCCAGAATGTTGAGCAGTTGTCAGAATTATCGAGCTTGGTTAGGTGAATATCCTAGCTCACGGGCGCTACCCTAGTTATTAGGACTTTCACCACCCGATGCCTACCCCCGAGACCTCCCCAAATGGGTTCCTGCCTTTCATTCCTCAGCGTATCAAACTGTAGCTTCCCTAATAGGGTGTCATGCCACTGCATGTCCCTCACTTTACATTACTCACTAATATATTAATTTCTAAAGGTTCATTCTGGTCTCAAGTATTTGAGCACCAGTATAATTTCTACTAATATCTCTGCCTTATATTACAGAGATTTGATCCATACGTATCATTTACATAATTCATAATTCAAATTAAAGCACATAAGCAATAATTCAATAAAAATAAAGATATACAAATTAAAATAAAGACTGATAATTAAGAAATAAATCATAGAATGGTAAAAAAATTTCATAAAAATAATTTTTAAACTTAGAAAAATAATTAGAATTTTATCATAAATTTTTAGAATTTTTTCTAAAATTTTTGAAATTTAGTATTTCTAAGAAAAATGTGTCCATAGGCACTTATAGAGCACAGTTAGAAATACTAAATAAGCTTTAAAATTTATGAAATTTTTACAGATGGTCTATTAGTGTGTCTAGACCTTACCTGAATGATAAGAACTTAAATTGAAATTTCTATAGCAGTTTTCTAAAAATAAATTCATAAATAGCTCATAAAATAATTTCTATCTTTAGTTTCATATTATGAGATTTATGGTTTATTTCTTCTACTATTTTTGCTAAACTAATTGAGTATTACTAAAATTTGATAATTTAATAACTTAATTATTTATCATAATAGCTAAAAATATTTTTTTCTAAATTTGGGTAGTATAACAGCTTAGTAATTCTGCTATAATTGTTTGAATTTGAGTAGTATAACAACTTAATAATTATACTATAGTTGTCTAAATTTGAACAGCATAACTACTTAATAAGAGTAATTTAATTATCTAAAATTGAGCAGAGTAACCTCTTAGCAAATGCATTTTAATTTTCTAAAAATAAGCAGAGTAATAGCTTAGCAAGTGCATTTTAATTTTCTAAAATTGAACAGAGTAACAGCTTGGTATAATTTAATAATTTAAATTTGAACAAAATAATAGCTTAGCAAAAATTAAAGTTTAACATTAAACAATATAACAATAATAAAACTAAAGCCTAAACGGGTTTAGGGGAAAAATCCTTCCTACCAACATGCAAAGTAATTGAAATTTAGAACCAACCACACTCCCCCCATTACCTCAAAGAGTTGGTGAAGTCGGTGGTGCAGAGTTCCTAGGAAGAGGATTTTTATTAGTTATTAGAAAACTAGTAGAATTTTAGCATAAAAACAAAGTAAAAGAAATTTTTTCTAGAGAGAGAGAGACTCTCTATGGAGACTTACGGAAGAGAAGAGGAGTGAAGAGCTTGGTTCATGTTTCATGGCTTTTTATAGGAAAAATTTCGAGTTTAGGTGTCCTTAAATGACATAAGCTATTATGTCAAAATTTTTATTTTAATTTATTTTTAATTGAAAATTAGGGACACATATCCCATTAGGTGGTGAATCACCTCCCCTCTAGAGTTTCAACGTGGGATAGCAGCTATCCCAAAGAATCTCAGTATAAATTTTGACTGTTAATTAATTATCCGGTACCGAAAAAATCGCCTGAACTTGAAAAAATTAACTTTTAATACCAAAATAATTAATTTAGATATAAATCTGAAAAAATGTAATATTTTTCATCAAAAATAATTTCTAAAAATAAATTTTAATTTTTTTCGAATTATAAATATATATATTATATATTTTAAGCTTAGAAAATTCATATTACATTCATTTTAATTCAATAAATGCTCAAATTTTTATGAAAATTATAAAATTACATATTTTACCTAGAAATGTACTAAAAATACCATTTTCATCATTTTTAGATGTCAAACCAATACTGAGTTGGTTATTTGACAACTAGGGGTATTTTGGTCATTTTATACAGAAAATTCCCAGAAAATTTCCAAAATTATATTTTAATACATATGACATGATTTTAAACTCATTTTGACATTTTAATATCAATTGAATATTTTTTTCATGTCAGTCCTTAATATTGACAATAAGGACAAAATCGTTATTTTCTAATTTCTCCGGGCTTCAACTTGAAAAAAATTATTGAAAATCACGATTAGATAGTTTTCGCTATTCTGAGCTTAATCGTGGGGATCATATTTTTAGATTCCTTCCCGATTTTTCAGAATTAAATATAGAATAAATAAATAAATAAAACAATTAATTAAGTAAAAGTGAGGGTGTTACAAATCATGACTTAAATTACCTCGATATACGAAGCTTACATATCTACTCTCGAGAAAAAGTTAACTTTATGTGTGAAAGAAGAAATGTGCATGCGGTTGTCAGAATGGGAAAACAAATATGACTATTGCTACAAGATTGAGCACGAGAAAGGTGAAGATAAACAAACTGTTTTATCTTATCAAAGTGACAAGTCGGTGGAAGGCATTAAATAATGTATTTAATGCTCCAATGACTCTCTTCAACACGAAGGGTTTCTCCTGCAAATACTCACAACAGATACTTTTGAGAAGCATATATATAGAAGAAGAGTCCTTAAACTTAGAACTGACGAATCATAAAAATCCTTATCTATTGGAAAGTTCTCATTGTGTAATCTTTATATAATCTGCGTGTAAAACATTTTCTTTGTACTTCATTGTATATTCGTCTGTTAAAATGTTAAATCTAGTGAGGCAACTCACATTTAACCTTTTTCTCAAAGAAATTGGTGGAAGCCTGAAGAAGCTTTGATTCAAAAAATATTTAGGTTTTTGCTTGGAGAGGTAAGTAAAAGATTACTTAGGTTGAGTCTGAAGAGGCTTGTTGAAAGAATACTTGTAACTTGGATAAGTTAGTAGAATTTGGTTGTTACTAAGAACTAGACGTAGTCTCTAGGGTGAAACAAACTAGTATAATTCCTTGGGCATTCCAGTTTCTCTTTTACCATCGTTTGTCTTTTAAAACGTTTTTGAAAAACTTTCTTGTTATATCTCACAGACGATACATCTCCCTGAAAGGTTGTGCGAAAATTTGCTATAACACAATTCAACCCCTTTCTTGTGTTATCTTTGTGTTTTACATATAGTATGTCAGCTTCCATTGAGTCTCATCTTAATCACTATTTTCATATATATTCATATTACATATACGTGCTCTTCCAAAATCCCAAAACATAGAATTGACATTTACATCAAGCCTCATATCATAAGTCTGCACACCTTTTTTTGTGAGTAAATTAAATTATCTAACAAAATAGCATAATTACATTAAACTATTGCTTCAATGGCAAGATAATTGCAGATTTATCTCACATAACAGAATTGTATCTCATAATCTTGCATTGGGGTAAGTCCGTAATTGTTGATCCTATAGTTGGAATAAGAAATTGAGAACGGTCTACTATCATGACAAGGACAAAATTATAACAACGATGACACTGCAAGCCCCGTATAAGTAACTATAGCAGAGGCTGCTATGTCAGTGGTAAAAAGCAACTCTGAAAAAATGGTAGTGCTGGTCGATGCGATAGGCAAAGAATGTTGCAGTTAGTTGGTTATGTCATTAGCTAATCAGTTAAGAAGCCTAAAAGTATAATCAAGCCTTAGATGACTAATGTAAATCGTTAGAAAATTGTATGTTGTGGATAAATAGGCCTTAGATGACTAATCATTAGTTGTCTAATGTTATAAACTTGTAGTGATTAAAAGACCTAAAAAGAAAAAAATGCTGAAAGCAGAAAAAATACAAAAAGAAAAAAAAAAGAGTTTGACATAAAAAAAATAAAAATTAAAGAAGCTGCAAAAGATAAAATACTGAAAGAATAAAAACCACAAAACTGGTGCTCTTAATGCTCAGACACTTTCTCTTGCCCTTTCATTTTTCAATAAGCTACTAATTATTCAGGATAATCTATTGCAAACGATGAGTGAAATGCTACTCTTTTGGGTAGCTATTTTTTTTAACAAATAGGGAAGTTGCGACAGATATGAGAGCTCTAATACAGGAAGAGTCGTGAATATTTGGAGTTCTTCAAAGGACATAATGATTTCTTCAGTTAAGAATGATCTGCTCAATATATAGGATAATAATTAAAATCATGAACTACTGTTACGAGGTAACACAATTGGTAATATTGATCAGCGGTACATACCTCTGCTGACAGGATACCAACATTTTGAATTCTAATAATTCATTTTTCAACCTTGTCCCATGTTAAGAATTTAATCTACTCACTCATATGTGTGGGTTTGTATTTAGTTTAGAATAAATTCAAGACTTTATGTTATTAATGAGCTGATTAAGGAACTATTCCCTTCCAAGTACACGATAAAATAATAAATAAATAAAAATTGGACGTTACAAAGGAAATTAAATATATATTTTTTGATAGAAGGATATTAGGTACATGCATGATGCTTAAGTTTTTATTTCTTTTTATTATTGCAATTGTTAACCTAACGTAACATGCAAATTAGAATCTCATTCTATTAATAATTTTAAAACTTATACTTTTCCGTGCCTATATGACTTTTAAAATTAATCATTAATATAAATAAATAGATATTTTTATAAGCATAAAACAAATGTATTTCTTATTAGTGTATTTTTTTTATTCATAAAATTTATCATTAAATTCATTCAATTTCTACTTCCCAAAAATATTGCAAAAAGGTGAGAAAAGAAGGAAAAAAATGAACGCAATTGAGGAGAAAAAAATTAATAAAGATTTGATGTTTGCATTTGTTTATTAAGGTTTATGGCAAATCATGGATTGTGATTGGTTTAAATGTTTCCATCTACTAAAACAGTATCTTTGATATGTTTTTTCCTTTTTGTTTTCTCATCCCCTAAGAAACAAAGATATGTTTTCTCATCAATCGAAGGAAACTTTGTTCCTCATTCTTTTGTCTTTATAGCCACTTATAGACAATAAAGAGACGTAATTCGTAAATGGTTCATAATAGTTTATTTAGGAAAATCAAGCCACCAATGGTTCTTTAATTAAGTAATTGAAGTACCATAAACCAAAGTTAATATAACAGGTAACACATAAACGATTGTTTGAAGGAGATGTGGCTAGACTCATAAAGATGTGATAGGTTAAATCAATACTTAGCACGGATGACGTAATGTTAATGTAGCATGATATATATCAAATAAATAATAAAAATGTCAACACCTCAAATTACACTTTATATCATTATAAATAAATTTAAGAATCCATTCACATGTTCGGATTACATAAGATGAATCAAGAGTAACTTTTAAGATTTGAATGACAAGTCATTTATAGATAGGTCTGGGTGACATGTGTCGTTATATAGTGCTTCATAAATATTTGAATCGGTTACAAACCATAATTATAATTATTATAATTATTACACAAATGAGTTTTAAATAGATATATTTGCATTTTGAATTTGAAAATTCTATTAAATACCTGACTTTTAAATAACTACCTTAATTATAATTAAAATTCTATTGGTCATTTGACTTAATTATTTGTGAATAAGTAGCAAGAATAATGTATACAATTTTCTTAATTATTTTTGAAATTAGGGATAAACTAACGAGTATTTTTTGTTTTTTTAAAAAACTAGTGTAATAACCCATGCCATGCATAGGGTCTTATATTTATAATTTATAACTTTTATATTATTATAATTATTTAATATACTTCTTAATTATTTTTTAATTTTATAAAAATATCTGCAAGTAAATATGTACATCAATATATATATATATATATGTTAATTAATATAAATTCAAATAATTTTATTTTCACACAGATCTCACATTATTTTAATTTATAAAAATGTGTGCTTTAAAAAATATTATCTTTATCATTATATTCTCATTTGTATATATAACTTTGATTTATATAAAATTTTAATAAGAGTAATTAATATTAAAAAAATATTTTAAATTAAACTTTGTAATTATTAGTTTTTTTCTTTAAAAATGAGTTTAAAAAGCATTTAATGTCAGTGTAAAAGTTTTGTATAGTTAATTATTATATATATATATATATATATATGAATTTTAGTCATCCAATAAAGCTACAAATTACGTGTGTCATTACTTGGTGTAATGGCTTCTCTAATAGTTATAATACTCTTATAAGTTACTTTCTATTTTTAGAAAATTTTCAAATTTGAAAGGCATTATATTTCCCACCTTATTTTATTTAAAATATTTATTTTTTTCTCTATAATTAATTTGTAATTAGTGCATTCTCTCCACCTTTTTTAGTTATCGACAATGATCAGTTTTTATTTTTCATTCATATTTATCCTCTGCCCCCACCCATTCATCTTCTTTCTTCTTATTTGATACGATTATCCTCTTTGTCTCTCACTTCTCTGTTCTTCTTATACCTTCAAATACTGGTCGCACAAATATAGTTTTTATTTGTGTGCAACACTTTTCAGCAAATTACAAAAAACACACCCTCACCCTTAAAAGGAAAACATTCACGTTTCACATAAAAAGAAAGCTTACTTTTTGGATTCTTGGAGCAAGCTCCAATTCGCTCATCTATAGGTATTGGCGATGATTTAAAGTCCAATTTTTATGCTCTTTCTCTATCTTCAATCATTTACTCTTCTACCTTTCATTCTCATTTCCCATTTTTATTTCCTTTTCTACTCTCCCCTCTTGTATGCATTTCTCTCTATCAAATTGATATACAAGATCCTGGGACTTGGAGAAGTCACAGGAAATCCTTTGTAGCACCCACTATCACTTGGCTTCAAGAAGAATCGAACCTCCTTTTCTTAATATCATTCTACACCTTCCATGAAATTCCCTAAAAGCTTTTGATTATGTTGATATGATAATCCATATGATTGACTGTTCACTATACTGTAATAGTAGTTCAAGTTCCTTTTTTTAATTAAAAAATATTTTGTCATTAATTTGGTGATATGTGATGATTTCTTTTTTTTTTTTGTGGAATTTATTGTTACATGGAAGGATTCAAAAAATGTATAGAGGCTAAGGAATATTGAGAGTTAGATTTCAAGAGATTTGAGTGGCAAAAGTTGTGCCAGCATGGTGTTTCAAACTATGTTTTTTGTGGGCTGATTTCCATGTCAGCGAAATTTTGTGAATCTTTCTTTGTGCCTTTAATTGACCGGTCCGTCATAAAATCGCAGGTACAACATGGTGGAACAAACAACTTATTGGTGAGAAGGTGTTCTATTTTTGGCTTAAAGGGGATCCAAATGTTAAAAAAGGTGGTGAAATAGTATTGGTGGTGTTGACCCAAACCACATCAAAGGAAACCACTCTTATGTTCTAATTATTGAAAAAGGTTACTAGGAGGTTAGCAAAAACACATTTAGTTTAATTAGAAATTCCTTTTAAATATGTAATTATTCACACCAGAAATTTTTTTAACATGAAATTTTCTTTTTTAGATTGAAATGGAATATTTTTTTCGTTGGAGATGTTTCAACACGTTAACTTTATTGTTCCTCAACAATAAGGAAGTTCTACTTTGGGAATTCATTAAAGGAGTAATTGAGTGGTTAAGATGATTTGAAAAAATACAATCTATCCAGTGATAATAAAGTGTATCTTTACATCTATGTTCGTGAAATAAGAATTTATTTTCTTATTTGTTGCATATGCTTTGATTCCAAAGTGCATCTAATTCTGAAATATATCCCGTCTTATATTTCTTTCTAACTAGAATGATGGTTTAAAGAGGAACTTGATCATACAATTGTGATGCGTCAATAATCTCCAAATTTTAGAATTTGATCAAGCATAGCCATGGAGAGGGTAACTAGGTGGATGCATAAAGAATCAATTGAAAGTAGGCAATGCTATGGTCATGCAACTAATTGGAAGCTTCGATGAAATTGGGTGGGAAGCAGAATGATGGTGATAGGTCGGATTCAAGCCTCTTGCTTTATATCATGCATATACTGTAAAATCTTGATTTCCAATATCAATTATTGCAATACAACACATTACCTTAATTGAAATTTTAAAAAATAGAAAAAACAGTAATTTGTGAGAATTGATTGATAATTTGTAAACTCTTTCTTTTTTCTTTTTCAAATTTCCAATGAATTTGGAATTTAGACACTAAAGTTGGCAACGCTAGAGCAGCAAGGGGGAAGGTTGAAAGGGAAAGAATTAAGTTAAAAGAAAATGATGACAAAATAGGAGTAGCAGAGGATATTGCACAGGGTCTTCCATGGACAACAATTGAACCTATGGTAAGATAATTTTGTTATGTAAGTTCTTAGGACAAGGTCCATATGATTTAGATGGTCTCTCTTTTTTTAATTCAGGATAACAGTGAACACCCAATGACAAAATTTACAGTATCAGCTTTATTTTCATTTTTTTTGTTGAATCCTCTCAAATCACCGGTTCCCAAAATGATGCCAAGGAAAGTCAAAGACTCAAGGTAGCTTTATGAAATGTCTCACTTCTTTAAAGAAAGGGGGATTTACATATTCTGACATGGTTCTCAAGGATTGGTTATGTGATTGTCTAAGATATCAACTATATGATTTGTTAACTCTACTACGAACGCTAAAGCAAATGAGTTATTTAATTAGGAAGATTTTATATAAATTTTTTACATAGTGATTGGTCTAGTGGCTTTCAGGTTAATTGTACATGTAAATTTTATATACGATCAAAATCAATTGTTCAATTTTCTGAAATGCACTTCAAAATTGATTGCTTAGAATAATTAGATTGTCTATATATGTATTCAGTGTTATTAAATTTAATAATAAAGTGATTAATTGAAAAATGTTTATATTCATCATTTATAATAATTTTAATATAAATTTATTTTTGTCTTGACTATTATTTTCTAACTTGATAATTTATTGAGATGGTTTTTTTATCTAATCAAATTTGATTTTTTTTAAGTAATTACTTTAAATTTAATTGAATGACAAAATTGTATTTAATTCAATTTTTAAATTTTTTTAACTACATGATATTTAAAATTTAAAATATTAAGAAATTATAAGCAAATCAATTTTCTTTTCTTATTTTTAGACATTAAAATCTATATGTAAATTGATTAGTATAAAAAAATACATATAACATAACACAAGAAGATGAACATTTTGTATGAAAGTACATAAACATATGAATCATTATAAACTTTATATTTTATTATATGTTCAATATCTTTCTATAATTAATTTTTGTTTTTACGATTTTGGTATGATCAATATATTTTCTTTATTATTTTTTGCTCACCTAACTTTTTTCTTAAAGAACTTTTTCCCGTCAATATATAGGGATGAACATTTTTTTAATGAAAGTATGTTGGGATATTTACAGTTAATGCACGAGAATGAGTAATGTACCTGAAATCACATTAATATCTTAATTGTTATGGTGAAATTATACTTTTTTAATTCATTGCTATAATAATTTTAACATAAATGTAATTTTTCATGCATTTAAATAATTTATTGAATGTTTGATTTTATTTAACATTAAAAGTATAAACAAAATATAATGAACAAGGATGAATATTTTCTATGGTGTATGAAGAGAACTTTAGCCTTAATTCATAGGATGAACAATTTATCTAAAATCACCTTAAATTTTGAATTACTTGGAAGAAATTATTTGATTATAATTTAGAACTTTCTAATTATTATTATAAAGATTTTAATATAATTCTTTTTCCTCTTGCTTGCTTTCCTCTTGACTTATCTAATTAAATAAATATTTTCTTTTATTTAATCAAATTTAGTTTTTGGTTACGTAATTAATTTACATTTAATTAAATGACAAAAACTAAGATTCATTTCATTTTTTTCATTGTTTTCACATGATATTTAAAAATTAAAATCTTAAAAAAATGATTATACTTTTTTAAATTTACATGTTAAGATTTATAGTCAATTGATTAGTATAAAAAATATGCATAAAATATAACATAGAAGATAAACATTTCGCAGGGAAAAAACATTAGAGTAAAAAAAAAATTATAAAATTTATATTTTATACTTCATACGTTAAACTTATTTATTTCATTTCAAAATACAACATCAAACATGATCTATAGTATACACAATGGCAAGGTCTCTAATTTGACATAAAATTAATTTTAATGGTATTTTCAATTTATTTTTTATTAATGTTAACAAAAAAATATATCATTAACACAAACTTATAATGTTCATCAATAAACTCTTTATATCCTTGTGCGTTGCTTTTTTGTTTTCAATTTGAAAATATAAAGATTTAATTACACTTTTTGTCTCTTGAAGTTTTATAATCTTGAAAATTTTGTCTCCAAATAATTTTTCACAATTTTTGTCTCTAAATTTACTATCACAAATTTATGCTCCCACTTAGAAAAATACCACAATTAAAATATTTTTGTAGTGATTTTTCCTTTAAACTGCAACAATTAATACAATTTTGTAAATTAGGGAACAAAATTGCAAAAAAAGTTATTCAAGAGTAAAATTTGCAAGATTTTGAGATTTTGAGTGTAAAAAATGGAATTAAAACAAATATAAAAAATGCTGGACTAATATATATATTCTATTTGTATTGCGATAATACAAAATTATACCCCGTGCATTGCACATGTAACCATGCTAGTATATATAAATATAGATATAGATAATAGATAATAGGTGTGTATACAATGATGGTAATAAGATTTAAGCTTAAGATTTTGTATAAACTACCTAACTTCCAACCGTTAGATTGATAATAGTGGGTTAGGCTCAAATCTTATTACTACTGCTATATGAAAAAAATTAAAATGTCAAAATGTACACAAAGGTTGTAGAATTCGGTGTAATAATTTCCAGACCAAACCATCTATACAACATTTTGGTAGACTAACACAAGTAGCATGTGATTACGCCCTAGACATGATTTGACAGATTTTCCCTTACATGCTTTCATTAAATAAGTAAAACACACTTTACCAAAAATGAAAATCTCCATCAGTCCCCTATCGAAAATTCGCACCCATGTCTCATCAATTTTACAATTTTTCCCTTGAGTTATGAATAAAAGTGAAATTTTGAAAAAGAAGAAAAAATGGACTATAATTATTTTTTTGGTTCTAGATTAGGGCTAGGTTCAATAATGGCCCAATAAATTATCCATATCGATAATTAAAGATAAAGAAAATTTTATAAAAATTCTAAACCTAGAGGGCATGGATGCCTGGGAGGGTTTAGAGTTAACTTATTGCATGAGACAAAGGAAGGATGTGGGGAATGGAAAAGAAACTCACTTCCAAAGTGAATCATGAATAGAAGGGGAGGTGTTGCATAATCATTTTAACAAACTATACACATTATCAACAAATGGGGAGGATAGAATAACATGAAGTGATTAAGAATACCATAAGAAGGGGGTTGAATTGTGGTTTTAAAAAAACAATTAATTTGTTTATAATAGAATTTATACATTTTCCTAATTATATATGGATAATGTCAATGAAAGCTATTTATAATTGTAACACCCCGTTTTTCTAATGCATGATTTAGTGTGTTGATAATTAAAAAGTAGAAATTAGACATGTAATCTGAGTAATTAAAAGAAATAAATAAATTGTTGTTGTGTATGGTTTGTTGTATGTGATGATGGTTATGTGTTGTTTGTTTGAAATTCTAGTTTGAATTTAAGAAGTTTAAGATATGTGCTTTAGCCAATTTGGGGTGTTGTTGGAGTGATTTTGGACTTTTGAGAGAAAATAGTTAAATTAGACCAGTTATGGGTTATGAGGAGTGGTTTGATGAGTTGTGGGCCTCAATTAGCCTAAAAGCCGTGTGAGAGCTCCAAGAGGTTGAGGTATAAAAGAGAGAAAGGGGGGAGTTTCTCCCATTTCTTCCATTCTCATTCTCACCCTTCTCTTCATCTCTCTCTAGAACCTCTCAAGTTTTTAAGGGTGTCCTAGGGGTTTTCAAGCTCAATTCAATGAGTGGTAAGAGGAGGAGCGATTCTTGGAAGGTTTTGGCTTAAGACACCAGATTCTTAAGAAGCCTAAATCTAGATTTGGAAGCTTTTAGAGGTAAGGGAATACTATGGGTTGATTTCTTGTTAGTGGCTATGGATATGTTGATTTCATGTTGTATAAACGATTGAATTTTTATGAAGATTGTCATGTAGTTGGTTCTTGGTAAAAATGGGTTTTGTAAGGGGTTTTTGAAATTTGTTGATGATTTGTAGATAAAATTGTTATGTAATCGGTTAGAAAGATGTTAGAAGTAATTAAGATTGTTTTGTGATGCTTGGTGTTGATTAATGTAGTCAAAAATGGTTGTTGGTCATTGATTTGCAAACAAAAAGATTGCACTTGTACCTAGCAACGAATTCTGTCGCTTAGCAACGGATTCTAAAAATTCCCTAGAAGTCAATGGATGTTGAAGTGGAGCATGTCACTTAGCGACGGAAATCTCACTTAAAGACGGATACTGATGACTTTCTGGTTGTCACTCACTTAGTGATGGAATTCGTGCTTAGTGAGAGAATAACAAGATTTTCTTTGCTTTATAATTATTATTATTATTGTTGCTTGATGATTTTATTGACTCCTATGGATGTCAAATGTATATTTTAAGATAATTGGATGTTTAAATGATTTTCCAAACTGGCTCTTGTTTTTCTTTATTATTGTTGTGGATTTGTTTGATAAATTATTGGAAAGTGGTAGTTGGGAGGAAGGTTGCTTTGATAGAACTTTCACTAGTTATGTTGTGTTGTTGTGGTGACATGTCTTATAGGGAATGTAGGTCCTAGTTCTATGTGAGAATTCTTATGAGATATATGCTATTTGGATAGAGCCTTATCTATTAACCATGCATGGGGCTAGATTGGGCCTGCATGGAGTTGATAGTGATTGTTGGACTATAGGTGGTGCTAAGTAGGTCACGTATATATATATATATATATATATATATATATTGATGAATCATTGTGGTTGTGTTGTTGTTGTAATGACTCATCCATCTCATGCATATGTTGTTTGCTGAGGTTGTGTAGGCCTTCAACCATGTACAAGTAGGCATGGAAGTTGGATGGTTGACAAGACCTACGGCTTAGATGGGCCTCCAACCCAGTGCCTAGATAAGACATGGGGTCAGAAAGATGGGCCTTAGAGATGAGTGAATGGATAATTCCACAGGGGGCCAAGGCGATGCTGGCCTTGTGTCGCAGTAAACCACCACCCACATTTACTTATCCTAACAAACCACTAAGCTTATCTGTAGATCAATGTTTTGGCAATCCCTGAATGGTGCTTGGAAGGCCATGATAGGGGGTAAGACCTGGCTGATCACCCAAAATGTAGTAAATATCTCGAGAGCCGTGTCATTCATGCAATGACATGTGAATGTTGAAAGCATGGTGTGTTGTGGCGTAATGCATGTGAACTCATTCCTTTGATGAATTGAATGCCAAATTAGTATGTTGATGGATTGGATGAAATGGATTTAACATTATATGTTTATCTTTGTTTTGTAAGCTTACCCTTGTCTTGTTGTTTTGTTTTGTTTTGTTTCGTTATGGTTTCTGTTGTTGCTAGTTGTGGTTATGTGTGTTGTTGTGACTGTGATGGTCACATTGTTTGGTGTGGGAGCAGAGGGTGAAGCCTCAGCAGGCCCAACTTCCCATAATTGATGCATGAAGGTCTCAGCTAGAAAGGTTGAAGGCCCTTTTTGGGTGGATTTTTTTTTAGAAGATCCTTTTAATTTCCTTTTCTTATATGTTGTATAGTGGACTAGTTGTAGGGGGTTTCTTTTTGCATCTCTCCCTTGGTTTTTTATATTTTGGCTTGTATATTATATTCTTTCATATCTTGTATATACATACATACTTTATGGTATGAATGAGATTATAATAGCTTGTTGATTATTTATTATTGAACATTTTAGTAATGTATGAAGTAGTAAGTGGTACTGTAGCGACAAAGAGTTGTTACAATAATATTCTGTATCACACTCTGAAATTTGTTTTTAATAAAGAGTTTAAGCTAGTTCAAAAAAGTTTTGGTCAAAAAGAAATCTTTGATAATTCATATGTAGAAATTCCCAATTTCATCACCTTTCTAAATAAATCAGTTTTTGAACCAGCAGATTTTATCTTTGAAATTTGGATGAATCATGAATGAGGTAAATAAGATATGAGTTAAAGAGAGAGCACACAAGTGTTTATCTTGATTCACCCTTTACCAATGGGCTATGTCCAATCCCCAAAACTTTGTGGGTTTTTTCATTAATCGACTAGCAATGAGCTTACAAATAGAATATTGTTAACCTTCCCCAAGTTCTTCTCTACCACAAAACCACTCTAGTCCATGGGAGGCATAGACTTAATTCACCCTTTATAAAATACAGCTAGGAATCAATAGTAGCACACTGCACTATTCCTCTTTAGCACCTCAAATTGGTCTGAAGGTATGCACTTGAAAGAATAGTAGGTTTTTTTTTTGCGGTTATACTATGTAGAACATAGTCCCAAACCAACTGCTAGCAGAGAGGATTTTTTATAGTTGGGTCACCTTTTCACAATCTTATATATCTATACAAAATTGGATTACAAATTGTACGAGTAGACACTTTCTCACAAAGTGAAACTTAGATTTTGGAACTTTTTCTTTCTCTTTTCAAAATGCCTCACATAGAGAGCTTAATGCTCTTTTGTTGTATGTTGTTCTTTTCACAAAACATAGCTTCCATTTTTTAATGTTAGCAAAAAAGAATCTTCTTTGTACGATCAGTAAAAAAGTAGCCATTTGAGAGAAAGGATTATTGCAATTTGTAGTTGCTTTTGTTAGTTACAATAACTACTACTCTATGTCAGATATAGTTGTCACATTTCTATAGCTTTCTGAGGTCATCTACTTTTGAGATGCCTTTCTGAAGCACTTTTTTGATTGTCCAATAGAAACTTTCTTTTTTATAGTGAATCTTGCTCATAGATCTTAATTAGAATAGTTTAATGCTTTAATGGATTACTTCAAAATATGATCACCACTTAAAAAATCTTTAAAGCTATAATTTTATCCTTTCTAAAACACTAAACAACAATTTTAGATCCTTTCAACCCTTAAAATCTTATGCATTAAGGTCAAAAGGTTTGTCATAATTAAAACAAAGGTTTGGATTCAACATAATGGACCTAGGATCCTGGTGTAAGGGGTGTTGAGTATGAATATGGTGATGGAAGAGTAGTTTGTTGTAGTGGGAGGAGGACATGCTAAATGACATGTAGATGGTATTGGAATAATAACAATTGCAATAACACAAGGAAAAGGACCAATGCATGAGTATAGAAAGGGGATTAATCTCATGTTTACACGATCAAGTTAACATGCTAGTTGTTGATGGAGAACTATAACTCAAAGGCAGATGAATTTTTGAGGAAAATGTGGAATAAGTTTAGCTCGACAAAAATAACATCTTTCGTTTGGAAGTTAGCATAATAGTAGGTGCCAACAAAAGACCAGTTGATGTAGAGGAGGATTCTACAAAATTATGACATTGCTTGCCCACTGTGTGGAGATAAAGTCGAGACCCTAGGGCATATGTTCTTTCAACAAAAGCATGTAAGGCACAGTTGAATGCCAGCGATGGGTAAGAATCTCAACAACAATGCAACGAGAATGTAGGGGACATTTCTTACAATTTCAAGGGATGAAGCCTAAAGGAGACATTAATAAAGACTTCTGACAAGTGATTTAGTTTGCATTTATATGGGCGATATGGGGGCCAAAAAATAAAATAATTTTTCATTCTGAAAGGCTAGAGATAGAGGAGATCGTGGAAGTGGTAAAATTCTATTCATGGAATTGGATTAGTGCAGGAAATAAGGTTTCTAAACACCTTGCACCATGCTCGATTATGGAACCTATGATGTGCCTATCTAAAAAGGCATAATCTTTTGTCTTTCTTGAGGTCGCAACACAGAGCAAATGTAGGTAATGATTAGGAAGTGGGAAAAATGTTACGTACTAAGGTTTTAATGAAACAAGTGGTTAGGGAGAGGGTTCGAAAAGCAAAAAGGGAGGTGACAACCACTTTCACATGGTGACTAGCGTCAAAAGAAGTGTTGGGGGATAGGGGACACGTTGATGCCTTTGTCAAGTAGCATATGTCCTTTTGGAGGGCATCACCTTTATTTTTTGGCACCACAAATTTGTAAAGGCCTGATTCAGTGATTACTTTGTAACAAATTACATGGGAAGGCATCATTCTTGATGGGAATCTTGGGATGCTGCATAATGTCATAAGGAGTGCTTTCCAAAGAAGCCTTCTTTGGATTGTCTACTCATCAAAATCTCCTGGAACATGGTTTATTGAATGAGGGATGCGAACAGTAATCATATTAGGTGCATCTTACTATCTCGTGGGAGGGTCCTTTTATGTTACGATAGGTTAGGTGGTTTAAGCAATTGGGTGGATAATGTTTAACTTTTTGTATCGGGGTAGAACAGAAACACATCACTCTTGTAATCTGCCCTTGTATTTCCATACTCTTGCACGTCTTGGGTAGTGCTTGGGCCTTCTTTAGTAAAATCTTCCTTTTGCTTTCAAAAAAAAAATCGTTGAGTTGAAATAAGAGAAAATGCACTAATAGTGTGTAATAGTTTTATACTATCATTCAATCACAAACTATTATATATGGTAAGTTTGACAACTTTTATTATGAATGTTTGGCTTAATTACATATTTTGCCACCCATCTTTGATAATTTTGTGAATTTTGCCACCCAACTTTTAAAATTTGCGCATTTTGTCACCAAATTATTTTACTTACATATTTTGTCACCCAACTTTCAAAATTTGTGAATTTTGACAAAAGTTGGGTGGGAAAATGTGCAATTAAAATAGTTGAGTGGTAAAATTCACAAAATCATCAAAGATGGGTGGCAAAATGTCCAATTAAGCCTAAATGTTTTAAAAGTCATATCAACTTGATTTCTGATTAGTTGACAGTGTAAAAATATTTACACTAAAAGTTCATAGCCATTAACATGTAAAATAATGGTAATCAAATTCATGATAAAAATACAGAGAACCAAATTTGTAAAATGAGAATAATTAAGAGATAAAAGTGCAATTAAACAAAAAAATATTACATGGCATGATTGTGGCGAAATATAATTTATCCTAGATCCAAAAATAAAAGAAAATTAAAAAAAAAGTAAAAACTGACACATGGGGTGGGAAAGATGAAGCAAAAAATGTTCCGAAAAGTTCAAAATAGACAAATTGTGGAACACCGTGACAGACTACTAGTAACAGTAGTATAGAGGTGACATGTTTGTAGCTGTGTTTTGTGTTCATTGTAATGCCTAGCCGCTTTCAGGATCGACTACTGTCCCCACAAACCAACACGAGACTTTTTAGCGTGCTTTGTCCTCCTTCACGCGCTTCCTAGGAAACATCCCAAGAGGTCACCTATCCCATAATTGCTCCAAGTTTAGCACACTTAATTGTGGAGTTCTTAAGTGATAGGTTACTGAAAAGTAGATGCATCTTGTTGGTATAGGTAGCATTTATTAATTCCTTTAAGCTATCCTCAACTGTATAGTCTCACAACTGCATAGCATCTAGATCCCTCTCCTTTCGGTGTGTATTCGAATCATTCATGTGCTCCTCTCGCTGGAAGCCTGCTAGGAGCCACTCATTGTTCGTGCCTTATCTCTTTTGCACCAGCGATCACTCTCCGCCCTCGTCAGCGCTTGGGATGTACATTCATAACAAAAGCTAAGAAACCAAATCAAATTTAGAAGAAGAAGAAGAAGAAGAAAGAGATGGGAATGGCCATAGCGAGTGGTGATTTTGTTGAGTGAGAAAGCGTTAGCAGTCAGAGAGTCTTTGGAGAGAAGCCAAACTATAACAACCATCCATATTAAATGCAATTCACATTGATTTAGTTATTGTGTTTAAGTAAATAAAAATGCGTGATTTTTCTACTTTTATAATAAAAAAAATTCCAAACTTAACAGAATTTGGAAATAATAATAAAAGATGAAAGATATGACTGTATATACATATATATTGTAAAACTGTACATCATAGTTTGATGATACATGATAATCAAAAAACTAAAAATACATCAAAAGTTAGACACTATATTATCCAATATGTATATTAAAAGCGTCCTATACAGAGTAGTGTCAATCTACCTTATTCCCTTATATAAAAAGGAAAAAACTATCGGTCATCAGATCCTTGCCGTTGGAATGCCCTGTAATTCGTACTTAGCATCACGGGGCGTTAATGTCACCTTCAATAATTACGATCAATCATACATGGGAGAAAATAATAGAGTGAGGTGTTTTGTTCTAAAATCACTTTCACATGTATTGGAGGAAATCTATCTTAAAACAAAGATAAAACATAGCAGACAATAAAAGGGAACCTAAGGTTCATTCTAAATTGTATTAGACTACCTTAAACTATGTATGGATCCATACTTTCCACTAGTGAGTAATATTTCTCAACAGAATCGAGAAGTGACTGGGAGTACACATACTTTATCAGCATCATCACATGGTACAATCCTCCTCATCATTGAGAAAAATAACAGTTAGGATATCCATTTTAAAGATATACTCTTAAACTAATCCTGGAATGCTGAGTAGTTGTTGGGGTTATCGAGGTTGGTTAGGCGAATATCTTGGTTGGAGGGAGCTACCGCAATCATTGAAACTTTCACCACTTGATGTTTACCCCCAAGACCTCTGTAAGTGGGTCCCTGCCTTTCATTTCTCAGCGTACCAAACTATAGCTTCCCTAGCAAGGTGTCATACCATAGCATGTCACTTGCTTTACATTACTCACTAATCTATCCACTTCCTACTTCTCAAATAGAGGTTTCCGTGGTCTCAATTAATTTGAGCACTAATACAATCAACATTTTTGCCTTATATTGCAAAAATTACACAATACTTAAAATTTTAATAGAATAATGACATAGTAATTATAGTTTAATTACTAGAATTTTGGAAAAATAATAATTAAATAAATATATTTTAATTTTCTAAAATTTGAGCAGAGTAACAGCTTAGCAAGTGCATTTTAATTTTCTAAAATTGAGTAGAGAAACAACTTAGCAGTTATGATTTAATAATTAAAATTTGACCAGAGTAACAACATAGTAATTATAATTTAATAATTTAAATTTAAGTAGAGTAACAACTTAGCAAAATTAAAGTTTAACATCAAACAATATAACAATAATAATAATAAAACTTAAGCCTAAATTGGTTTAGGAGAAAATCCTTCCTACCAACATGCAAAGTCACAATAATTTAGAACCAACCTCACTCCCCCCAATTACCTCTAAGGTGGTTTATAAAGAGGATAAAATTATTGATGCAAAGCTCCTAGGAAGACAACTTTACTAGTTGTTGGAACTAGTAAAATTTATCATGAAAGTTAAGTAAAAGAAAAAAAATTCTAGAGAGAAAAGCTCTCTAAGAATTTGGTGGGTTAAGAGAGGGAGAGGTGCTCAAAAATGGTCCAAAACCATGGCTATTTATAGAGGAGGAGAAGGGGTTAGGTATTCACATAATTACATAAGCCATTATCTAAGCATTATGTCATAAATTCAATTTTTATTTATTTTTAATCTAATTTAGGGATACATACACCACTTAGGGTGGTGAATCACCCCTCCTGGGCTTGGGGACGTGCTATAATGGTGAATCATCCCTCCTAGGCTTGGGGACGTGCTATAAGAGCTGTCTTCAAGCTCTTCAATGTAATTTTTATCTACAGATAAATTAATCGGTACTAATAAAATTGCTTATATTTAAAACTTAAATTTTAATATCAAAAAAATTCAATTAAAAGAAAAACAATAAAAATACATTATTTTTCATCAAAAATAAATTTCAAATAATAATTTTAATTTTTATTAATTTATTTCAAATTATATGCATTTATTTTGTATTTTTAGGCTAGAAAATTCATAAAAAATCCATTTTAATTCAATAAATATCAAAATTTTAATAAAAATTATAAAATTAAATATTGTACCCATAAATAAACTAAAATGACCATTTTCACCTTTTCTGAATGTCAAACCAACACTAGCTAAGCTTAATAGTCCCTTAGGGGGATTTTGGTCATTTTACACAGAAATTGCAGAAAATTTTCATTAAATTTTCAAAATTATATTTTAATATATATGACATGATTCCAAGATCAAATTGACATTTTAATGCCGATTGAATATTTTTCTCTTGTTAGCCCTTAATGTTGAGAAATAGGGCCAAAATCGTTATTTTTTAATTTTTCAGGGCTCCGTTTTGATAAAATTATTAAAAATTATGATTAAATAGCT
The DNA here is from genome assembly GCA_004329165.1 of Spatholobus suberectus. Taxonomy (NCBI): domain Eukaryota; kingdom Viridiplantae; phylum Streptophyta; class Magnoliopsida; order Fabales; family Fabaceae; genus Spatholobus; species Spatholobus suberectus. The sequence goes on along the minus strand of CM014730.1, from coordinate 8,926,331 downwards.
ATTGAAATTCTGAATGTAATGGTGGGATTATAATTTTGAAATTTCTTCCTGATTTCTTAGAATTACATTGTCAAATACTAAAAAAAACAATTGAAAAATTTTAAATAAGGTTGTTATATTTTTCACTATTTTTATTTCAAAATACAATTTTTATAATGAAAGATACTCAGTATAACATTTTCAAAATAATTTGAGGTCAAAAAGTGTTTGGTTGATTCCTACAATCAACTAGGGGTATTTTTGTCACTTTTGAAAAAAATTCTCAAAAAATTTCTAAAATTATTATTAATTATTCTAAGTACATTAATGACTTAAAATAAATATTAAACACTTCTATCTAATTAAAAAAAAGTTTAATAGGCAAAAGTAGAGGTGTTACATTACTCCCTTCCTTTTAGGAATTTCATCCCCAAAATTCACTTATCAATGAAAAGGTAAGGATATTGTTGTCACATCTTTCTTTTTACTTTCCAAGTTGCATCTCCATCATCGATTTGACTCCATACAACCTTCATTAGAGGTATTTCTTTACCTCAAAACTGCTTTATCCTCCGATAGTCTATTTTGATCAGGGATACGTCATAAGTAAGATTTTCTAGATTTTCTCTTGTGCTACATCAAGCTCAATGATATGTGAAGGGTCATGGATATATTTATGAAATAGGGAAACATGAAAGACATTATGAAGATTAGAAAGATTGGGTGGTAAAGCTATTTGATATGCAACAAGACCAATCCTTCTAAGGATTTAGTAAGAACCAATAAATTTAAGGGAAAGTTTTTGGGATTTAGCGCTTTGCCAACCCTAGTTATAGGCATAACTTTCAAAAACATATGATCTTCTTCTTGAAACTTAAAGGGTTTTCTCCTTTTATTAAAATTACTTTTTTGCCTAGCTTGCGATACTTTCATTTTTTCTCGAATTAGTATAACTTTCTCCATGGTTTCTTGTAATATTTCAGGTCCGATTATTAGAGATTCCCTAATCTCACACCAACAAAGTGGAGTCCTACATTTTCTCCCATACAAAGCCTTGTAGGGAGCCATTCTAATGCTGAATGAAAGATATTATTATAGGTAAACTCGATCAGTGGTAAAAACTAATCACAACTACCTTTCCATTCTAAGATACAAGCTCTAAGCATATCTTCTAAGGATTGGATAGTCATTTCAGACTGTCCATTAGTTTGAGGATGATAAGCTGAGCTTAGTCTTAGCTTAATCCCTAAGGCTTGTTGCAAACTCTCCCAAAACCTAGAAATGAAATGAGGATCCCTATCAGAGATTATACTAAAAGCTAGAAGGCACTCTGTGTAATCTAATGATTTCTTTGATATACAACTGGGTTAATTTCTCTAGAGAAAACCTAATGTTGATGGGTAAGAAATGAGAAACTTGGTTAGTTTATCCACAATCACCCATATAGCATCATAGCCAAAGGTTGTTCTAGGGAACTTTGTAACAAAATCCATTGCTATACTATCCCACTTCCATTCAGGAATATCTAAAGGTTGTAATTCTCCAGAAGGTTTTTGGTGCTCTATTTTAGCCTTTTGACAGACTAAACAAGATGCAACAAACTCTATTATAGCCTTCTTCAGTCCAAGCCATTATAACAACTTCTTCAAATCTTGGTACATCTTAATAAAACTTGGATGAATACTTAGTTTGCTCTTGTGAGCTTCTCCCAAAATCATTTTTCTTAACTCTCTACTTTTTGGCACACAGATTCTTCCTTAGAATCGAATGACTCCATTTGAATGCTGATTGAACTCCAATTTCTTTCCTTCAGTCCTTGATTCTAACCTTTCTCGGAGATATTGATCAATATTTTGGGCTTCTTGTATTTGTTCCAGAAACTCACTGCTTATTTAAAGCATTCCAAAACTAATACTTCTTGGTTTTATCTCTATAGCTAAACCTAAATCTCTAAACTTCTTTATCATTTCCATCTCCTTGACCATCATTATTGAGACATGTAGGGATTTTCAACTTAGAGCATTTGTTACAATGTTTGCTTTACTAGGGTGATAATGCAATTCAAAATCGTAATCCTTCAGGAATTCCATCCATTTACATTGTCTCATATTTAGCTCTTTTGGTCAAACAAATATTTTAGACTTTTGTGGTCACTAAACACTTCAAACCTAGCATCGTAAAGATAGTGCCTCCAAATCCTCAAGGCAAAAACTACTGCAGCTAGTTCTAAATCATGAGCTGGATAATTAACCTCTTGTGGTCTTAATTGTTTTAAAGCATAAGCTGCCACCTCCCTTCCTGCATCAATACTTGCTTAGATGCATCACAATATACTTCAAACTTTCTTTTAGGATTGGGCGAATCAATATAGGTGTAGTGGTTAACCTATTTTTCAACTCTTAAAAACTAGTCTCACAATCCTCTGTTGAAACAAAGGTTATCCTTTATGAGTTAACTTAGTTAGAGTTAAAGCTAGTTTTTGAAAATCCTTTAATGAATTTTCGATAGTATCCTACCAATCCTAGAAAACTCCGTATTTCTGTTATTGTGGTAGGTTGTTCCCAATGCAACACTGCTTCCATCTTTGCAGGATCTATTGAAATTCCTTCTTTTGAAATTACATGTCCTAGAAAACTTACTTGTTCTAACTAGAATTCACACTTTGAGAATTTGGCATATGGCTGCCTTTCTCGCAATATTTATAGTACTATCCTTAAGTGTTCCTCATGCTCTTGGTGATTTTTAGAGTAAACCAGAATATCATCTATAAAGACTATCATGAATTTGTCCAAATATTCATGGCACATCTGATTCATGTAGTCCATAAAGATTATAGGAGCCTTAGTTACACCAAAAGGCATTACCAAATCCTCATAATATCCATCTCTTGTTCTAAAGGCTGTATTTGGTATATCCTCAATCTTGACTCTATTATGATTATAACCAAATTTCAAGTCAATCTTTGAAAATACTGTCGCTCTTCTCAATTGGTCCATAAGACCATCTATTCTAGGTAATGGATACTTATTCTTGATGGTGATTTTGATAAAGTGGTGATAGTTAATGCACAATCTCATGGTCCCATTATAACACCCCTATTTTTGCATAACAAATTATTTTCCTAATTATTCTATATTTATTTTTGAAGAACCAAATGGGAATTTCAAAAGTTTGACCCCTATGGTTACACTTATATTATTGGGTAGTACTTAGTTTAGAATTTTAATAATTTTTAGGAAACAGAGTTTGGAAAAGGGTAAACTGACTATTTTGCCCTTAGAAAAACTAAATAATTGAGAAAATAGATAAAATTAGTTAGAAGTGTTTAAAATTTATGTTTAAGTCATTTATGAGTTTAAAATAATTAATAATAATTTTAGAAGTTTTTTGAAAAACAGTATTTTGGCTTCAAAGTTGACTACGGGAGCAGACTAGAGACTTTTTGACTTCAAAATATTTTGAAAAATTTATATTAGGTATATTTTAATTATAAAAATTTTATTTTGAAAGAGAAATAGTGAAAAATGTAACACTCTTATTTCAGCTTTTCAACTAGTATTCTGATAATTGACTAATTAATTCTGAAAAATCGGGCAGAAATTTCAAAATTCTAATTCCCACTCTCATGCGCAAAATTTCAAGAGCTATCTAGTTGTAATTTTTAATAATTTTTTTGAGCCGAAGCCCAGAGAAATTAGAAAATGACGATTTTATCCCTCTTCCTCAATGTTAAGGGCTGACATAAGAAAAAGATTCAATTGACATTAAAATATCAATTTGAGCTTGGAATCATGTCATATATATTAAAATATAATTTTAAAAATTTTTTAGAAATTTTCTGGAGTTTTTGTGTAAAATGACAAAAATGTCCTTAGGTTTCCTATAAGCCAACTAGTATTAGTTTGACATTCAAAAAAGGTAAAAATGGTAATTTCAGTTTATTTATAGGTGAAATATTTAATTTTAGAATTTTCATAAAAATTTTGGTATTTATTGAATTAAAATGGATTTATTATGAATTTTTTAGCTTAAAAATACAAAATAAATAGATAAAATTTGAAATAAGTTAATAAAAATTAAAATTAATTATTAGAAATTTATTTTTGATGATAGATGATTTATTTTTCCAATTTTACATTTAGTTGAATTATTTTGATATTAAAAGTCAATTTTTTCAAGTTTAAGGCGATTTTATCGATACCAGTTAATTCACCGACAGATAAAATTAACATCTAGAAGTTGGATAGCTAAGGGAGCACGTCCACAACCTAGGAATAGCTGATTCATCACCCTATTTTTGAAATGTGTCCCTAAATTAATTAAAAATGAATCAAAAATAAGATTTATGACGTAATGGCTTATGTCATCAAAGTGGACACCTAAGCCTTCTCTTCCTCTATAAATACCTCCCATCCTTGGTCATTTTTTACACACCTCTCCCTCTCTCAAGCCACCAAATTCGTAGAGAGATTCTCTCTCTAGAAGAAATTTTCTTTTACTTTGCTTTTATGCTAAAATTTTACTAGTTTTCCAACAACTTAGAGGTAATGGAGGGAGTGGGGTTGGTTCTAAATTATTGTCACTTTGCATGTTGGTAGGAAGGGTTTTTTCCTAAACTTGTTTAGGCTTAAGTTTTTTTTTTTTTATTATTATTATTATTGTTATATTGTTTAATGTTAAACTTGAGTTTTTACTAAGTTGTTACTCTGTCCAAATTTAGATTATTAAATTATAATTACTAAGATGTTACTCTGCTCAAATTTAAATTATTAAATTATACTTGCTAAGCTATTACTCTGCTTAATTTTAGAAAATTAAAATGCACTTGTTAAACTGTTACTTTGCCCAATTTTAGAAAATTAAAATGTACTTGCTAAGCTATTACTTTGCTCAAATTTAGCAAATTAACATGTATTTATTTAGTTGTTATTTTGCCAAAATTTTAATTATTAAACTATAATTACTATATCGTTATTCTGTTAAAATTTTAGGTATTGTGCAATTTCTGCAATAAAAGGTAGAAATATTAATTGTACCGGTGCTCAAATTAAATGACACCCAGAAAACCTCTGTTTGAGAAATTTGGCAGTGATAAATTAGTGAGTAATGTAAAGCAAGTGACATGTAGTGGCATGGCACCTTGCTAGGAAAACTACGGTTTGGTACATTGCGGGATGAAAGGCCGGACCCATGGTTAGGTCTAGTGGGTATGGTATTGAGTGGTGAGCGTCCTAATGGCCAAGGTAGCGCTCTTGAGCTAGGACAATCACTTAACCAACTTGATAACCCTGACAACTACTCAGCATCACCAAGAATGGTGAGAGTATACTTCTATAAATGGATATCCTAAATTGTTATTTTGTTCCTCAATGATGATGAGGACTGTACCATTAGATGATGTTGAGAGAGGTATATGTACTCCTAGTCACTTTCTAGGTTTTGTGAAGAACTATTACCCACTAATGGAAAGTATGGATCTATATCGAGTTAAGGATTGTATAACATAGAATAAACTTTTGGTTCCCCTTTCATTGTCAACTGTGCTTTATTTGTATTGTGTGGTAGAATTCCTATTATACATGTAAAAGTGATATTAGAACAAATCACCACACCATTGATGAAGATCTATAAGGCTAGTCTGACAGTGTATTGTTTTGTGGGATAGGGTAGACGGACACTGCTATGACTAGGATCTTTTTGATGTATTGGGAATAAGTAGTAAATATTTTTATGTATATTTTAATCTCCTTGTATTTCAATAAATTTTCTGATTATGAAATCATGATGTACAGTTCTACAATGAATATATACAGATTTTATTTTATTTTTACTATCATTTTTAGATTCTAATAAATTTGCAAATTTTCTATTATTAAAAGCAGAGAAAAATTTTACTCATATTTTAAATAAGTTTGGGTTATGTTCAATGTGAATGAGTGTCACATTTAATGGTATCAGAGCAATTCTTTCCTGCCAAAGCCTAGGGTATGGCCTTAACCTCTTTTATGCTATGTGTTCTTTCATTTGTTGTTAATAAAACAGGAATGAAAAATGAATTGTTTGTTCTTATATCCTCTGTTGAGAAACACAAATATAAGATAAGTTTAGATTATGTAGTACTATTGAAGATAAAAGTAGACGTCCAAAACAACTCGCAATAGAAGAACTACGAAGAGCGGGCTATGCACTCAGTCGAAGACTTTGCTAAGAGTAAAGCTAGTGTTAATTGTGAGTTTGGTTAAAGTGATTAGTGCATGTCTAGATAGGTTCTGGCTAGGAAACACTTGGTACTTAAGACTGTCCATTGTGACCCACCTCTCTTTCTTGGTAATCTGTTTGGTGTACTACTTCATAGATTACTTTACTCACCTAACCTATAGTTTTATTCAAAGCATTGAATTAAACGATGCTCCCTTAGTCATGCAATGGCTAGAAGATCACAACAAGATGTTACTCAGCAAACACTTGAAAGAATGACCTGCCTCAATTAAAAGAAGACATAACCTAAATAAAACTCAATCCTTGATTGAAAAGATATTTAGAAAAACTTGCGAAATGATGATTGCTTGCAAGTTATTTCCACCCAAAAATGACTATTGTTTACTAAAATCAAATAACTTTATATATAACTAGTCCTGTGAGGAAATCAATATTAGCTTTCTTAACTAGAATATTCTTTAAAGAACATTACTCCTTTCTAATGAATCCTAATTAAGTATGTTTATAGGAACTCATGGCTAACGATGATACTCAAATTAGAGAAGACACAATGTTAGATACAGTACAAGTTCTTCATAAGTTAGCTGCGACAACAATTCACCAAGATAAAGTTATTGATTATCTAACCACCACACTTCTTCAACAACCACCTCCAGTATATGAAGTTTCTTCATCTAATAAGCAGAGTACCAGATATTCAATGCGACCTAGTACGGTATCTCAGAGAAATCAACAACCACATCAACATTGGTATCAGAATCATAAGATGAAACATGCACAATGGAAGAATACTGAGCAAAATGAGTTTTATAATAAGAAAAAGCATTTCTATTTCCCATCTCAATTCTCCAAGAACACTTCTGAGAAGAAAAATTATGCCATTAGGAATTTAAATTTCAAAGCTAAAGATACTATTCGTTGCTTTTGATGTGGAGGACCTCATCTAGTTAAAGATTGTGGGTAGCAGATCATAACTTGTTTCAATTGTAAGAAAAGGGGACACTACAACACACACTGTAAGGAACCAAGAAGGGAACCTAGCAATAATAACCAAAGGAATAGCAACAATGGATTTCAAGTTGAAGAACAAACGACAACATAGACAAGAGTTTACAACGGATAATGTTAACTCCATTCAATCAATATGGCCTTTAGAGTAAATTATTATTTTAGACTAAGTTAGCCTTTCATCCTAGGTTATAATATAATAGGAATCTTATCATCCTTAATCAAACATTCAAATATTTCCTTGTTTTCTTTTGAATCGTCAAATCCTTCTATATTGTAAGACTCTGTTTCTTGAGAATAGCAATAAAATTCTCTAAATATATTTCGAGTTAATTCATTACTTCTCATTATTCTTTAGATCATATTATTTTGTTTTTCAGAAATTAAATTCATTTTCTTTCTTCAAAACCCATCGAGCATAGTTTGTCTCAATATATCGATAAGGATGAGAATCATTTTAGATTACTTGTCTTAATATAACCTAATCATTTTCTTCAATGATTCTAGACTTATAAAACTTTTGTATGATTTGTATCCCTTAATATGTCATTTGGACAGTAACGATAACCTTTAAAATTATTCAGTATTTGACTATATGTTTTATCGTCAACCTCAGTTTAAATTATTCAACTATACTTTAGTTGAAAATTCTCTCAGTAATCACTCTGGGTTATTGAGAATTGATTACTTATCATTTCTTATCGACCAAGTCAATCATTTGATTTCAATTCTAAAATTTGATAATATTTTGATTTTTTTTTTTATCAAATTAGATAGCATCATTGAGATTTTGTCAGTTATTGGTTATGTTTAGTTAAATCATTCCTAAATATTATCATTCAAATTTATCTTGAGATTCTCGAATATACATTCATTCCTTAAATCTTACAATTGTCTTGTCTCTTCTTGAAAATATCTTGCTAATGATAAATCTTTTTCATCCTATGTTTGGTTCTCTCATACACTAGTATAATGATTGACTGTGGTGCTAATTGTTTCGCTAACAATCCCTAAAATTCATAATGCTTTACCAACTGTAACACCCAAAGGGGTATTACTGTAACTAGGTCTAGATTTCTAAGAACAAAAAAAAAAAAAAAAACTTAAAAAGGTAGAAACAACATGCAAATGCTACTCATAAATATAATTAGATATTGTATATGAACAATACAATAAAAAAAACACACATACATGCCTAATACAACTCATCTATGACCCGAAAGTGTCGTACAAAATATAAGGAAGAATACAAGAACACAACATAAACTAGGCTATGTCTTCTTGCACGTGACTCTAAGCTCCATCTGTATATGTCGTCACCTATATCCTAAAAAAGGGAAAACTTAAAGGAGTGAGACATAATGTCTCAGTGAATGCTCTAAGGGTTCTATGGCTAGGTCAAACTCTTCTACTCGAACAACTTTCATTACTTATCTCTCATGGCTTTAGCCTCACTAGGCCTCTCATAATTATCCATACCTATGGTTGGGTCTACACCTTTCAATAATGAATGTTTCCTGTTAACTCCTCTTTCATTCTCACAATTGTTATACAACCTTACTACCTCATTCTTAACCTAAGAACTCTTTCTTACCCAAAACCCCCTCTAGTATTTAAACCCTTCATGTTTAGATTTTACTCTTCTTCCTTTTAATATTTAAGGTTATTCTCTAGGGGGGTCAAGTCTAAGGTCACAGATGTTCTAAAATACTTTTGACACTTCTTTAACACTCATCTTAATATCCTCATTTTGTTCTCTCTTACTTGTCTTATACCTTTCTATTATGTTGTGTGGGGATTCACTTTTTCTCTATTTCATTCACAACTATTGTTATCCAACTAGAACACTCACAACACTACTCAGGGCCTAGCCTATCACTTATCCTTGAGTTAGTAAACACAATTCTAATTACAAACATACATTTATTTCACATCTTTTACCTAGTAACTAGACATACACATCGTTTTGTTTCATCAAACAAGCATAACATACATGCATAACATGAGCACATATACATAATCTTGACACTTTATCACAATTACATTTTCATACATGTACACATTACATCAATTGCTTATGAACAAGATCACATAGACTTTACACAATTACAACGTAGCATAATTTAACATATCATGCTATGTTCCTAAACCACTACTCATGCACATGTGGTACCACCCTAAATTTTTGAATAGTAGACTAGGAGTAAATGCACGGCCATAAGAAGCGTCATCAATATTGATGCCTTCGGCTCTCACACCCTCAACTAGTATGATATCCCTCGGCGACTAGTCAGGGTTACCCAGTTTTGCCAGTATGCCTCGGTTCCATGGTATCAGCATAGACCATTGGAGTTTTCCCAACCGGATAACCCCCAAGGCTAAGGTTAGACAACCCATGACGGCCTCCACCAAGCCAGATTCCTATATACTTTCCTCATCACATAACTCAAATATTATGATGCATGGTCACATATAATGCTTACAACTTTTCATAGGCTTTTATCATAAAACATTTACATAACTTCATATCACACTCAGTTTTCTCAAGGTAAATAACAATCACAAGTACAAACATAACGAGGCATAAGAAAAGAAGCAATAATGAATTAACAACTGCAAAAAGGAGTTCATAGGCACAAAAAAATGGAATAACAAAGATTGTATCCATCCGGCGGGACAAGAGGTCCGCCTAGCGATCACGCCAATAGCAACCCACCAGCGGGTATTGAACCCCGCCCAGTAGGTCTGTGTCAGGACCCAACCCGCTCGGCGGGTGTTGCACCTTGCCCAATGGGTCCACGCGTCCAGCGGGTCCGCACGCCCAGCGCCAATGCGAAATTAGTTTTTAAAGAAAAGTTGCCAAAAGACCATCTAATCTATAAACTCCTTACTTCTTCACAATACCCTCAAAACCCATCAAATCTCTAATCTTAGGCATAAGGAGGGAGAAAAGGTAAATAGATGAACAAGAACAACATAAAGGACAAGGAAGAATACGGGGGAGAGCACTCACCTTTAAGAGCACGCAAAGCTGAGTTCTATAGTTTGCGTTCTCCAGTTTGTAATCCTCTTCTTTCTCTTCCTCTTCTTCTTCCTTTTCTCCTCATTCTCTCTACCTTCTTTCTTTTTTTATTTTGTAACGGCTAAACCTAATCCTCCTTCTCTATTCTCTCCTTATAACATGTGGGCAGGTATGTGGCTCAGCGGGCTTTGTAACGACCCTCTGTCACCACAGTACTATAAACAACGTTGCTAAAAAAATACATCTTATCCACATATATGGTGAATAAAATCATATCATAATATCAACTGAGAGATCCACCTATCTCTCCTAGTATCATACATGTATATCTGTTCAACTCAAATCATCATACATATATAACAAACAGAATAACACCAACCCATGCAAACAATATCAAAATATACATTACCAGGGAAGAGAGATACAAAAACTCACTCCCTATAGCTGGTCACTCTATACAATTCCATCAACAAAATATAATACAAAACAACACATCCAAGAAGAAACAAAAAGAGCTTTTAGAAAGCTCCACCCAAAAAGGGTTTCCAAAAGTCTCCACTTGAGACCTCCTCCATCAGCTTTGAGACGTTGGATCTGTAAACGTCCCTCCCTCTACTCCCACACCAAGAGGATGTGATCATCACAGTCACAGCAACACAACAACAACAACCAGACATCCAACCAACAATAATGCAAGGCAAGGGTAAGCTTACGGAACAAATGTCAAAATATAATATTTAATCTAACATAATCAAAATCATTATTCACATCAATATGGAAACCAAATCATCAAATAATTGGGTCTACATACATTATAGTATATCACGCACAACATCACATACTATGCTGTTAACCCCACATGTCAATGTATGAATGACACAACTCTCAAGAGATTTCTACATTTTGAGTGATCAACCAGGTCTTATCCCCTACCATGGCCATACACCATTCAGGGATTGCCAAAACTCTAATCAGTTGGATAAGCTTATGGTTGTCAAGATAAGTGTATATGGGTGGTGGTATACTGCGACATAAGGCTTGCACTGCCTTGGCCCCACTACGGGATTACCCATCCATTCATCCCCTAGGCCCATCTTTCAGACCCTACTTCTCATCTAGGCACTAGGTTGGAGGCCTGTCTGAGCCGTAGCTCCGTTCACCCCCAACTTCCATACCAACCCGTACCATGGCGTGAGGTCTGTCGTCAGCTACTTCAGCCGCCAACTATGCATGAATGCATGTACTACACACCATCAACCACGCATATCCATCACCAATAAACATACAACATGTATATATGCATATCAATACAACTAGTGGCAAAGAGGTCCATCGTCAGCTACCTCCAATGACCATTCATATCCATTAACACCATACCGGCCCCAATCCAGCCTTAATCAAAATCAACAGATAAGGCCTATCTAAGCCCACCACGTGAGGAACAATATCATATATATGTGTATATGTATATGGCAACATATCAACACAACCATTAACTCAATCACAATAGTCATCATAATGTGTATATGTATAACATAACACCATAAAGCAACCTTCCACTTTACAACCAAATCCAAAATCAACTAAAGTTTGAAAACCAATCCTTCTTTGAAAATCATTTGGAAGATTAGTAAATCTTGAAATTCATAAAATTTCACATTTTGAGATGAAAACTTTAAAATTTGAAATAATACATTCAGTTATAGAATAATAGATTATGTACTGTAGTAACAGATTATATCTGTTTAATAAAATACACCAGATTTTATTTTTCAACAAAGATAATTGATTATGGACTGTCATAATCGATTATTTCAGAAAGCAAAACCAGAAATTTAATATTTTTTTTGAACAATAGATAATCGATTGTCCTACTGTATAATTGATTATTTCTGAAACCAAGTCACCAAAATAGTTTTCTGGAACAGTACATAATCGATTATCGGAGGCTCATAATCGATTATTTCCGAAACCAATTACAAGACAGTTTTCTGAAACTCCAGATAATCGATTATCAAATGCCATAATCGATTATCTGTGAGGATTTTCAAGAAAACCGCAATTTTTCAAAGAGAAACTCAAAATTTTCAACCCAATGACACAAATTTTTGAATTAATAGTGTTCCAACAACCTTAATCCACCTCAACCAAGTTCATACATATCAAATCATACTATCAATCCAATATTTCATCATATATTCATCAATTTCTCATTCAATTTCAAAAATTTCTTCCTCAAAACCCAATTTCATCCAAAACCAACAAAATAGTAACATCCACAAATATTCAACCGATCACAAGGTAAGAAATAAGCATATCAACAGTTATTAACACAAAGCAACAGATTTGTAAGCTTCCCTTATCTCTAAAAGTCTCTGAATTCGAATTTAGGTTCTTTGACAAACTGGTGCCTTGAGCCAAAACCTTTCAGTAGATTTGTTCCTTCTTTCGCCACAATCACTAAGTCGGGTTTAGAAGTCCTCTAACCCACTAATCAACTTCAGATTTGTAGAGAGAAATTGACAGAGAAATGAAGAGAGAGAAAATTTAGAGAGAGGAAGAGAATGAGAGAATGAAGGAGAAATCTCCCCTTCCTTCCTTATATACTCGACCTCCCTAAAGCTCTCACGCAGACTTTTGGCCAGCTAAAGCCTAAACCTCACCAAGCCACTTCCCTTATCTTAAAACTGGCCTAACTCAACTATTTTTCTCTCAAAACCCAACATCACACTCATAGCATGCCCACAATGGCTGAAGCACCTATCTTAAGTTTCCTAAATTCGAACTCGAATTTCAAACAAACAACACCAAACCATCACTACATACAACATACATACCATACATAACAACAATTCATTTATTTCTTTTAATCACCTAGATTATATATCAAATTTCCACTTTTTAGTTATTAAAACACTTAATCATACATTAAGAAAAACCTGGTGTTATAAGCTTTAGTCTCCTATTGGGCCCTAGATGCTCTTTTGGGTTTTATGATAACATTCTTCCTAATTTCTAATACTAAGGTGTCGATAACAATAACAATAATAATAATAATAACAACAACAACAACAATAGCAACAACAACAACAATAATAGCAACAACAACAATAAATATAATTTTAATAATAATAGGAACAGTAATAATAAGAAATATAACAACAATAACTCTTAAGACACCTTTTGTCTAATAACACATGGGAAGGGTCCTACTAAAAACTGCCTCGTGGTTTAGTTCCAGTACTTAAAATTTGGGGTGTTACACCAACCACTTATCTTGATTTTGGATGAGTTATCTTTTTAGGTATTGCATTAACTCACTTTGTCATACCTCAATTTCTAAACCTTAATCTCTAGAAAATTCTTCTAATGCTTTAACGTATCATCTAAAGAATCACAGTTCTTTCCCTAAGATCAAGGTTATAATTTGCTAGATTTCTTGTTATGACAGATTTCTGACTATTGAACAGAATTCCTTGATTATGCCTTGTTTATTATTGGTGACTTTAATGTAATTTTGAGTTTGGCCAACTTAAAACTACATTAAGTACTAAAATAAAAGGTGATACTGATTGATAAACTTATGAATTGAGATAGCTTATGAATTATCCTCTATGTGTTTAAGATAATATATTTTATTTGTCATGAAGCTACAATAGACAAAGAAAGTATTTGGAGACGGCCCTGGGATCAACTAAGATCTAGCAAAGATAAAGAATCAAGAGAAGATTTGTGTAGCGCAATCTTGTTTTAATCATGATTTTGAAAGAGTTGTATTCCCAACTCTTTACACAATTAGCAAATTTCGGGGACAAAATTCCTAAAAGGAGGGGAGTAATGTAACATTCCTATTTTTGCATAACAAACTATTTTCCTAATTATTCTGTATTTATTTTTGAAGAACCAGATGGGAATTTCAAAAATTTGATCCCTATGGTTACGCTCATATTACTGGGTAGTACTTAGTTTATATTTTTAATAATTTTTAGGAAATGAAGTTTGGAAAAGAGTAAAATGACTATTTTGCCTCTAGAAAAACTAAATAATTGAGAAAATAGATAAAAATAGTTAGAAGTGTCTAAAATTTATGTTTAAGTCATTTATACGCTTAAAATAATTAATAATAATTTTAGAAGTTTTTTGAAAATTTATTCAGACAATTTTTGTGAAAGAACCAAAATACCCTTAGTTGACTACGGGAGCAGACCAAAGACTTTTTGACTTAAAAGTATTTTGAAAAATTTATATTAGGTATATTTTAATTATAAAAATTTTATTTTGAAAGAGAAATAGTGAAAAATATAACACTCTTATTTTAGCTTTTCAACTAGTATTCTGATAATTGACTAGTTAATTCTAAAAATTGGGAGGGAATTTCAAAATTCTGATTCCCACCATCATGCGCAAAATTTCAAGAGCTATCTAGTCGTGATTTTTAGTAATTTTTTTGAGCCAAAGCCCGAAGAAATTAGAAAATGACGATTTTGTTCTTCTTTCTCAATGTTAAGGGCTGACATGAGAAAAAGATTCAATTGACATTAAAATATTAATTTAAACTTGGAATCATGTCATATATATTAAAATATAATTTTGAAAATTTTCTGGGAATCTTCTAGGGTTCTTGTGTAAAATGACCAAAATGCCCTTAGGTGTCCTATAAGCCAGGCGGTATTGGTTTGACATTCAAAAAAAGTGAAAATGGTACTTTAAGTTTATTTATAAGTGAAATATTTAATTTTATATTTTTCATAAAAAATTTGGTATTTATTGAATTAAAATGGGTTTATTATGAATTTTTTAGCTTAAAAATACAAAATAAATAGATAAAATTTGAAATAAGTTAATAAAAATTAAAATAAATTATTAGAAATTTATTTTTGATGATAAATAATGTATTTTTCCAATTTTACATTTAATTGAATTTTTTTGATATTAAAAGTCAATTTTTTCAAGTTTAGGCAATTTTATCGATACTAAGTAATTTACCGGCAGTTAAAATAAACATCTAGAAGCTGGACAGCTAAGGGAGCACATCCACAACCTAGGAATAGCTGATTCATGACCCTATTTTTGAAATGTGTCCCTAAATTAATTAAAAATAAATCAAAAATAAGATTTATGACATAATGGCTTACGTCATCAAAGTGGTCATCAAAGTGGACACCTAAGCCTTCTCTTCCTTTATAAATACCTCCCATCCTTGGTCATTTTTCACACACCTCTCCCTCTCTCAAGCCACCAAATTCTTTGAGAGCTTCTCTCTCTAGAAGAATTTTTTTTACTTTGCTTTTATGCTAAAATTTTACTAGTTTTCCAACAACTAGTAAAGTTATCTTCCTAGGAGCTTTGCCTCAACAATTCCATTCTCTTCATCAACCACCTTAAAGGTAATGGGGGGAGTGGGGTTGGTTCTAAATTATTGTCACTTTGCATGTTGGTAGGAAGGGTTTTCCTCTAAATCCGTTTAGGCTTTAGTTTTATTATTATTATTATTATTGTTATATTGTTTAATGTTAAACTTGAGTTTTTGCTAAGTTGTTAATTTGTCCAAATTTAGATTATTAAATTATAATTGCTAAGATGTTACCCTGCTCAAATTTAAATTATTAAATTATACTTGCTAAGTTATTACTCTGCTTAATTTTAGAAAATTAAAATGCACTTGTTAAGCTATTACTCTGCCCAATTTTAGAAAATTAAAATGCACTTGCTAAGTTGTTACTCTACTCAAATCTAGCCAAATAACATGTATTTATTTAGTTGTTATTCTGCCAAAATTTTAATAATTAAACTGTAATTACTATATCGTTATTCTGTTAAAATTTTAGGTATTATGCAATTTCTATAATAAAAGGCAGAAATATTAATTGTACTAGTGCTCAAATTAAATAAGACCAGGAAAATCTCTATTTGAGAAATTTAGAAGTGATAAATTAGTGAGTAATGTAAAGCAAGTGACATGTAATGGCATGACACCCTGCTAGGGAAGCTACGGTTTGGTACACTATAGGATGAAAGACAGGACCCATGGTTAGGTCTAGAGGATATGGTATCAAGTGGTGAGCATCCTAATGGCCAAGGTGGCATTCTTGGACTGGGACAATCACTTAACCAACTTGATAACCCTGACAACTGCTTAACATCACCAGGATTGGTGAGAGTATACTTCTATAAATGGATATCCTAAATTGTTATTTTGTTCCTCAATGATGATGAGGACTCTACCATTAGATGATGTTGAGAGCGGTATATGTACTCCCAGTCACTTCCCAGGTTTTGTTAAGAACTATTACCCACTAATGGAAAGTATAGATCCATATCGAGTTAAGGATTGTATAACATACAATAAACTTTAGGTTCCTTTTTTATTGTCAACTGTGTTTTATCTATATTGTGTGATGGAATTCTTACTATACATGTAAAAGTGATATTATAACAAATCACCTCACTCCATTATTTTTCATTTTATACATGATTGATTGTGAGTAATGAAGACCCAGCTATTAATGAAGATCTATAAAGCTAGTTTGACAGTTTATTATTTTATGGGATAGGGTAGACAGACACTGCTCTGACTAGGATCTTTTTGATGTACTGGGAATAAGTAGTAACTATTTTGATGTATATTTTAATCTCCTTGTATTTTAATAAAATTTCTAATTATGAAATCATGATGTATAGTTCTACAATGAATACATACATATTTTTTATTTTTACTATCGTTTTTAGATTCTAATAAATTTACAAATTTTCTATTATTAAAAGCAGAGAAAAATTTTACTCATATTTTTAAATAAGTTTGGGTTATGCTCAATGTGAGTGGGTGTCACACCCGTCTTTTTTCTCGACCAACAACACTGGAGCACCCAAAGGGGAAACACTAGTTCTAATAAATTGTTTTTCTAAGAGTTCTTCTACTTGCTTTTTCAATTATGCTAGCTCTAAAGGGGACTTTCTATAAGGTACTATGGATATGGGTCTTGTTCCTAGTACCAAATTTATAGTGAATTCTATCTCTCTTTTAGGAGGTAAACCAAGAATATCTTCGGGAAAGACTTTAGGAAAATCACAAACAATAGGTAGATTGTTAACTTTTAAATCTCCCTCGATTTTTAGAGAAGATATGATCACATACACTTGAGCTTCCTTGTTTTTAGGAGCATTTATATGGTTGGTAGTTATCGTCTCAAATCCCATTGAAGTCTCAGATTTTGATTTGAAGACTGGGGCTTTTTCATGATAGTTAAGAAGAACATAGTTGGAAGATGACCAGTCCATTCCTAACACAAATTTAAAGAAAAAGTTCTACCTTTTATAATAACTGGACAATTTAAACATGCACGAGAAGTAACAACAGGGATATTGATAAGGGTAGAAACAACAAGGTCATAAGGTAAAAGTAAAATAGGAAAATTCAAATGCTTCACACAACCATTGAAAATAAATGAATGAGTTGTGCCTGAGTCATATAGTACATTTAAGAGATTATCATTTATGATGCACTTACCTTAAATAAGGTCATCAAATATGGTCGCTTCAATTCTGCTCATAGTAAAGACTCTACCATTGGTTCAAGGTCTACCAGCTAGAGCCTTTCCATTATTGCCATTGCCTTGTTCCTTTTTAGGCTTGGTACACATGCTACTGTAGTGACCTTTCTCTCCATAATTGAAGCAAGTAATTGACAACTTGTCACAATCCCACTGATAGTGAGGTCCTCCATAGTGGTAACATTGAATAAGAGTATTAAAACTCCCAGCAGTAATATTCTTTTGGTCAGATGATCTGCCATTTGGTCGAGGTAAAGCATTATATAGCTTCCTTCTCTCTAGAAAATTCTGCCTTTTGTTTCTCAGAGGTCCTCAGCTCTTCCACTGAGCTTGCCTCGCTTTCATACCATCTTCATAAATTCTACAGCGATTCACCTAGGTAGGAAATTGGGCTATCTCAAGATACCTTATTGCCTGTTGTGACGTGTTTTCCTAATGTATAATTTAATGTTTTGATAATTAAAAAGTTAAAATTAGATATGTAATCTAGGTAATTAAAATAAATAAATAAATTCTTGTTATGTATGATTTGTTGTGTATGGTGATGGTTGTGTGTTGTTTAGTTGAAATTCCGGTTTGAATTTAGGGAACTTGAGATATGTGCTTGAGCCAATTTAGATGTGCTGTTGGTGTGATTTTGAGCTATTAAGGGAAAACAATCGAAATAGACCAATTATTAGCCATGGGGAGTGGTTAGATGAGTTATGAGTCTCAATTAGTCCAAAGTCCGTGTGAGAGCTCTAGAGGGTCAAAAATATAAAAGGAGGTGGAGTTAGAGATTTCTCTCATTTCTTTTTCTTTCTTACCTTTATCTTTCTTTATATCTCTATAAATCTTTCAAATCCACCAAAGGCATGGAGGGGTTTTAAAGCTCCAATTCAGTGTTTTTGTGAGAGGAGGATTGATCCTTTGAAGATTTGGCTCAAGAAACCATATTCTCAAGGAACCAAATCTAGATTTGGAAACTTTTAGAGGTAAAGGAAGTTTACTTTATGTGTAAATTTGTTGTAGAATGATTGTTGAATATGGTTATGGTGTGTGTGACACCCATTCACATTGAATACAACCCATACTTATTTACTTATTTAAAAATGCGAGTAAAATTTTTCTCCACTTTTAATAAAAGAAAATTTGTAAATTTAACAAAATTTGAAAACGATAGTAAAAAAATAAAACCTGTATGTATTCATCATAGAACTGTACATCATGATTTCATAATAATAAAAAATTATTGAAATACAAGGAGATTGAAATATACATCAAAATAGTTACTACTTATTCCTAATACATCAAAAGATCCTAATCAGAGCAATGTCCATCTACCCTATCCCATAAAATAATAAACTATCAGACTAGCCCTATAGGTCTTCATCAACAGCCGAGTCTTCATTAACCGCGATCAATCATGCATAAAAGAAAAAGTAATGGAGTGAGGTGATTTGTTCTAATATCACTTTTACATGTATGGTAGTAACTCTACCACACAATACAGATAAAATATAGTTGATAATAAAGGGAAACCTAAAGTTTATTCTATGTTATACAATCATTGACTCAGTATGGATTCATACTTTCCATTAGTGGGTAATAGTTCTTAACAGAACCTGGAAAGTGACTGGGAGTACATATACCTCTCTCAACACCATCATATGGTACATTCCTCGTCATCATTGAGGAATAAAATAACAATTTAGGATATCTATTTATAGAGGTATACTCTCAAACCAATCCTGGAATGCTGAGCAATTGTCGAGGTTATCAAGTTTGGTCAGGCGAATATCCCGGCTCAAGGGAGCTACCCTGGCCATTGAGACTATCACCACTCGGTGCCTACTCCCAAGACCTCCGCAAATGGGTCCCTACCTTTCATTCCTCAGCATACCAAACTGTGGCTTCCCTAACAGGGTGCCATGCCACTTGCTTTACATTACTCACTAAACTATCAATTCCTAACTTCACAGGCAGAGGTTTCCCTGGTCTCATTTAATTTGAGTACCAATACAATCAACATTTTTGCCTTGTAGAAATTATATAATACCAAAATTCTAACAAAATAACAATTTAGTAATCATATAAAATTTTAGTAGAATAACAACATAGTAATTATAATTTAATTACTAAAATTTTGGCAGAATAACAACTAGATAAATACATTTTAGTTTTCTAAATTTAAGCAGAGTAACAACTTAGCAAGTGCATTTTAATTTTCTAAAATTAAACAGAGTAATAGCTTAGCAAGTATAATTTAATAATTTAAATTTGAGTAGAGTAACAATTTAGTAGTTATGATTTAATAATCTAAATTTAGGCAGAGTAACAACTTAGCAAAAATTAAAGTTTAACATTAAACACTAATAACAATAATAAAACTTAAGCCTAAACGGGTTTAGGAGAAAACCCTTCCTACTAACATGCAAAGTGACAATAATTTAGAACCAACCCCACTCCCCCCATTACCTCTAAAGTGGTTGATGAAGAGAATGGAATTATTGGCGTAGAGCTTCTAGGAGGAGAAATTCTACTAGTTGAAAACTAGCAAAATTTTAACATAAAAACTAAAGAAGAAGAATTTCTAGAGAGAGAGATTAGAGAGAGGCTCTCTTAGCTTATGGAGGAGAAGAATGGTGAAAATATTGTCCATGGATGGTGGTATTTATAGAGGAAGAGGGGGGCTTAGGTGTCCCACCATTTACATCATCCATTATGTCATTATTATGTCATAAATCCAATTTTTATTTATTTTTAATCCAATTTAGGGACACATATCAAAAATAGGGTGATGAATAAGGTATTCCTAGGTTGTGGACGTGCTCCCCTAGCTGTCCATCTTTTAGATGTTAATTTTATCTGTGGGTAAATTAACCGGTACCGATAAAATTACCTAAACTTGAAAAAATTGACTTTTAATATCAAAAAAATTCAATTAAATGTAAAACTGCACAAATAAATTATTTCTCATCAAAAATAAATTTCTAATAATTAATTTTAATTTTTATTAATTTATTTCAAATTTTATCTATTTACTTTGTATTTTGAAGCTAAAAAATTCATAATAAATCCATTTTAATTCAATAAATACCAAAAATTATATGAAAATTCTAAAATTAAATATTTCAACTATAAATAAACTGAAATTACCATTTTTACCTTTTTTGGATGTCAAACCAATACTAGTTGGCTTATAGGACACCTAGGGGCATTTTGGTCATTTTACACAGGAACTCTAGAAAATTTCCAAAATTATATTTAATATATATGACCTAATTTCAAGATCAAATTGACATTTTAATGTCAATTGAATCTTTTTCTCATGTCAGCCCTTAATATTGAGAAAGAGAGACAAAATCATCATTTTCTAATTTCTCCAGGCTTCGGGTCGAAAAAAATTATTAAAAATCACGACTGGATAGCTCTTGAAATTTTGAGCATGATGGTGGGAATCAGAATTTTGAAATTCTCTCCCTATTTTTCAAAATTAACTAGTCAATTATCAGAATATTGGTTGAAAAGCTAAAATAAGAGTGTTATATTTTTCACTATTTCTCTTTCAAAATAAAATTTTTATAATTAAAATATACCTAATATAAATTTTTCAAAATACTTTGAAGTCAAAAAGTCTCTGGTTTACTCTCACAGTCAACTAGGGGTATTTTGGTCATTTTACAAAAATTGTCTTAATAATTTTCTGAAAGATTTCTAAAATAATTATTAATTATTCTAAGCACATAAATGACTTAAAAATAAATTTTAGACACTTCTATCTATTTTTATCTATTTTCTCAATTATCTAGTCCTTCTAGGGGCAAAATAGTCATTGTACCCTTTTCCAAAAATAGGGGTGTTACAGTGTGTGTTTGTGTTGAAATTGGAAATAAATTGAGTTTTGTTTGAATTGCTTGATAACATGGATTTTGGATTAACTTTTAAGAAATTGTGCTAAAATGCTTAATGGATTGTTATATGTTGTTGATATGTTCTCATATGTTGTTGTGGGATCGTATTCAACCTTTGTGGGGATGATATGGGGTATGATTGAGTAAAAAGCTTAGATTTTGGAGATTTTCGAATAGAGTTTATGTTACTGATGTTCTATAGTTGCTAAGCGACTAAGGGTCTCGCTGGGTAGAGTGCCCTGAGACTGAGATGAGAGTGTTAGGTTAAGGATTTGCTGAGCCACCAGTTGCATCACTGAGCGAGTGTTCTTAAAGTAGGATGAATGAGTGAGGAAAAAAGGAAATTCGCTAAGCGAAGATTGATTCACTAAGTGAGTGATATGAGAATTATGGAAATTTTCTAGAAAGTGACTCATTAAGCGAGTAGAATGCTCGCTAGGCAAAGGGTAAGGGTTCTAAAGTGCTTGGAAGGAGTTCACTGAGTGAAACTGGTATTCGTTAAGCGGATTGGAAACAAGGAGAGTTATTGCTCTCTATTGTAAGTATCTTACTAAGCAAAAAATATGTTCGTTGGCCAAGGATTATATATAAGAATTGGCTGCTCTATGGAGTGGCTAGTCGCTGAGTGAGATTCATGGTCGCTAAGCGAAGGGTGAAAGGAAAGCGTGGATTCGCTAAGCGACCCCCATTGTCACTAAGTGAGAACCTTCAAGAGGGAAAGTGTGCTCTCTATATGAAAGGTACTCGCTCAACAAGCATATGCATTGCTGAGTGAACCCGATATTCTATTAAGGTATGTAAGAATTTGTAGGAAAGTGGTACTTGGGTGGATAATTGCTAGGTAAAACCTCCACTGGTTGTGTTGTGTTGTGTTGTGATGGTGAGACATCTTACAAAGGGTATTGGTTGCTTAGATAAGACCTTACCTAAGACATGTGAGACTTTTCACGAGGTATGTGCTACTTTGATAAAACCTTACCTATTGACCATGCATGAGACTGGATTGGGCCTGCATGAGGTTGGTAGTGATTTTTGGAACATGGGTGGTACTAGGTAGGCCACGTGGTGTTATATTGCTAGGTATATATATATGGATATTGATGAATTGTTGTGATTGAATCGATCTTGTGATGAATCATGCATTTGTATGCATATATTGTTGGCTGATGTGTGCAAACCTTAAGTTGTGTATGGGTAGCCATGTAAGTTTGTTGGTTGACAGGAGCTATGGCTCAAAGAGGCCTCTAACCTCGTGCTTGGATAGGACGTGGGGTTGGAAAGATAGGCCTCGAGGATGAGAGGATGGGTAATTTTATAGGGGGAGCAAGGCGGTGTAGGCCTTGTGTTGTAAATTTGGCAATCCTTGAATGGTGCTTGGAAGGCCATGGTAAAGGGTAAGACCTGGCTGATCGCTCGAAATATAGTAAATCTCTCGAGAGTCATGTCATTCATGCATTGACATACTGATGTTGAAAGCATGGTGTATTGTGTAGCAAGGTTGTGGAACCTCATTCTTTTGTAAATTTGATTTTATGTTCGTATGTTGACAGTTTTATGAAATGAACTTTGTATTTTATATGTCTGTCTTTGTTTCATAAGCTTACCCTTGCCTTGCTATTTTTTTTGGTGTGGTTGTTGGTTATTGTCATGTGTTGTTGTGACTGTGATGATCACGTCATTTGACTTGGGAGCAGAGGGTAAAGCTTTCGCAGAGCCAGATTCTCATAGCGGATGA
Source organism: Spatholobus suberectus (assembly GCA_004329165.1). NCBI lineage: Eukaryota > Viridiplantae > Streptophyta > Magnoliopsida > Fabales > Fabaceae > Spatholobus > Spatholobus suberectus. The sequence goes on along the minus strand of CM014730.1, from coordinate 8,902,925 downwards.
TGGAGGTCTCAACTAGAGATGTTAGAAGGCTCTAGTGGGGTAGCTTTTTGATAGCTTTGTATATGTTGTATAGTATGACCAGCTATAAGGAGTTTCCTTTTGAACCTTTCCCTTGAGTTGTATTATGTTAGGTGAGTATGCTATATGAATTCAGTTCCTATATATATATTTTATAGTATGTATGACATCATAGAAATATTTCATCTTTATTAATTAGTATTATCTTAATGTATAAAGTGGTAATGTAGTATTGCAACGACAGTGGCTCATTACACCTGTTTGATATTTGGCCTTAATCCGCTCTCAAATTTGGAGCATCATGACCTTTCATCAACTCCGTTTTTAAAATAGGGACAGTATTTTGACAATTCATCAAATTTAGTAGCATATTCCCCAACAGACATATTACCCTGCTTCAACTCAAGGAATTCTATTTCTTTTTTTTGCCTTAGGTCTTTTGGGAAATACTTCACTAGAAACTTCAGACGAAATACATCCCAAGTTATTAGTCTTCCTTCGACTTCTTCTTGTTGCTTAGCATACCTCCACCAATGTTCTGCCTTTTCAAATAACATAAAGGTGGCATAAGTCACATTGTGTGCATTAGTGCACTTTATGGCAGTAAAGATTTTCTCGATCTTTGTAATCCAATTTTGAGAACCATTAGGATCGAATCCGTCTTTGACTATTGGAGGGTTGTTTTTGCGAAAAGCTACAAGCCCTTGGTATTTTGTAGGTTCATTCTCACGTCCTTGATTCATGTTTTCAAGGATAATAGCCATTCTTTCAATTATTTGTTGGGTCATATCTTGTCATGGTCTTCCAACCATTGTCTGAAAAAGTGAATCAATGTCTTAGTTTATTTCTTTGAATAAAACCACATGTTAGGTGTGCAAAAATAATATGTGAAATAGTACACCAGATAGATTCCTAGAAAAGAAAGGTGGGTCACAATGGATATTCTTAAGTACCAAGTCTTTTCTACCCAGAACCTACCTAGACATGCACTAATCACTTTTACTAAACCCAACAGCTAACATTAGGTTTATTCTTAGCAAGGTCTTCAATTGCATGCGCAAACCACTTTCCGTAACAAGGTTGGATGTTTATAACCAATATAAGAACAAGTAATTCATCTTTCATTTTGTTTTATCAATAGTAAATGAAAGAACACACAGCATAAAGAATGGTCAAGGCTATACCCCAGGCTTTGACATGATGAAATTGCTCTAATACCACTAAATGTAACACCCATCCATATTAAATACAATTCACATTAATTTAGTATCTAAGTTTAAGTAAATAAAAATGCGTATAAAATTTTTCTACTTTTGTAATAGAAAATTTTCAAACTTAATAGGATTTGGAAATAACAGTAAAAGATGAAAGATATAACTGTATATACATGTATGTCGTAAAACCATACATCATAGTTTGATAATACATGATAATCAAAAAACTAAAGATACGTCAAAAGATAGACACTATATTATCCAATATATACATTAAAAGCGTCCTATACAAAGTAGTGTCAATCTACCCTATTCCCTTATATAAAAAGAAAAAAATATAGGTCATCAGATCCTTGCTATTGGAATGCCCTCTAACTTGTACTTAGCATCGCGGGGCTTTAATGTCATCTTCAATAATCAAGATCAATCAAACATAGAAGAAAATAATAGAGTGAGGTGTTTTGTTCTAAAATCAATTTTACATGTTTGGTAGGAAATCTACCATAAAACAAAGATAAAACATAGTTGACAATAAAAGGGAACCTAAGGTTCGTTCTAAGTTATATTAGACTACCCTTGATTAAGTATGGATCCATACTTCCCATTAGTGAGTAATAGGTCTCAACAGAACTGGGAAGTGACTAAGAGTATGTATACTTCATCAACATCATCACATGGTACAGTTTTCCTCATTATTGAGAAAATGATAGTCAGGATATCCATTATAGAGGTATACTCTCAAACCAATCCTGAAATGTTGAGTAGTTGTTGGGTTATCAAGCTTGGCCAGGCGAATATCCCGGCTCGAGGGAACTACTCCAACCATTGGAACTTTCACCACTCGATACCTACCCATAAGACCTCCATAAGTGTGTCCCTACCTTTCATTCATCACCGTACCAAACTGTATCTTCCTTAGCAGGGTGTCATGCTACAACATGTCACTTGCTTTACATTACTCACTAATCTATCCACTTGCTACTTCTCAAACAAAGGTTTCCCTAGTCTCAATTAATTTGAGCACCAGTACAATCAACATTTTTGCCTTATATTGCAAAAATTACACAGTACTTAAAATTTTAATAGAATAACAACATAGTAATTATAGTTTATTTACTAGAATTTTGATAGAATAGCAATTAAATAAATACATTTTAATTTTCTAAAATTTGAGCAGAGTAATAGCTTAGTAAGTGCATTTTGTAACACTCCTTTAATTTTAAATATAATTCATATTAATTTAATTATTACTTTAAGTTGATGAAAATGTGAGTAAATTTTTTTATTTTTTTTTTCGATATTAGCAAAACAGAATTTAGAAATAGAAGTGAAATGATAAAAACTGCTTATGTATATATATATATCCAACTGTACATCATGGTTTGAGTAATACATAATAGTCAAAGAGAAAACAAAGTACATTAAAAGATATATACTACCTAACCCAATATATACATAAAAAAAAGGATCCTATACAGAGCAGTGTTTATCTACCCTATCCCTTAAGAAAATATTATAAACTAGGTCTTCAAATTTGGAGAAGTATCCTCTGGCTCTTCCTCAGCATCATCAGGCATTTTTATCATCTTCAATAATCACGATTCAACATGCATGACAAAAATAATGGAGTGAGGTGATTTGTTCTAAATCACTTTCACATGTATGGTAGGAATTTAAATACAATTAATGAAGGGAACCTAGGGTTTATTCTAAGTTATATTACACTACCCTTGACTTGGTATGGATCCATACTTCCCATCAGTGAGTAATAGTTCTTAACAGAAACTGGGAAGTGACTAGGAGTACATATACCTCATTAACATCATCACATGGTACAGTCCTCATCATCAATGAGGAACAAATATCAATCAGGACGTCCATTTATAGAGGTATACTCTCGAACCAATCCCGGAATGTTGACCAGTTGTCGGGATTATCGAGCTTGGTTAGGTGAATATCCCAGCTCACGGGTGCTACCCTAGCTATTAGGACTTTCACCACTCGATGCCTACCCCCGAGACCTCCCAAATGGGTCCCTGCCTTTCATTCCTCAGCGTACCAAACTGTAGCTTCCCTAACAGGGTGTCATGCCACTGCATGTCTCTTGCTTTACATTACTCACTAATATATTAATTTCTAAAGGTTCATTCTAGTCTCAAGTATTTGAGCACCAGTATAATTTCTACTAATATCTCTGCCTTATATTACAGAGATTTGATCCATACATATCATTCACATAAGTCATAATTCAAATTAAAGCACATAAGCAATAATTCAATAAAAATCAAGATATACAAATTAAAATAAAGACTGATAATTAAGAAATAAATCATAGAATGGTCAAAAAATTCCATAAAAATAATTTTTAAACTTAGAAAAATAATTAGAATTTTATCATGAATTTTTAGAATTTTTTCGAAAATTTTTGAAATTTAGTATTTCTAAGAAAAATGTGTCCACAGGCACTTATAGAGCACAATTAGAAGTACTAAATAAGCTTTAAAATTTATGAAGTTTTTACAGATGGTCTATTAGTGTGTCTAGACCTTACCTGAACGATAAGAACTTAAACTGAAATTTCTATAGTAGTTTTCTAAAAATAAATTCATAAATAGCTCATAAAATAATTTCTATCTTTAGTTTCATATTATGAGATTTATGGTTTGTTTCTTCTACTATTTTTGCTAAACTAATTGAGTATTACTAAAATTTGATAATTTAATATTAATTATTTATCATAATAGCTAAAAATATTTTTTCTAAATTTGGGCAATATAACAGCTTAGTAATTCTACTGTAATTGTTTAAATTTGAGCAGTATAACAACTTAATAATTATACTATGGTTGTCTAAATTTGAGTAGCATAACTACTTAATAAGAGTATTTTAATTATCTAAAATTGAGCAAAGTAACATCTTAGTAAATGCATTTTAATTTTCTAAAAATGAACAGAGTAACAGCTTAGCAAGTGCATTTTAATTTTATAAAATTGAGCAGAGTAACAGCTTGGTATAATTTAATAATTTAAATTTGAGAAAAATAATAACTTAGCAAAATTTAAAGTTTAACATCAAATAATATAACAATAATATTAATAGTAAAACTAAAGCCTAAACGAGTTTAGGGGAAAACCCTTCCTACCAACATGTAAAGTAATTGAAAATTAGAACCAACCCCACTCCCCCCATTACCTCAAAGAGTTGGTGAAGTTGTTGGTACAGAGCTCCTAGGAAGAGGATTTTTACTAGTTATCGGAAAACTAGTAGAATTTTAGCATAAAAACAAAGTAAAAGAAAATTTTCTAAAGAGAGAGAATTTCTCTATGGAGGCTTACGGTGGTGAAAGGAGGAATGGGATGAAGAATTCAATTCTAAGTGATGGCTATTTATAGGAAAAAAATGAACCTAGGTGTCCATTGATGAGATCATCCATGATGTCAAAAATACAATTTTTGATTTATGTTTAATTGAAAATTAGGGACACATATATAAGTAGGTAGGTGAATCACCTCTTGGTAGATCAGAAATGTGGGATAGCAGCTGTCCCAAAGATTTATAGTATAAATTTTGACTGTTAATTAATTAGCCGGTACCGATAAAATCGCCTAAACTTGAAAAAATTAACTTTTAATACCAAAATAATTAATTTAGATATAAATCTGAAAAAATGTAATATTTTTCATCAAAAATAATTTCTAAAAATAAATTTTAATTTTTTTCGAATTATAAATATATATATTATATATTTTAAGCTTAGAAAATTCATATTAAATTCATTTTAATTCAATAAATGCTCAAATTTTTACGAAAATTATAAAATTACATATTTTACCTATAAATGTATTAAAAATATTATTTTCATCATTTTTGGATGTCAAACCAATACTGAGTTGGTTATTTGACAACTAGGGGTATTTTGGTCATGTTGTATAGGAATTTCAGAAAATTCCCAAAAAATTTCCAAAATTATATTTTAATACATATGACATGATTTTAAACTCAATTTGACATTTTAATATCAATTGAATCTTTTTCTCATGTCAGCCCTTAATATTGACAAATAAGGACAAAATCGTCATTTTCGAATTTCTCCGGGCTTCAACTTGGAAAAATTATTGAAAATCACGATTAGATAGTTTTCAATATTCTGAGTTTAACCGTGGGGATCAGAATTTTTAGATTCCTTCCCGATTTTTTAGAATTAAATATAGAATAAATAAATAAATAAAACAATTAATAAAAGTGAGGGTGTTATACATTTTAATTTTCTAAAATTGAGCAGAGTGACAACTAAGCAATTATAATTTAATAATTTAAATTTGAGAAAAGTAAAAACATAGTAATTATAATTTAATAATTTAAATTTAAATAGAGAAAAACTTAGCAAAAATTAAAATTTAACATAAAACAATATAACAATAATAATAATAAAACTTATGCCTAAATAGGTTTAGGGGAAATCCCTTCCTACTAGTGTGGCAAAGTACAATAATTTAGAACCAACCCCACTCCTCCCATTACCTCTAAGGTGGTTTATGAAGAGGATGAAATTGTTGATACAAAGCTCCTAGGAAGAGAACTTTACTAATTGTTGGAAAACTAGTGGAATTTTAGCATAAAAGCAAAGTAAAAGAAAATTTTTCTAGAGAAAGAAGCTCTCTAAGAATTTGGTGGCTTTAAAGAGGGAAAGGTGATGAAAAATGGTCCAAACCATGGCTATTTGTAGAGGAGGAGAAGGGGTTAGGTGTCCACAAAATTGCATAAGCCATTATTATGTCATAAATCTAATTTTTATTTATTTTTAATCTAATTTAGGGACCCATACACCATTTAGGGTAGTGAATCACCCCTCCTAGGCTTGGGGACATGCTATATGAGTTGTTCTCAAGTTCCTCAGTGTAAATTTTATCTGCAAGTAAATTAATCGATACCATAAAATCACCTAAACTTAAAAAATTGAATTTTAATATAAGAAAAATTAAATTAAATTAAAAAAATGGAAAAATAAATTATTTTTCATAAAAATAAATCTTTAATGTTAGATTTTAATTTTTATTAATTTATTTCAAATTATACGTATTTATTTTGTATTTTTAGGCTAGAAAATTTATAAAAAATCCATTTTAATTCAATAAATACCAAAATTTTAATGAAAATTCTAAAATTAAATATTTTACATATAAATAAACTAAAATTATCATTTCCACCTTCTTTGAATGTCAAACCAATATTGGCTAAGCTTAATAGGTACCTAAGGGCATCTTGGTCATTTTACACAGAAAGTATAGAAAACTCCTATAAAATTCTCAAAATTATATTTTAATATATATGATATGATAATAATATAAAATTGATATGTTAATACCAATTGGATTTTTTTCTCCTATTAGCCTTTAATGTTGAGAAATAGGGACAAAATCGTTATTTTTTAATTTTTTGGGGATCCAGTGCGGAAAAATTATTAAAATCATAATAAATAGCTCTTGAAATTCAAAAAGTAATAGTGGGGATAAAAATTTTCAAATTTCATCTTGGTTTTTCAAAATTACATTGTCAAATATTAAAAAAAACAATTGAAAATTTTAAATAAGGTTGTTATATTTTTCACTATTTTTCTTTCAAAATACAATTTTTATAATGAAAGATACTCTATATAAAATTTTCAAAATATTTTGAGGTCAAAGAAGTTTCTAGCTGGTTCCTGTAATCAACTAGGGATATTTTTGTCATTTTTGAAAAATTGTCTCAATAAATTTTGAAAACAAATTCTAAAATTATTATTAATTATTCTAAGTACATTAATGACTTAAACTAAATATTAAACACTTCTATTTAATTCAAAAAAAAATTAATAGGCAAAAGTAGGGGTGTTCTATAAACCATCACAGGCAATGTCGTTTGAATTCTAGATTGTTTCAATCATTGCCTCTCCACCCTTGAAACTGCCATGCCCCCTACCCAGGTCACTCACTCAATTCAAAATCAATTTTTTTGAATTGGGTTTTACAAGGTTTTAGAAAACAGTCTACTACTATGATTTTAGCCGCAATGTCAAGATTTTGGAGTCTTTGCGATTGTGGTCGAGTCGGCCATATTTGTTTGCAATATCAAAGATTGCAACAAAACTGTGATTGCAACCACAAATGAAGATTTTATTGGGATCTCTAGGTCTACAATGAGATTTTAACTTTGGCCACATTTGTCCATAATTTTCTGTAATATCAAGGATCATGATGAAATCGCGACCACCTATAAACAAAGGCCTTTTTTTTTGCTCAGGGTGTGTTTGGCTCGACATTTTTTTAAGCTTATTTTCTCCTTAAAAGTAGAAGTTGGGCCAAACATATTTCATGAAAAGCTCTTAAAAAAATAAGCTACTTATTTTTATAGAACAAAGTTTGAAAAAAGGTAACTTATAATTAAGTTGGTAGGAGGAGCTTGTTTTCAACTTATATGGAGCTTATTAATACAGATCCCTCTTCGTATCCCAACACGACAAAAAATATCATCTATTTTAATTTTTTTTTAACTTGAATGCTTCACCAGCTTGCCTATTAAATAATACTTACATATATTAGTTTATTTTAAATTATGTTTATTTATCATAAGGTTTTAATCTGTTTTTAAATTATTTATTTTAAAAAATTAAAAAAATTACTTATTTTTTAATTTTTAAATATTCCTTAGATAAAATAAAAAACATAAATGACATGAGTAAATAATATAGTTAAATAAATTTTTTATATTTCAAAATAGTTATAATTTTTATTCTTGAAATTTAATTTAGATGTCACGTTTTTTAAAAAAATTTAATTTATAATAAAAATTTTCAATTCTTAATTACAAAAATATATTTATTAAATGCATTTCTAGATTAATTATTAAATACTTTTTAATATATATTGATATTACTGAATGTTTTTAAAATAAAATATTTTTTATCTTCTAAAAATATTACCAAATAACAATATAAAAGTTGTTACATATTTTAACTTTTGTAAGTAATTTTTAAAGTTATTTAAATAATCATTATAATAAACATTTGTAATTTATTTTTAAAATTAAATTTTTTTACTTAAATTAATTTTTTGAATTTTTATTATTAAAAATTGTAAATGTATTTATTACGTGAAATAAAAAAATGTTACTAAAATAAGTATATATTATAGTTAAATAAAATTTTATATTTAAAAACATTTATAATGTTTATTCTTTAAATTTAATTTAAATTTCATTTTTTTTAAAAATAATAATTTATATTTAAATTTTTGAATGCTTAATTATAGGAATATATTTAATAAATACCTTTTTAGATTATTTATTAAATACTTTTAAATATATATTGGTATTATTGAATTTTTTTTAAATAAAATATTTTTTATCTTCTAAAAATATTATTAAATAATAATTTAAAGTATTTACATATTTTAACTTTTGTAGTTAATATTTAAATTTATTTAATTAATCATATATAATAAAATATTTGTAATTTATCTTTAAAATTAAATTTTGTTGATGACGTTAAGTTTTTGCATTTTATGATTAAAAATTGTAAATGTATTTATTACATGAAATAAGATAAATGTTACTAAAATAAGTATCTAATATAGTTAAATGAAAATTATGAGAGCACACATTAGTGATTTGATCTTCAACATCTATTTGATAGGCATGGTAGAAAGTTGGATTTTCAACCAACTTTCTCTGAAAATATTGCAATAAATAGCCAGCTTACCCATGTCCCAAACTCTATTTCAAATTGACAACATTTGTAATGTATAAATAAATAATGTTCTAATAAATGAACCTTTTAATATGGATATAAATTAAATGGACATTCCAATTATATAAATTATATATGACAATTACATATAGTGATTTTAATTTTAACATCGAATCAAATGACCCCTAATTGATGATGCAAAATTTAGTTTATTGAGTAAATCATACGAAAATGATTAAATTTGCTTTAAAACTTCGTTTAGAATATCTTCTTCATCCATACTCTTATTTCTCTCTTCAATTTTTTTGGATCTGTACATGTGAAAAGAATGAAAATCTTAGTAGATCAAATTTAAAGCAATAAAGAAGCAAAATAATAAAAAACTCAAATGAAGAGGAAGCTAATAGCAAGTTAGGACCTTGAGTACCATCTTCATCTCCATCCTTAATGTCATTATCCTAACTATTCATTCTAGACTATACACTAGCAAAAACAACATAAACAAACAAATGAAAAGAGAACAATAAAATATAATGTTTATGCATTTCTATTTGGCAATATATTTTTCTCACCTAAACAGAGATATGGAGAAGACAAAGACAATAGATGAAATCAACGCAATGGGTGTGACTGTTCATAACATGTAACCAAAAAATACTATCATTAAAGAAATGAGAGGAGAGTTTGGGTTTCTTTTGAACATGCATCCCTTTTTCTTTTCTTGTTTTCATGGTCACCTTTTTATTCTTTGACTCTATTTGAATTTCAAAATAAAAACATTAGGTACTAATAATTCCTTAATTGTGCATAAGGGTGATTGTGAAATTGTGGTCAATTAGAATATATAATAAAAATTAATTCCCTATAATTGTCTATAAATTATTTTGCCTACAAATAATTGTATGTCATAATTGTCCACAAATTGATTTACGTGAAAATGAATGTGAGGTCAACATGTAAGCAAAAAATAGGGGGAAACATTCTGGTGTTGTCAAGTGAGATAAGATTTTATATAAAATTGCTACAAAGATTGACACATAAAACTTTCCTATTTAATATGGATATAACTTAAATGGACATTCCAATTATATAAATTATATATAACAATTACATGTAATGATTTTAATTTTAATTATATATATTTAATAATATATTAACACCGATACAAATGACCCCCAATTGATGACATAAAATTTAGTTTATTGAGTAAAATCATACAGAAATGATCACATTTTCTTTAAAGCCTAGTTTAAAATATCCTCTTCATCCATACTCTTAAAATATATAATAATAATTATACCCACATATCCTCCCAAATTATATTTAAAATATATAATAATAATTATTTTGGTCCTTGAAACTTATATTAAATTATTGTCATAAATAATAGAATGTAAGTAAAAAAATTATTAAGTAAAAATTATTCATTGATTTTTATTTAGGACAGAATTAGGGTGAATGTAAGTAAAAAAAATTATTGATTACGTATATAATTTTTTTAAAAATAAAAAATACTCGTTTGCTTATCCTTGATTTTGGAAATAATTAAGAAAATTATGTGTTATTCTCATTAGTTATTAACAAATAATTAAGTCAAATGACCAATAGAATTTTTATTTATAATTAAGGTAATTATTTAATAGAATTTTTAAATTCAAATATAGCTATTTAATACTCATTAATGTAATAATTATAATGATAATAATTATGATATGTAACCGAACCAAATATTTACGAAACACCATATAATGACACGTATCATCCGAACCTTTCTGTAAATGACACACGTTATCCAAATCTTGAAAGTTACTCTTCATTTGCCATGTGTAATCCAAACCTGTGAATAGATTCTCAAATTTATTTATAATGATTATATACTTAATCAATAATTGTTTACTTGTATTGAACCTAATTTTTTCCTAAATAAAAATCAATAAATAATTTTTACTTAATCGATAATTTTTTCTTACATTCTATTATTTGTGACAATAATTTAATATAAGTTTTAAGGACCAAAATAATTATTATTATATATTTTAAGTATATCTTGGGAGGATATTTGTGTATAATTATTATTATATATTTTAAGAATAAGAGTGAAGAAGATATTCTAAACTAGGCTTTAAAGAAAATGTGATCATTTCTATGATTTTATTCAATAAACTAAATTTTGCATCATCAATTAGGGACTGTTTAATTTAGTGTTAATGTTTTATTAAATATATAATTAAAATTAAAATCATTACACGGAATTGTTATACAAAATTTATGTAATTGTTATATATAATTTATATAACAAAAGTATCCATTTAAATTATATCTATATTAAATAGAAAAGTTCTATGTGTCAATCTCTAGAACAATTTCACATAGAATCTTAACCCACTTGGCAATAACATAATGTAACCCTCTATTTTTTGTTTACGTATGCTGACCTCATTCATTTTGATACAAATCAATTTATAGACAATTATGACATACAATTATTTGCACACAAAATAATTTATGTCCAATTAAGACACCCAATATTAGGAAATTAATTTTTATTGTATATTCTAATCGAGCACAATTTTCCAATCACCCTTGTATAGGAATTATTAGTATCTAATGTCTCTATTTTGAAATTTAAACAGAGTTCGAGAATAAAAGGTGATCAAGGAAAGAAGAAATGAGAAAGGGACACATATTTAAAAGAGGCCCAAACTCTCCTCCCATTTCTCCTATGATAGTATTTTTTTGGTTGCATATTCTGAATAATCACCCCCATTATGTTGATTTTGTTTGTTTTCTTTGTTTTCTCCATGTATTTATTAAGGTGAGAAAATATATTGTCAAATTGAGATGTATATACGTTAGGTAATTTTTCTCTTTTTCTCTTGATATCTGCATTTTCTCCGTTTGAGAAACTTCTATTTTTTTTCACTTTTATGTTTTATTGTTCCCCTTTCATTTGTTTGTATAAGTTGTTTTTGTTTAGTGTATAATTTAGAACAAACGATAAGGATAATGACATTAAAGATGTAGGCAAAGATGACGCTCAAAGTCCCAGTTTACTATTAACTTTCTCTTTATTTGAGTTTTTATTATTTTGTTTCTTTGATGCTTTAAATTTGGTCTACTAAGATTTTTATTTTTTACACACATACAAATTCAAAAAAATTTAGCAGAGATATAAGAGTATGGGTAAAAAGGATATTCTAAACTAAGCTTTAGAGCAAATGTGATCATTTTCATATGATTTTACTCTATAAACTAAGTTTTACGTCATTAGTTGGGGGTCGTTTGATTCAGTGCTAATGTATTATTAAATATATATAATTAAAATTAAAATCATTACATTTAATTGTTATATATAATTTATATAATTGGAATGTTCATTTAAATTATATTCATATTAAAATTTTCATTTATTAGCATATTGTTATTTATATATTACAAATGTTGCCAATTTGAAATAATTAAATAGCATTTTAATGGACAAAAATTTTAAATGGACAATTAACTTGACTTAAACATGTAATATTCAATTAATTATAAATTTTCAAATCACCAAAAGAAATATGCAATATTTATTTATTTATATCGAAATAGAATAAAAAATTTTGTTAATTTTTATTTATAAATAGAATTTTAAATAGAAATAAATTAATTATTCTTTCAAATTCATCAAATTTGACATCCTTGTCCATTTAAATAATTATAATAATTAAGATAATTTCAACTTGTATATATTCTAAATTAACTAAGACAATTGTGACATATATATTTTTTAAAAGAATGAAAGTAAGATTATTTTAAATTAAGGTAAGTATATTATGTTAAAATGTATAATTAAATTAATTAATGTAATCAATAAACATAAATAATTAGGGTAATTGTCTGTAATTAGAAATAAGCTAATTTATAAATATTCAATTATATTTAATATTAATTGAAGAAACTTAAACATTTGAATACAAAAATAAAAATATCTTTTATTTAAGTAATAAATTAAGAAAAAAATAATTTGATTTGATTTTGATTTAATTTGAAAATTCATGACACATATAATAAAATGAGAGATACATGACATGTATACATATAAATTAGTTTTTTATTTATTGCATTATTAAATTTGTTGGAAATTTTTATTGATATAATTAAAGTAATTATTAAATATATATATAATAAAGATAATTACATGTAATTGTTATATATAATTTATTTTTTATGAAATATAATTATTAAATATTGCTAAAAATGCTATTTTTAAATGTTAAAATACATAATTCTATTAATTATGATAATTATGATCGATTATATTTTGATATTAATTAAGCTAATTATGATCAATATATATGTTAATTAAGGTAATGAAAATTATTTTAAACAATGGTAGTTAGATTGTTTAAATTACATAATTAAATTGACTATTATAATTTTAAAATTAAAATAGACAATTAATTTTAAAGGACCATTCATTTTGACCTAAACATGAAAATTTTATTTAGATTATTTTCATATTCAATAGTCTATTTATTATTGAACTATTTGTTTACTTATTACATGTGTCATGAAATAATTTAAAAGCATTTTGATGGATCAATGTTTAAAATGGACAATTAATTCAAAATTGATTATTAATTTGATCTAAATATGCAATATTCATTTATTTAAATAGAATTGAAAGAAATTTTCTGTTGACTTTTTGTTGTAAATAACATTTTAAATGAAAATAAATTAATTTTGGCTTCAAATCCACACGAAATTAACGTCCCTGTTCATTTGAATAATTATAATAATTAAGGTTATTACAATTGAAATGTATTCTAATTTGAATAAGTTAACATAATTACAACATTTATATTTTTAAGAAAGATAGTAATATTATATTAATTTAAGGTTGATATATTATTTATAATGTATAATTAAAGCAAGAATGTAATTAATAAATATGTACAATTAGGTAGTGGTCCATAATCATAATTAAATTAGTTTATTTATAAATATTTAATTATATTTAATATTGACTGAAGAAACTTAAGCATTTGAATAAAAAGAAAAAATCTCCTTTGTTTGAATAATTAATTAAGAAAAAATAATGTCGATTTGGTTGATTTAATGTGAACATTCATGACATATATTATATATTTTTTAATTTTTAATTTAATGCATTATTAAACTTTCTAAAGAAAATTATTGATATAATTAAAGTAATTAATGTAATTATTATATTTAAACAATTAAGATAATAACAAGTAATTGCTATATAATTTATTTCTTATGAAATATAATTTTTATATGTTAAAATACATAATTTTGTCAATCTTCAACATTATGATTGATATATATTGTGATATGAATTAATAATGATAATTATGATCAATATATGCTTTAATTATGGTAATGAAAATTATTTTAAACAAATGTAATAAGATTGTTTTAAATTACAAAATTGAATTAATCAATATTAATATAATTTTAAATTTTAGAAGGACAGTTAATTTAAAAAGGATCATTAATTTTGACCTAAATATAAAATTTTCATTTAAATTATTTTCATATTAAATTGTTCATTTATTATAGTACTATTTATTTATTTATTTATTACACATCAATTCAAAATAATTTAGTAGCATTTTGTAGAGCCAAAGCTTGAAATGGACTATTAATTTATAATTAATGATTAGTTTGACCTAAATATGTGTAACATCCCTAACTTTGGCTAATAGAAATAAGAATATAGTTATGGTTAAGATTTCTAATAGGCAACAATAATAATAGTTACCCTTATATTAGAATGTTTTAGGAATAAGATAATAGGACCCTGGACAAGACTTTGAGACCCAAAGCGGGCCAAAGCCCACCAAGCCCACTCATATTCACATGGTTTAAGAGGGGAAGAAGAGGGAGAGTTAGAAAGAGAAAGAGAAAGGAAAAGAGAAAGAAGAGAGAAGGAGTAGAAGGAGAAATGTGAAGGAGAAGAGGAATAGAGATCTCCAAGCCCCAAAGCTCATCTTTTCACATCCCCAAGGTAAGTGCTTCTTCCTTGTCTTCCTCTATCCCTTTAATTGTTGTTTGTATCCTTTTTTCCCCTTGTTTCCTTTGAACCTAAGTTTGGGTTTTTATGGGTTTTTGATGGTTAAGCATGATTGAGGGGTTTATTTGGTAGATTAATCAATTAGAAATGAGATGGAAGTGTTTTAGGAATGATTTTAGTGCTTGGGTAGCCATTGATGGCCCTAATTGTAGTAGATTTCGCAAAAAACACCATATGTAGATTTGCTGCTCTAGCTGAGCAAGTAGACTACTAGCTGAGAAAGAGCTAGCTGAGCGAGCTATAGCTAAGAGAGCAAAATGCTAGCTGAGCAAAAATCAAGATTTTAGCCAAGTGAGCAGAATTCTAGCTAAGCAAAAATCAGGACTTTAGTTGAGCGAGGGTTGAGTCTAGAAATGATTGCACGCTTGTTTTCTATGCTTGTTCTTATATGTTTGCCATTGGTTGTTATGTTGTCTTGTATGTTTGATGATGATTGCCTAAGATAGTTTATATGTAACGATAAACCCTATGTAATAAGATATTTAAGATACTTAAGACACCATCAGATGCCTCCTTAGCAAAATGGGTGGATTTTCCCCATGAAAGATTTTCATGAAAAGAAAGGTTTTACGAAAGGAACATGCTTTTGAGAAAAGCCTATGTTTTCATAGAAAGATATTTTAAAAGGAAAGTTGTGCTTTCAAAGAAACGTACCTCCTTAGTAACGTTAGAACCTCCCTGGTACCGATCATGTCTGAGTTATACCCTTGGCATACTACGATGTGCAAGCCGTAGTAAGGACTCCAAGGTTACCAAGGAGAGATGAGGTTTTATACAACTCTAAGATGATTTGTAGAAGGAAAAAGGGCTAGGAGGCACCTTACGTCAAGGGAAGGGACCGTTATCCTTCAAATCCTACAGGAAAAATAACATCCTTTGGTAAGGGAAGGATGGGTCCTTTGGTAAGAGAAGGAAATAGTCATTCTCTATTAAGGGAAGAATGTTGAGGGAACTGCTTCGATAACAGAATTGGTTTAGCCATTTGGACCGATGGTAGTAAGAGGTCAAGTAAGAGGGACGCTGCTTGATGGCTAGAGCTCAGCCAAGAAAAGACAGTATGCCAGTGAAACTTAATAATAAAGATAAAGAAAACTACACATAATAGAAACAGAACCAGGATATGATTGATGTGAATGCCTTTATGAGGCATGTATGTTGCCCTTTAGGGTATATGATGATGTGTATGCCTAGTTATAGGTGAATCTAGTTAAATCTAAACTAGGGAACCTATGTGCTTAGTAAGGACATAGTTTATGATAGATGTTACCCGATGGATATGTGAGGGGTTTACCACAAAGGAAGCTTATGTATAAGTCCTAAAAGAACAAGAAAAGATAAAGGTAAGGAAAGGAAAGGTCAATTCTCACTTAATGTCATGGAAAATAAAATGTCTAGAGGAAATAATCAAGAGTATGAAGTTCTCATTAAAGTGATGGGGAGATAGTTGTCTAGTGTGAGGGACAATATGTGTCAAAAGACCCAAGGCCCAAGCCCACTACAAATTGATAAGCCCTATAACAAGCATAGTTTATGAGAATAAGAAATAAAGAGGTAAGGGACTGAAGGTTTTAGTAAGAGGTAAAACCATGAAAGTATAAGAAAAGGATCTCTAGAATAGAGGGTTAGCCTAGAGTCCTTAGAGCACTCACTAAGATAATATGTCTCATCCCTCTTATATTTCATGTTTTTACAGGTTGAGTAGATGAAGTCTTCTTGGGAGTAGCTTGAAACCGTTACAAGAAGAAGAGTTTATAGCTTTGAACCTCCCTATATCTAGGAATTAGTTTATGTTTATATTTTTGTTATTCATGTATTGTATGGCACATAAATGCCAAGAGATTTGTATTAGCTGTTTTAAGTATTATTACATAATTGATGTTTAAGTTTTAGTTTTCGCATACTTTCTATGATATTCTTATCTTCTACACTCCCATGTTTTATCAATATAAGCAGACAAAAGGTAATACCCACTTAGGGTGTTATAATATGCTCCGTTCATGTATTGAAATAGTAACGAGGCAAAATTTTCTGTTGATTTTTTTAATATAAATAGGATTTTAAATAGAAATAAATTGATTTTTACTTCAAACTCACATGAAATTAACATCTCTGTCCATTTAAATAATTATAATAATTCAGGTAATTACAATCGGTATATATTCTTATTTGAATAAAATAACATATATATGTATATGTATATGTATATGTATATGTATGTGTGTGTGTGTGTGTGTGTGTATATATATATATATATATACCATTACCATACTCATTTTTTCCTATATATGAAAATTTCATTTTATTATCTTTGCAAAGATTAATAAAAGAATGCTTTAATAGAACAATAATCTGTACATCATGAATATTATGTTTGGAACAAGATATTACATAATGCTATCAAATCTTTTAATTAGCTTAAAATTTTAAAATGATATCCATAATAAATAATCACTATACATTTGAAACAAAAAAAATAATAAAATATATGCTTAAACATCAGTAATTTATTCAAATACTTATAAATTTAATTGGTCTTTCATTTGATTGATGTTATTTTTCTCTCTTATTTTTGTTATCCAATAGAAACTAAGATTTAAATGATAAATCAACTATTACAAAATATAATTACATATAATTTTTTTATTCATATAAGTATTAAAATTAGATTAATATACATGAATGTATATAAGTCTACTCTATATTCATACATATTTATCAAAAAAATTCAGACAAAATGTAATATTTAAGATCTAAAGCAATATAAATAGTACCTCATACTTGGTATCATACAATAAAGACAATAATGTTTGCTTCAAAATGTTCTAAAAATCAATGCAAGACTATGGTACATTATATATTTGTTTGAAATTAAGTATTAGTGTCTTTTAATTTTAAGAATAGCTTTGAGGAAGGACAAAAAATAATAAAACAAATATTCATTGTTATAGAAAATATTCTAATTGTGTGATAAAAGTCAATATATATAATGATTTTCCATGGAGACACATCTTAGAGCTCATGGGCTCCTTCCCCAACTTAACATATCTCATTCTCTCAATTTCTGAACTCACCGGGAGGATTCCTTCTGAACGTGGAAATCTTTTACAACTACAGTATCTATACCTTGGGAATAATAGTCTTCTGGGAGCGATCCCTTTCAGATTGGTAATCTCAGACAGCTACAATATCTTAATCTCGGAAGAAACACTTTTTCTGGAGCAATCCCTTTTCAAATTGGGAATCTCAAACAGCTATAATATCTTAATCTTGGAAGTAATGCTCTTTCAGGAGCAATCCCTTTTCAAATTGGGAATCTCAAACAACTACAATATCTTAATCTTGGAAGTAACACTCTATCTGGAGTAATTCCTTTTCGGAATGGGAATCTTCCTATCTTGTACACTCTCGGGCTAGGTGGCAATTTTGATATAAAAGCTAAGGATGCTGAGTGGCTGTCTAATGTCTGTTCCTTAACAAATCTTGAGTTGAGGTCATTGTATAATCTTAGCTCCTCTCATCATTGGCTACAAACTTGAGTAAGCTCATTCGAAACTTAAGAGAGTTGAGGCTAGTAGGTTGTTCTCTTTCAGATACTGATGATATCAAATCTTGGTTTTATTCTTATTCCAACTTTTTCATTTCTCTTACCATCCTTGATCTTTCTTCTAATGTGCTAACATCTTCAACATTTCAATTGTTGTTCAATTTTAGTCTTAATCTTCAGAAGCTTTATCTTTCTGATAATAAAATAGCTTTGTTATCTTCTCTTTATCCAAATTTTCCATCTCTTACAATCCTTGACGTCTCTTTTAATGATCTATCATCATCATTTCAAGGTAATTTTAATTTTGGCTCCAAACTACAAGAGCTTTATCCACAAAACTACAGTCTTATAGATAGAAGTTTTCTTATTTCATCTACTTCCACAATGAATTCTTCATCTTCTCTTCTCATCCTTGATCTCTCTCACAATTTGTTGAAATCATCTGCTATGTTTAACTGGCTTTTTAACTTCACCGCCAATCTTTATACCCTTTACCCTAATGATAACTTGTTAGAAGGACCCATTCCAGATGGATTTGGGAAAGTAATGAACTCTCTTGAATTTCTTTTTCTCCAGACTACAAGACAGGATTCCATCTATTTTTGGGAACATGTGCAGATTGCAGAGCTTATAACTCTCAAGAAACAAGTTGAATGGGGAAATTTCCAACTTCATTCTAAATTCTTCACAGTGCAACAGATACATATTTCAGACTTTGGATATATCTTATAACCAAATTACTGGCGAGACACCAGGAAGCATCAGATTGCTGCCTGAGATGGAGCTTTTATCCTTAGAGGGGAACTCTTTGGAGGTTGATGTCACTGAATCTCATCTTTCTAATTTTTCCAAATTAGAATACTTATCCTTATCATACAACTCGTCCTCTCCAAAATTTGTCCCCGGTTGGGTTCCCTCTTTTCGATTAACTTAATTGACTCTAGCATCTTGCAAGCTAGGTCCGAGTTTTCCTAGTTGGCTCCAAATTCAAAGTTCCTTAACCTATCTGGATATATCCAATAATGGGCTAAGTGACTCAGTACCAGAATGGCTTCGGAACAACTTGCAAATTATTCATTGGTTGAATATGTCTCACAATAATCTCATTGGTGCAATTCCTAATATACATTGAAGCTTTTAGTGGATCATCTATAATTCTGAATTCAAATCAATTTGAAGGCAAAGTCCCATCATTTTTTATACAAGCTTCAGATTTGTTGCTTGCTGAAATTGTTTTTTCAATTTTTTTTCATTCTTATGTGACCAAAGCACAGCTGTGAAGTTGGCTACTTTAGATTTATCAAACAATCAAATAAAGGGACAACTTCCTGATTGTTGGAAATCTGTTGACCATTTACTGTTTCTTGATTTAAGCAGCAATATATTATCAGGGAACATTCCTATGTCCCTGGGCACCCTTGTTAAGTTGGAAGCCTTGGTTTTAAGAAACAATAGTTTAACGGGTGAATTGCCTTCCACTTTGAAAATTTGTAGAATTTATTAATGCTGGACGTGCGTGACAATATGCTGTCTGGTCCAATACCATCTTGGATTGGAGAAAGTATGCAGCAATTAATAATCTTGATCATAGAGGGAAATCATTTCTCTGAAAATCTTCCTATTCAACTCTGCTTTTTAAATCGAGTTCAAATGTTGGATCTTTCAAGGAATAGGTTGTCCAAAGGAATTCCAACATGCGTCAAGAGTTTTACTGCAATGTCTGAAAGGAGCATCAACAGAAGTGCAACTGAAAGTTATATATATATTGGAACAACATTACTTACTATGAAATTTATGGTCAAAATGATGGTTATTATAAACTTTACATTACATGAATGTGGAAAGGTGTGGAACAGGAGTTCACAAAGCCTGAATTCATTCTTAAGAGCTTTGATCTCTTCTGTAATAATTCAACAGGTGAAATACCAAAAGAGGTTGGCTATTTGCTTGGTTTGGTTTCTTTGAATTTATCAAGAAACAATTTGAGCGGAGAAATTCCTTCTGAGATTGGAAATTTAACTTCGCTAGATTCCCTTGACTTATCAAGAAATCATTTCTCTGGGAGAATTCCCTCTTCTCTTTCTCAAATTGATGGTCTAGGAAAATTACACTTGTCACACAACTCTCTTTCTGGCAGAATCCCATTGGGAAGACATTTGCAAACCTTTGATGCCTCTAGTTTTGAAGGAAATATTGATCTTTGTGGTGAACAACTTAATAAAACTTGTCCTGGAGATCAGACAACAGTAAAGTCTCATGAACTGGCAGTCCATGGAAAAGATTCTGTTTTCTTTGAAGCATTATACATGAGCTTAGGGATAGGATACTTTGTAGGTTTTTGGGGCTTCATAGGGCCAATACTAATTTGGCAACCTTGGAGAATTGCATACCTGAGGTTCTTGAACAGGTTGATAAACTGAGTAATGAGAGTAGTGAATGTGCCAAAGTTCTGCAAGTGGCTTAAAGCTAGGCAAGCAGGTATGTTGTAGCATCTGTTTTTCATTTTCATGGTTTATCTACTATTATAGTTGCATAAATAGAGAATTTCTGCTTATATTTAAAAGGGCAATCTTTATTGTAAACAGAAAGCTCATATTAAAATTAATCTAATTGTTAGAACTTAGAAGTTACTAACATAATTCTTTATCCTAACCTGGCTAATTCATTACCCCTCACTCATGTAATTATTGACTTAAAGATAGTATAACTTAGAAGGGGATCAAAAGAAATGAATGGTAAAATGTTTTATTTTGGTTAATAATTCATTTATAAGATAGTTATTCGCATCAAGTCATGCAACATGTTTTATTCAGGTGCTTGCTTTGAAGGACTATTTTTAGATGTCTCCATAATTAGTTGATGTGTAAATATGATTGATTTGTAAGTAAATATCAGTTACTTATGATGGAAAAGAATGCTTCTAACTCAACTGAAATTTGGATATGTTGATGTATGGGTTTAATCCTCTGTTCTGTCCATTCTCCTAATTTGGTACTCGCAATTCAGATGTATCCAGCATATAATAACATAAAATCATAAAAGAAAATTGAGAAGGACATTTTGTAAAGATTCAAAAAGAGTTAGTAAAAAGTTTTCTAATGGAGATTCAATATATATTTCCTTTTCTTTTTTCAGAAAAATTGCTTCTTAACAAATTGCAACATATTTCACTTCTCGTAATTTATTATATATTATTTTTTATATTTTCCATACGAAATTGCCCAATTTGATCCTTAATGAGTAAATTAATTTTGTGGCAAGTTTTACTCACTGTAAAACCAGCCTGCTGGGTGTTCTCATGGGTAAAAATATGATTCCCAAAGCACATCAGTTTTCCAGTTTCCTCTTATTTCTTTTGTTTCCACCAACACTTTGTGAACGATTTCTTGTCATATTTTTTATTGTAGGTATACTGTTTCGGCATGTATGAGTTCCTTGATCTTTATTCATGCCTCTGAGATAATGGTAAATATTTCATTACTCAAAGGAAGTGATTACTTATTTACTTTTCAGTTTTGGAAATACTTAGTTGATGAGTTGAATCCAGAGAAATTGACTTTATTTAATAACATACTTTCTCTAATTTTTGAAAATTCTAAAAATGTTTGCGGTTGTCCCTACAGCTAAGGTGGTGCTCTCAGGCTAACCAAAGATGGAGGTCTGGAGTTAAATTCCCCAGTCGCCAAACTCTTTCCTCAATGTGGGCATATCCCCCTGGTATATACCAACATCTAATTGAAAAATGCTGATATCCTTTTAACTGTTATCCATTTTAAATTCTATGCTACAACAATTTGAATTTTTGCCTTTCACTGAATGTTATGTTGCAGGAAACTATGGACTTTTTGCTCTATGGTCAGCTGCCCCTAATTTGTTTGATGGGAGGATGGATTCAGGAAAAGAAGTGTTTCTGAAATGTATACCTAAATATGAGTTTCTCAGGCTTCTAGAATCCCTGAATCTCTGCATGGGTGGTCAGTACCTTTAAGTGCCCATAGAGTCCTCTATAGGTTGTTGGGAGTGAATCCCATTACTCTTGCTCTTGAGGCTTGATATATGTCAGATATGAAAACGAGAATAAATTTGTTAAAACAAATTTGCAAAGCTTTTTATGCACAAGTTTGGGGAGGAAGAGGTGGTTTGGAAGGGTTCCATCATGTTCTCAAGACACAGATATCAAACTTTGACAAGCTTAAGCACTTCACAGCACAGGCTTCATTTTAGGGAGTGAATTCTTGTAAGTCATTCAGTCTTGGGGAGCTATTTATAAATGTGAAATCTGTTGTTACTTTCAAAATTGTTGTAATAGCAAAATCATTCATCGTGCTTGACTTTTGAATTGGAAAAATCAAATAATGTGTACTATCATCACACTACCTGCGTCCTTGCTTGATCAATGCTAATGACAAAGACCATAAGCGGGGTCTGTATGATTTAAAACTGCTGGTATTGACAAATATATTCCTGATCTTGCCATTTCATTATCTGTCACCTCTTGATGGTTCTAGTTGAGATGTCTGTTACGGATGCAATTATGCTTTGCTGCCATTATGCCTCAATTTATATGATAATGAAGCTGATTGTCTGAATAATCATAACAAAATTCCAGGAGAAATATCTGCAATGTGACTATTTATAAAGCGTGCATTGCTCTTGAAGGAATTACTAGAAATTCAGGGTATCTTAGCCCCAACTTATGCTCAAATCTTATAAATAAGACGACCTTGAAACATGACAAGGTAGTTGGAAGTAAACAATTCTCCTTTCCAACGGAATACCATGTGAAGAAATTGCCCAAACTGTCACTTTTTTGTCATTGACAATGGCAAAGTTCCATATAATAGAGATGCTGCCAAAATGTGTAGTTTGAGTGCCCTCTCTCCATGGTCATTCTATAATAAATAACAAAGAAATTTAACGTCTTATAACTGAAGTGACTAGTGAGTAAATGCTGTGAGAGATTTTCAAAATTATGAAAGGTTGTATCCTTTCATGAAAATATGTTTCTATTCATATAAAGGTGTAAGTATGAATAGATGTGACTTTTTACCCAGAGTCATGAGATGTGACTCTTCACCAAGAGTCATAAGATGTATCTCTTTGAAACGTTAAATCTTTTCACTAAAAGACATGAGTTGGTCTATAAATAGAACCAATCTACATGTAGAAAACAAGAACAAGAAAATATAGAATTCATCCGATTATTTGCATTCAAATCATTTCCTTTCTTCCCTTGTGCGCAAAGAGAATTAAGGGAACTATTATTCTATAAACTACCATTGACGATACACTTGATGTAGGTGTGTAAACTATGTCAAGGAACTCTATTGTATCCTAAAGGAGATTTGCCAGGACATTATATTGCACCCAATTTCTATAGAGATTGGTGGGGGCGAATCAAACCTAAAGGTTAGTGTTTTACACACGCTTTGGAGACTTGTGCTTTTTCTTTGTTATTTCTTCTATTTTGCAGGACAATTTCCATCAATGATTTCCTGTGTGATATTTCTTCATTGTTGTAGAGTCATCACCACCAAGTTGCACCAACAATCTTTATGTTTGAACACCAGTCAATAAAGATTGTACCAACAATCTTTAGGTTCATCTACCAGTCTATAAAGATTGTTACCAACAATCTTTAGGTTCAATTTTGCTTCTAACAACAATGACTACAACTTTGAATAATACAACTTTTGATATTGTCAAATTGGTGGAAACTTCGTTAATTAACAAAAGAAGATGCATTTCTTTCTTATTACTTTGAAGGACACATTCCAAATGGTATGTATGACACTTCGTTTGATATGTATCAAAACTTTAGATCAAGGTACATGATGGAAGACAAATAAGTATGAAATTTCTTGTTAATTGTTTGTTTTTTTAATTCTAAGATGATTGATAATAGGCCTATCATGAAACAAATGCGTGAAATTAAATGTATTCATAATGTCTATAAACAAACACATTATGCATATAGATGAAAGTATATGATTGTCTCTTCAATCGTTAACAAAGTTCTTTCCTCATGAAAAGACTTTAAAAAGTTTAAAACATCAAAAAGGTGATATTTCTCTTGAACAACTGAGGCAATCACCCTTGTTTAAAAGAAGAGTATCATAAATAAGACGATACTAAGGAACTATATGTTCAAGAAAAGGTGCATGTAATGTAGGAATGTTGTAACACCTACTAATTTAAGGGAATTATATTTATAGTTGATTAAAAGATTAAGTAATAACATCAAGTTGACTAAAACTTTTCCATGTTCACTTCTTGCGGACATTTAATAAATTACAAAATATTATGTAAAGAACCATGATCATGAAAGAAACATCATTGCGTTATCTATTTGGGTACATGATTAAAGTACAGTCATCTACGCAATACAAGTGAAAGAAATACATCAAAAGTCATCCTAGTTACCTGCCTATGTATATACAAGAAAATGACCAATGTCAGAGCAGTGTGTATCTATACTATACCTCCCCAAAATATCCTAAGGTCTACAAGTCAACTACATTTTTAGTGATCCTCACAACAAGTCTTCTGAATCTTGTGGAATGGCTGCACCTACTCAAACCACGAATGTATATAAAAGAAACATATAAAAGGAGTGAGGTTTCATAAAGCCTCATTCATTTTCTTAACAAATTTAAAACATAAATACATAATTATTGAAGAATCATACATAGGGAATCCTAGGGTCTAACCAATGTTATTATAACTCAATCGCAAACTTTTATTGATGTATGGATCCATACCCATCCTTGATGATTCACCTTAATCATTAGGGATCATTGGAAAGTGATTGGGAGTTCGTATAACCCCTTACAAGGTACAGACATCCATGTCGTAATCATCATCCTCGAGGAAAGGACTTCATGCCCATCAGGGGTATACACTCTACCAATCTCAGTGATGCTGAGCAGGCGTTAGGGTTACCAAGCCGGTTTATGTGATTTATCCTGGCTCAAGGATGCTATCCTGACCATTAGGACGTTCACAACTCGGCACCTTTATCCCCAAGACCCGAACAATGGTCCCTGCCTTTCACCCCACAGTGTACCAAACTGTAATTTCCCAGAACGCAGGCACTCATGCTTCACAGCATGGTCTCATCACAATAAAGGGTTCTTACAATTTGTTCTCTAAATTTCATGACACTCTTTGGACAATTCCAGTAGAGTTTCAAAATCATGTACATGTACTCATCATTCATAACAATCACAGTACTTAATGATCATATCAAGTTTTAGCAATAGAATTCCATACACATGATCCAAGAAATCAGACATACATGCACAATTCAAGTATAGTATTTAAATTATTTGATTTATTCTTCTCCTTTTCTAATTTCTCAATTTAAATTACTTTTAAAAGAAAAACTTTCTAACCATATACATAGTTGGTATAACGTAATTATTTTATAAATTAAACCAAATGTTAATAGAAACCATTTTTTGATGTGAGAGATCATATTACATTGCATCCACAAAGCATACTACGGGTTCTCTTAAAATATGATCATTTCTTAATTTAATTGACAAAAATAAAGGTTAAACTTAATAATAATTAGAGTCATAAATTGATAAAATAAAATTTAAAGTAACATGACATAATGAAATAACACGAATTAACTTAAAATAAAAAAGGATTGGGGGCTAACCCAACAACAATAACCCATTAAGAAATGAAAATAGAAGCGTAACCCACTCCCCCCCTTACCTCAAATAGTAACAAAGTGGGTGGTGTTGGTGGAGCTTGACGATAGAAGAGGCAATTATATGAAGCTACATAAGCTTAGGATTATGCAGAAGAATTTTGCAAGAGTTTGGCTATTGGAGGGGGAGGAAGATCTTGGATCTAAACCAAGATAAAGAGGGAGAATTGTTGGGAAGGAAAGGAGTGAAGAGAATGGGGAGGGTGATGGGGTATTTATAGTGTAAAATAATTTAATTTAGAATTACATTTTTACACTTATTTACACAAAATTGAACTTTGGTGGGCTTTTATCATGGCCAAGTCAATTTTGGTGTGCTCCCACAATGGTTGAAAGTGGAAATGCAGCCAAGGGGTCAGAAAAACTAATTTTTTTAATTTAATATAATTATTATATATTAAAAATAATTAAATATTAGTTTATTGTAGGAGAAATTGGAGTGGCCTTTAGGTATGGATTTGGGCCAAAATAGCCATACCACGTGAAAGGGTATATTTTTGGGAGTCTCATAAAAAATTTTCAGAATTTTTTCATTTATATAATAATTATAGTAATTATTTTACTAAAAAAGCTAATTAATTAACTAATAAATCAAGTTTTTCCTAAATAATTATGATTTTCAGATTTTTAATTATTTTTCCCTCAAAATAATATTTCTCTAATTAAAATATACTTAGTATAAATTTTTCAAAATATTTTAGGGTCAAAAAGTATCCGATAAACCTCCGTAGTTAACTAGGGGCATTTTGGTGTTTTTACAAAAACTGTCTCAGAAAATTCTTAGAAAATTCTCAAAATTTTCATTTGCTATTCTAAGCATATTTATGGATTAAAAATAAATTTTAAATATTTTTAGCTATTTTATTAATTTATCTTAATATTTGACCTTTTCTGGACAAAATGGTCATTTTACCATTTCTGGGTCTAGTTTAGAAAAATTTTTAAAAATATAAACTGAGTAGTATTTATCAATACAAACGTAACTACGGAGTGAGATTTTTGAAATTCTAATCCAATTCTCTAGAATTAATTAGAGAATAAATAGAAAATGAATGAAAGTAAGGATGTTACAAATGTTCAATGGGAAAGTCTCAAACAAAAGGAAGAAAGATTTTGTTATTTTTGCAATTTCACATGGCAGTCATGGAAAAATTGCATTTGTGACTTTGTTAACCGTTGGATCAAGCTGAAATTTGGTCAACAGATTTAAGATACATGATTCTTAAATCTAAACGGGTTGGATAGTTGATTAGTTGCCTGTTGTGAGAGATATTCAGTCTGTACAATGTAAGAGTTTTTGATACTTTCATCTTCTCGATTCTCTATTTGTATGTTTGTTGTCTTAGTTGTTTGGTTAAGTGATGAACATGATTTGTACACTTATCTGAAATTATTTTATACTCCTAGCTCAATCTTAATATTAAGTTTGGGTACATTGGACTTTAACATTGCTATGTGAAGGATCTAATTGCAAATGGGGTAATATCCATAGTATTTATAAGAACAGAAAAAAAATCTTGCAGATCATTTGACAAAAGGATTGACAAGGGATATGGTGTGTAAAACATCATTAGGGATGGGACTCAAGCCCTTATCTGATTAATCACCAATGATGGAAAGAACTCACACTTGAGTAGCATCAAGTCTTGAGTTCCATGGTGAAAATACATTATTAGAGTGATTGCAAGTACTTAATAATTGACACATCCTAAGATTTTTAAAGTACTTGGACCATAAGGAAATAAAAGGGGAAGGTTAAATATTTGTTCTTAATGGATTTATAGCACGTATGTGCTGAAGTGTTTATTGTGGGGCACTTCTAATAAAGTCCACCTATATGGGAGTGAAGTGTGGCCACTTTGTAGAGTTAAAGGCTTGATTCTTAAAGCTTTCATGAAAAGGATACCTGACACATGGCCTTATCAAATGTGTCACTTTAACAATTCACTCAATAGTACTGAGATTACATTTGTAAGTTATGCACATTTGTTCTAATGATTATTTGGTTCAAAGCTTGTCTACCATAATATTCGGGATAAGTGAAACCCATGATTTACTAAATAAAGGTTCAAATCGCAAGATACCTTTATTTGAAACCATGTGATTTTCAGAATAATGGGATTTGGATGTATTTTGAAATTGGTGGAGGGTTGTATCCTTTCATGAAATATGTTTCTATTTATATAAAGGTGTAAGTACGAATAGATGTGACTTTTCACCAAGAGTCATGAGATGTGACTCTTCAACAAGAGTCATGAGATATGACTCTTCAGCAAGATCATGAGATGTGTCTCTTTGAAACATTAAATCTCTTCACTAAAAGACATGAGTTGATTTATAAATAAAACCAATCTACATGTATAAAACAAGAACAAGAAAATATAGAATTCATCAGATTAATTGCATTCAAATCATTTCCTTTCTTCCCTTGTGCATAAAAAGAATTAAGGGAACTATTATTCTATAAACTACCATTGATGATACGCTTGATGTAGGTGTACAAACTATGTCAAGGAACTCCATTGTATCCTGTAGGGGATTCCTTAAGACACCCTATTGCATTTAATTTCTATAGAGATTGGTGGGGGCAAATCGAACCTAAATATTAGTGTTTTACACATGCTTTGGAGACTTGTGCTTTTTGTTTGTTGTTTATTCTTTTTTACAGGACAATTTCCATCAATGATTTCCTGTGTGATATTTCTTCATTATTGCGGAATCATCACCACCAAGTTGCACCAACAATCTTTATGTTCAAATACCAATCAAAAAAATTGTACCAACAATCTTTAGGTTTGAGTATCAGCAATGAAAGATTGTACCAACAATCTTTAGGTTCATCCACTAGTCAGTAAAGACTGTACCAACAAATCCCTTTGTGTAGAAAAATCCACAACAACTCTAGTTATCACTGATTTAGAAATTTCCTCGAAGAGGAAATTATAACATGAGAGGAAAATAATGGATCGGTAGGAGCACTACATACATTGAATTGAACCTTTTGACCAAGCACATGTAAAATGACTGACATGTCATGACCTAAATTAGACCGTGACTTCTGCACAGGCTACTATCCAAACCTGACAAGCCTTAACTATGTCTAACTTTATGCTAGGCAGTAATTATAATGTGAGTTTATTAAATCTATATATCAAAGGAGTTTCTACTAAAATTTCGGCAAAGCCTCCCCTAAAAGATGAACTTCCCAAAATAATTTAAAAACATATAAAATCACAAAAATACCAGTCTAGTCAATACAAAGTATTAAATAGGCCAAACAAATTCTATTCTCGCTACTAAAAATCCAAAATGTAATGTAAAAAAGGCACTAAAAGAATTTTACAATCACAACTTCATAATGAAATAGGAATAAAATAACTCAATATCAATATATATGAACCCTTGAGCAAAAAGCATCTCATTAAAAAACCTACTATAGACTTTTGAGGCACTTAATTTAACACAAGCCTAATTATCTGCAATGGAATGGAGAACAATGAGAGTTATCATTTAGTGAGTAAATAATGAAGAATATAACAAGCAGGACACAATAATATCCAATTTAAAATATAGTTAAAATGTCAAAACATAATTTGTTAATCACAACATCCATAAAGTCAAATATCTCAAGTGGGGTACTATTCAAATAGAACTACAGCAAGCTCCCCGCGTGAAGGTGCTCTTTCACCCATGTCAAACTTAGGCTCCCAGCCTGAAATATTAGTAATAGGCTCCCCGCCTAAAAATATTAAGTATAGGCTCCTTGCTTAAAATATCAATAATAGGCTCCTTGTAACACTCCTTTAATTTTAAATATAATTCATATTAATTTAATTATTAAGTTAAGTTGATGAAAATATAAGTAATTTTTTTTTATTTTATAATAGAAAATTTCTAAATTTAATAGAATTTGGAAATAGAAATGAAATGATAAAAACTGCTTACGTATATGTATATCAAACTGTACATTATGGTTTGAGTAATACATAATAGTCAAAAAGAAAACAAAAGTACATAAAAAGACATATATTACTTAGCCCAACATATACATAAAAAAGATCCTATACAGAGCAGTATTTATCTACCCTATCTTTCAAGGGAAATATTATAAACTATGTATACAAATCTGGTAGCATCATTAGGCATTGTCATCATCTTCAATAATTATGATCAATTGTACAAGAAAAAAAAACAATGAAGTGAGGTGATTTGTTTTAAAATTACTTTCACATGTATGGTAAGAATTAAAACACTATTAACGAAAGGAACCTAGGGTTTATTCTAAGCTATACTTTACTACCCTTGACTTGATATAGATCCATACTTTCCATGAGTGAGTAATAGTTTTCAACAGAATGTAGGAAATGATTGGGAGTACATATACCTTATCAACATCATCACATGGTATAGTCCTCATCATCAATGAAAAACAACTATTAGTCAAGACATCCATTTACAAAGGCATACCCTCACACCAATCTCAAAATGCTGAGCAGTTGTTGGGGTTATTGAGTTTGGTCAAGCGAATATCTCGGCTTGAGGGCGTTGTCTTAGCCATTAGGACCTTCACCACTCAATGCCTACCCCCAAGACCTCCTTAAATGGGTCATTGCCTTTCATTCCTCAATGTACCAAACTGTAGCTTCCTTAGTAGGGTGTCATGCCACTGCATGTCACTTGCTTTACATTACTCACTAAACTATCAACTCTTAACTTCTCAATTAGAGGTTTTCCCAGTCTCATTTAATTTGAGCACTAGTACAATCAACATTTCTGCCTTATTTTGCATAAATTGCACAATACCAAAATTTTAACAGAATAACAATTTAGTAATTATATAAAATTTTAGCAGAATAACAACATAGTCATTACAATTTAATTTCTAAAATTCTAGCAGAATAACAACTAAATAAATATATTTTAATTTTCTAAATTTGAGCAAAGCAATAACTTAGCAAGTGCATTTTAATTTTCTAAAATTAAGCAGAGTAATGCTTTAGCAATTATAATTTAATAATCTAAACTTGAGCAAAGTAACAAAGCAATTATAATTTGAAAATATAAATTTAAGCAGAGTAACAACTTAGCAAAAATTAAAGTTTAACATTAAACAATAATAACAATAATAAAACTTAAGCCTAAACTGGGTTTAGGGGGAAACCTTCCTACCAACATGCAAAGTGACAAAAATTTAGACCCAACCCCATTCTCCCCATTACCTCTAGGGTGGTTGATGAAGAGGATGGAATTGTTGATGCAAAACTTCTAGGAAGAGATCTTTACTAGTTGGAAAGCTAGTCAAATTTAGCATAAAAGCAAAGTAAAAGAAAAAATTTTCTTGAGAGAGAAGCTTTCTAAGAATTTGATAGCTTGAGACAAGGAGAGGTGGTGAAAATGGTCCAAACACCATGGCTATTTATAGAAGAGGAGAAGGAGTTAGGTGTCCACAAAATTACATCATCAATTATGTAAGCATTATGTAATCTAATTTTTATTTATTTTTAATCAAATTTAGGGACACATACACCATTTAGGGTGGTGAATCACCCCTCCTAGGCTTGGGGACGTGCTATATGAGCTATCCTCAAGTTTCTCAGTGTAAATTTTATCTGTAGGTGAATTAACTGGTACCCATAAAAATGCCTAAACTTGAAAAATTAGTTTTTAATATCAAAATAATGCATTTT
Organism: Spatholobus suberectus; assembly: GCA_004329165.1. Taxonomy (NCBI): domain Eukaryota; kingdom Viridiplantae; phylum Streptophyta; class Magnoliopsida; order Fabales; family Fabaceae; genus Spatholobus; species Spatholobus suberectus. Next base: position 8,870,940 of record CM014730.1, on the reverse strand, counting down.
AATGCAAAACTAGACAAATACATTATTTTTCATCAAAAAAAAAATTCTAATAAAAAATTCTAATTTTTTATTAATTTATTTTGAATTATATGTATTTATTTTTTATTTTTAAGCTAGAAAATGTATAAAAAAGATATTTTAATTCAATAAGAACCAAAATTTCTACAAAAACTCTAAAATTAAATATTTTACCCATAAATAAACTAAAATTACCATTTTCACCCTTTCTGGATGTCAAACCAATACTGACTAGGCTTAATAGATACCTAGGGGCATCTTGGTCATTTTATACAGAAATTACAAAAAATTCCTATAGAATTTCTAAAATTATATTTTAATATATATGACTTGATTCTAAGCTCAAATTGATATTTTAATGTCAATTGTATCTTTTTATCGTGTTAGCCCTAAATGTTGAGAAATAGGGACAAAATTATCATTTTCTAATTTCTCCAAGCTCTAACTTGAAAAAATTATTAAAAATCATGATTAAATATATCTTAAAATTTTGAGCATAATGGTGAGAATCAAAATTTTGAAATTCCTTTCTTGATTTTTAGAATTACATTGTCAAATATTAGAAAAACAGTTGAAAAAATTGAAATAGGATTATTTAATTTTTCACTTTTTTTCTTTCAAAATAAAAATTTTATAACAAAATATGCTTATTATAAAATTTTTAAAATATTTTAAGGTCAAAAAGTCTCTAGTTGGTTCCTGCAATCAACTAGGGGTATTTTTGTTATTTTCAAAAAATTGTCTCAATAAATTTTTGAAATTATTTTAAAATTATTATTAATTATTCTAAGTACATTGATAACTTAAAACAAATTTTAAATACTTTTAACTATTTTTTTATTAATTTTGTTATCTATTTTTAAGGACAAAATGGTCATTTTATAAATTTTCTAACTTTGTTTCCCAAAAATTAAAAAAAATCTAAACTATGTAGTATTTATTAATACGATTGTAACCATAAGAATCAAATTTTTAAGATTTCCATCCGATTTTTCAAAATAAATATAGAATAATTTAATATACAAAAGTAAGAGTGTTACACTTCGTACTTATAAATAAGTCATCATGCACCAAGGCTAACTAACATCTACCGCTATTAGATTCAGTGTTTTGAGAAACATTTTCTCCCAAAAATAGTTCATAATAACAATTACAACTCATCTTTATCAAAATACCTTCAACCCACAGTTGACAACATTTTTAATAACTCACCAATCAAAATCAACAAATTTCTTTTCAATTGTTTCTTAGAATATCTCAAATCATCAGATCAAGCATAATATTTGACAAGTGTTCAACTAATTTGAAGAAACTATCAAACAATAATAATATTTTATAATATTCTTCAAATCATCAAATATAGAATAATTATCCAGTAATATTTCAATAATTTCACAATAACGATCACAATAATCCATGCATTTACATTCTATATATAAAAGAATCATATTATCTTGTCTCTCGTTAAAACAAAAGATTTCATATAAATAACATTTCATACTAATTTTGCAATTATTTTATAAAGAAATAAAAGAATAAATTAATAATGTATAAATAATATAGGACTTGTTATAGTCCCCATTATTTACTCACAAATTTCCTAAGATGCTGGAGTTGAAGCCAATGATTGATAGTAGTGAGGTGTATGAACAAAATCTAGCATAGAATAACATTAAATTAGAACTCCAAAGAAAAAATATATCTATAAATATACTTTCTGCTCCTAATAACTCTAGAAATTGCTAATGTCACTAATTTGAATTTTTCTAAGCTTTTTAACAAGTTTATAACACCCTCCTAATATTTCTAACTTACTACCCATATCAAAATATAGTTGAATAAGAAAAAGAATATACATATACAATTTTCACCTGAATTTCAAGTGCTTAAAGAATAATTTATACTAACCTAAAGTTTCCTATTATCTCATTCAAACTTACATAAAATCTCACCTCAAATAAGAATTTGTGATCTTCTCTCTTTCTAACATCTTTGCTCTCTGCCTTCTTTTTATCTCCTTCTTCTCAATGCTACCTTCTCCTCTGCTCATTCTTTTTCATTACTGTATATATAATTTTTTTTCTACTGAATATGCTCTCCATGCCGACCCCATTTCACCTTACATAACTTCAATGATAACAATTTGTCTTTTCATTGAGGTCAACATTCCGACGTTGGTAGCGCACAACTCTTCCCTATTTTCTTTGTTTTCTTCCATCTCTTGATGTTTCTATCTACCCCTAGTGATACATTATTATTAATTTGAATTTAAATATTTTATTTCATTCTTAATAAAAAATTAATTGTAACTATTTTAAAATTTTTAGAATTAAGTGCTCTTTTTAAATACCAAAGAACAATGGGAAAAAGTTAATGTGATAATCTATAAATTTGTAAATTGACTTACTTCAATCTCAAACTCTTCTTTTTAAAATTTGAGGGTGTTAAGAAATGCAATAATACCTGTGCTATTACTATGGCTGAAATGTAATATCTCTTCATAGAGGTAAAAGAGAAATACAAGATGAGTTATTGAATGTATACCATATTAGTTACCTTTTTAATTTGGAGCATCTTCTGTTTGAATTCTGTGATAAAATATTAAAAAATAAAAAATGAAGGAAACATCTCAAGGAAAATTAAACAAAAGCACTACAATTTGTCTAGCAGACTGTGAGCACAATTAAGCCCCTTACTATATATTGTACAGTACACATATCACAGAGTAAAATGATCCAATTTCGGGTGACAGTTGCGTTGAATCAAAAATTGTGCAAGTTACAACCTCACCAAAACGTTGAATCATTGGCTACATACAGTAATGGGATTGGGTTGGATATTCTTCCTAACACAATCCAGAACTATTTACCCTTAACAACTGTTGTATGCTTCCTTCACAGTTATCATCTCTCAAAATCAATTGAAATTGATTTTAGTTCTTTACAAGAATGAGAATTTTGTGTGATGCATATGGAAATAGTACCTTCCTGCTTAATTTGGAATGACATAGGAAGCGTTCCATTTAATGTCTTTTACTTTATATGCTTTTAACCTAATTATAGCATTCAACAAATCTAAGATTAGCTAGTCTTCTTGATACTTGATTGTAGATTATCTTGATAATACCAAAGACACAACATCCAACATAACAAGAGCACCTTAGACTCTTTGAAACAAATTAATTTTTTTTTTGTCTAAATGCAATCCCTGACTAGTAGTTGTAACACCCCTATTTTTGGAAAAGGGTAAAACGACTATTTTGCCTCTAGAAGGACTAGATAATCGAGAAAATAGATAAAAATAGATAGAAGTGTCTAAAATTTATTTTTAAGTCATTTATGTGCTTAGAATAATTAATAATAATTTTAAAAAATTTCAGAAATTTATTGAGATAATTTTTGTGAAATGACCAAAATACTCATGGTTGACTACGAGAGCAGACCAGAGACTTTTTGACTTCAAAGTATTTTGAAAATTTTATATTAGGTATATTTTCATTATAAAAATTTTATTTTGAAAGAAAAGTAGTGAAAAATATAACAATCCTTTTTCAATTCTTTAACTATTTTTTTAATATTTGACAATGCAATTTTGGAAAATCAAGATGGAATTTCAAAATTTTGACTCCCACCATTTTGCTCAGAATTTCAAGAGCTATTTAACCATGATTTTTAATAATTTTTCTGAGCTAGAGCCTGGAGAAATTGGAAAATAACGATTTTGTCCTTCTTTATCAATATTAAGGGCTAACATGAGAAAAATATTCAATGGACATTAAAATGTCAATTTGAACTTGGAATCATGTCATATATATTAAAATATAATTTTAAAATTTTTTGGGAATTTTCTGGAGTTCCTGTGTAAAATGACCAAAATGCCTTTAGGAGTCCTATAAGTCAGTCAGTATTGGTTTAACATAAAAAAAAGGTAAAAATGGTAATTTAAGTTTATTTATAGGTAAAATATTTAATTTTATAATTTTTATAAAAATTTTGGTATTTATTAAATTAAAATGGATTTATTATGAATTTTTTAGCTTAAAAATACAAAATAAATAGATAAAATTTGAAATAAATTAATAAAAATTAAAATTAATTATTAGAAATTTATTTTTGATGAAAAATAATTTATTTGTTCAGTTTTGCATTAAAATGAATTATTTTGATATTAAAAGCTAATTTTTCAAGTTTAGGCGTTTTTATCAGTACCAGTTAATTCACCTATAGATAAAATTTGACACATGGAGGCTTGGGACAGCTGGTGGAGCACGTACCCAACCCTAAAATAGGTGACTCACCACCTATTTGGGATATTTGTCCCTAAAATTAATTAAAAAGAAATTAAAAATAAGTTTTATTGCATCATCGCTTACATCATCAAGGGACACCTAACCCCCTTCTCCCCCTCTATAAATACCCATGGTCTTGGACCATTTTCAGCACCTCTCTCTCTCTCAACAACCAAATTCTTAGAGAGCATCTCTCTTTAGAGAAAAAAATTTCTTTTATTTTGTTTTCATGTTAAAATTTTACTAGTTTTCCAACAACTAGTAAAGTTCTCTTTCTAGGAGCTCTGCATCAACAATTCATCCTCTCTATCAATTATCTTAGAGGTAATGGGGGGAGTGGGGTTGATTCTAAATTACTGTTACCTTGCATGTTGGTAGGAAGGGTTTTCCCCTAAATCTGTTTTGGCTTAAATTTTAGTATTGTTATTATTGTTAATGTTAAACTTTAATTTTTACTAAGTCGTTACTCTGCCCAAATTTATATTATTAAATCATGATTATTAAATTGTTACGCTGCTCAAATTTAAATTATTAAATTTTATTTACTAAGCTATTACTATGTTCAATTTTATAAAATAAAAACGCATTTGCTAAGCTGTTACTCTGCTCAAATTTAGAAAATTAAAATGTATTTATTTATTTTTTATTCTGCCAAAATTTTAGTAATTAAATTATTATTACTATGTTGTTATTCTGCTAAAATTTTATATGATTACTAAATTGTTATTCTTTTGGTATTGTGTAATTTCTACAAAATAAGGCAGAAATGTTGATTGTACTGGTGCTCAAATTAATTGAGACTAGGGAAACCCCTGCTTGAGAAGTTAGGAATTGATAGTTTAGTGAGTAATGTAAAGCAAGTGACATGCAGTGGCACGGCACCCTGCTAGGGAAGCCACAGTTTGGTATGTTGAGGAATGAAAGGCAGGGACCCACTTGTGGAGGTCTTGGGGGTAGGCATCGATTGGTGAAGGTCCCAATGGCCAAGGTAGCACCCTTGAGCCAGGATATTCACCTAACCAAACTTGATAACCCCAACAACTGCTCAGCATTTCAGGTTTGGTTTGAGAGTATACCTCTATAAATGGATATCCTAAATTGTTATTTTATTCCTCAATGATGACGAGGACTGTACCATGTGATGGTGTTGACAGAGGTATATGTACTCCCAGTCATTTCCCAGGTTCTGTTGAGAACTATTACCCACTAATAAAGAGTATGGATCCATATTGAGTCAAGGATTGTATTACATAGAATAAACTTTAGGTTCCCTTTTATTGTCAACTGTGTTTTATCTGTATTGTGTGGTAGAATTCCTACCATACATGTAAAAGTGATATTAGAACAAATCACCTCACTCCATTACTTTTTCTTTTATGCATGATTGATCGCGATTAATGAAGTCTCGGCTGTTGATGAAGACCTATAGGGTTAGTCTGATAGTTTATTATTTTATGGGATAGGGTAGACGGAGATTGCTTTGACTAAGATCTTTTTGATGTACTGGAAATAAGTAGTAACTATTTTGATGTATATTTTAATCTCCCTGTATTTTAATAATTTTTCTGATTATGAAATCATGATGTACAGTTCTATGATGAATACACCAACTATTATTTTCAAATTCTGATAAATTTACAAATTTTCTATTATTAAAAATAGAGAAAAGTTTTACTCGTATTTTTAAATAAGTAAATAAGTATGAGTTATGTTCAATGTGAATGGGTGTCACAGTAGTAGCTTTAGGAAAATTGTGAAAATATATTTGGAATGGGGAAAATAATAGAAACCTGAAGAAAATATTCTTTCTTCTTAAAATATTTAGTCATACACATTCATTGAAAAAATGGTTATAACTTATAAATTGTACAATTTTTTTTTTAGGGAATAAATGATATACTTAGTTTAACATTTTTTTATGTATTATCAATAGGATACTGACTAAGGCCGAAAAAACACTAACTAATCAATTTGAAAAAGGGAAGTTTCATACCAATCCATTCTATGAAGGAAATAATTCGCGAGGGGTCTTTTGCAAACTATAACAACCTAATTCAAATATAGAATTGAATTTATTTACAAGTTGAAAGTAACATGTCTTGCATTAGTTTATTGCAATTGGCACTTTTCTCTCGTTATATGTTTTTAATTTTTTAAATAATAGACTTATGATTTCAGATGAATGTATATTGTGAGAAATCTTCTTCTTTTTTTCTATGATTGGTGTGCTAATTTTGCAACCCGTAAAGTGAATTAGAATATGAAGTTCAATATCTTAAAGTCTTTGGACTAGCTTTGTTTTTCGTCTTTTTATGTGATTGGTGTGCTTAATTTTCTAATCCATAAAATGGATTAGAGTAGGAAGATCAATAACTTAAAGTCTTTGAACTAGTTTTATTTTTCTTTTTCTCATGTGATTGTTGTGCTAATTTTCTAACCCATAAATTAGATTGAATTAGGATAATAACTTAAAGTCATTAAACTCATTTCATTTCTTCTCTTTTGATGTGATTAATGTGTTTAATTTTGTAACCCATAAAATGGACTAGATGTCAGAAATGAATAATCATCCAAAAACCAATATATACCAATCCAAGGCATCCTATCATTGAGAAAAAAGCCTAATTAGGCCGAATTCGATTAGGTCAGGGATAGTGGATCTTTTTCTAATACGCAAATAGTGGTGAGGATAAAAATCTATGCCTTGAACTTAAGCCTAATGTCATCTTGATAATAATTAAATTATAGGCTTAATTGCACTTTGTGCCACCTAAGTTTTATCATTTTGCAGATTTTGCCATCATATTTTTTTTTTTTGTATTTTGTCACCTTGTTTTTGAAATCTTACAAGTTTTGTGAATTTTTATTTAATGAACAGTTGATGATTAGGCAAAATTTGCAAGATTTCAAAAATAGGGTGGTATATGAGAGAAAAAATACGATGCTAAAATTCACAGAATGATAAAACTTGGGTGGTATAAAGTGCAATTAAGCCTAAATTATAAAGTTAAACTTGCATTTTGTTTTATATACATGCATTTTGTCTTATACGCACACACACACACACATATGTTTAATTCAAAAAACTGTTGCTTTTTATGTTTTATTTAATTTGAAATGTATTTGGTATATAATTTATTTTTAAAAGTACAAAATTATATTATAAATAAAGAAAAGAATAAGAATCTGGTGAAGGTGGGTTTTTGCTATTACGAGGAGAGGAGAATTAGATAGTAAATTTTCATTACCGATAGAAACCGAATGAAACCCCACCTCACTCTAGATTTAAAATAATGCAAATGTGATGATTGATGAGCAAAGACAAAACTAGGGTATATTTGTGTGAGTTATATTACTACAAAAGACCAACTTTAAGTCTTTGCACTAGTTATTTATTTAGTTCTTTATTAATTTGATTCATCTCCATAATTTTGTACCTTGCAAAGTAAGTTAGAAAACTAAGAAGAAAATAAACATCTATATCAACATTGAGCAATATGTGTAATAAATCTAAGGATGCAGACAATATGAACCAAGTGTGGAAGAATGACCCTCCTTCGCGAGACATGAGAAAAGGCACAAAATAAGTTTTTGAAGAAGAACCTTTTGAATTTTATATATGGGGTTATGATACCTTAGTTCTGTCTTTTCTTTTCTATCTTATGATCAAAAACATTTTACACTCCACATATAAATGACCTTTACAATTAAAAATAAAAATTTGTGTCCTTATAATATATTAAATTTCAAGTATAGGCCATAGAACTACGTCAATTTTTAGTTTTCATTTTTTCAATACTTCTTTCAAGTCACACATATAAGTAATTTTATAACAATTGCAAGCTCCTTAGCTTATAACTTTGTAATTCTTTGAAACCACAATTGATTTGATGCAATATAAAGTTTATTGCTAAATGCTTTGTAACCCAATAAAAGAAACCCTAATAAAATATGTAATAATGTTTTAATATTCATTTTAAATTATTTTCACATTCTTAACAATAAAGAACACATTTTTCTTTAAAGTAGTATGGCAATTTATTCACTTTAGTTGAGAAAGTGACAAATGATAAAAGTATGAGAATATATAACACATAAATTTGTTTCATTTATGCTTGTGTTTCCACCTCAATCAAGATATCTTCCATATCCAACAGATTCATTGTTGTCGTTATGAACACATATTAGTTTACATTATTCCATTTGATTTGTGCATATATATATATATATATATATATATATATTATATATATATATGTATGTATGTATGTATATTTTCATTTTTGTTAAATTATTTATATATTTTGCTTTGTATGTGATAAGTGACAATCTAACAAATAGAAAAATTATTTTGTAGATGATAGACAATAGCATAAGAGTACATTAAATGAAAAATGTGATACATCTTTTTGCAACATGTTCAAACTATTTCATTTGCTTAATATAATAAAAATATCATTTTTAATTAAATTACATGTCTATTTTTTTGGTAAAATATATCTATATATTTTAAAATACTTATATATAAAAGGGCATTATCTATTGTCTTGCTCCAAGGTCCATAAAATGTCAAGATCGACCCCGATGATTGGTGTGTTTAATTTTCTAACCCATAAAATAGATTAGACTAGGAAGATCAATAACTTAAAATCTTAGGACTAGTTTCATTTTCCTCTTTGCATGTTATTTGTGTAGTTAATTTTCTAACCCATAAAATGGATTAGACAAGCTAGGAAGATCAATAACTAAAAGTCTTTGAACTAGTGTTATTTTTTTCTTTTTTTGTATGATTGGTGTGCTAATTTTCTATCCCATAAAATAGATTGAACTAGGAAGATCAATAACTTAAAGTCTTTATTAGCTTCATTTTTCCTCTTTTGATGTGATTGGTGTAGTCAATTTTCTAACCCATAAAATGGATTTGACTAGGAAGATCAATAACTTAAAGTCCATGGACTGGTTTCATTTTTTCTTTTTTGATATGATTGGTGTGCTTAATTTTCTAACCCATAAAATGGATTTAGTAGAAAGATCAATAATTTAAAGTCATTGAACTAGTTTCACTTTTTTCTTCAATGTGATTGGTGTGCCAATTTTCTAATCCATAAAATAGATTGGACTAGGAGAATCAATAACTTAAAGTCTTTGCACCAGTTTTATTTTTCCTCTTTGGATGTGATTGATGTGTTTAATTTTCTAACCCATAAAAATGAATTAGAAGTTAGAAGTGAATAATCATCCAGGTCAATATAAACCAAACCATGATACCCGAGAAAAAAAAATTAGACCGAATTTAGGATAGAGATAATGAAATTTTTGTTCTATGCAAATAGTGTTGAGGAAAAAAATAGATGTCTTGAATTTAATCCCAACCTGACGTCATCTTGATAATAATTAAATTATAAAATTAAAGTTGCATGTTTGTCCTATAAATATATTCAATTCTAAAATTTGTTACTTTTTATGTATTATTTAATTTAAAATGTATTTGGTTGTTAACTTATTTCAAAAATACAAAATTATAGATATTTATAAAAAAAGGAATAGAATTAGATATTAATTTTTCGTCACCTAGAGAAACCAAACAAAACCCCACAGGCCTACCCCACCCATACTATGAAATAATGCACACATGATAATTGATAAGATAGGACTAAGGTATATCCATGTCAACATCAATCAATATACCCTTTTTGCTTTATGTATTTATTATTGCAAGAAGTCCCATGTATTGATTGCAATGTCAACAAAATAAAAATATTTGTCCTAATATATACATACAAACACACACACACACACACACACACACACACACACATATATATAAATTGAGTTTAAATTTAATTTTTTGTTTCAAATAAAGAATGATAGGAAAGGACAACAGAAAGGTGTAACACCATATTTTTAGAACGCATGATCCAATGCATGGTAATTAAAAAGTGAAAATTAGATATGCAAATTAGGTGATTAAAAGAAATAAAGGAATTGTGGTTATGTATGATTTGTTGTATATGATCATGGTTGTGTTTTGGTTGTTTGAAATACTGGTTTGAATTTAGAAAGTTTGAGATGTGTGCTTGAGTCAAATAGGGTATGTTGTGCGTGTGATTTTGGGCTTTTAAAGGAAAACAGTTGACTTAGACCAGTTATGGGTTATGGGGAGTGATTTGATGAGTTATGGACCTTAATTGGCCAAAAGTCCGTGTGAAAGCTCCTGAAGGTCGAGGCATAAAAGGTGAAGGGGGAGGGGAGTTCTTTCATTTTCCCATTTTCTTTCTTTCTCTTCATTTATCTCAATATCTCTCTAGAAACTCTCAAGTCCTACGGGTGCCAAGAGGATTCCCAAACCCAGTTCAATATTGTGGTGAGAGGAAGATCAATCTGTGGAAGGTTTTGGCTCAAGACGCCAAATTTCTCAAGAACCTAAATTCAAATTTAGGAACTTTTAGAGGTAAGCTTCAATTGTAAGTTGGTTGATTGGTTGTTGTTAAGTGTGATTCTTGTATTGGCTTGGATTGAAAACTGGTTGGATTGGTTTTATGTGGAATTTTGTGTTAGAAATGGGTTTTGCTTGGGTTTGAAGGATTTGTTGGTGTATGTTACTTTATTTACAAGATTTTGTTGCATATATTCCTTTTGAATGTTGTGTACATCCGTTGGATCTTGTTTGAATTGAACTAGAGAAAGGATGAGGGGAAAGATTAGATTTTGGGTTTTTGTTTGAGTATAGTCACTAAATGACTTAGGGCCTTATTGAGCGAGAGTGCCCTGGAGCTGGGATAAAAGTGTTGACTTGAAGATTCGTTGAGCGACCATTGTTGTCGCTGAGTGAGTGTTCTTGAGGAAGGATGAATGAGTGAAGAAAAGGGGAGATTTGCTGAGCGAAAATCACTTCGCTGAGTGAGTGATCACTGAATTCTGGAAAGTTTCCAGAATATGGTTTGTTGAGCAAGTCTAATACTTGCTGGGCGATGAATAAGTGTTACAGAGTGTGCTAAAGTGGTTTGCTGAGGAGACCTGTCCTCACTGAGCGAATTGGAGCCCTGGAGATTTATGAATTTATGATTCTCTGTTGTGAGTATCTCACTGAGTGAAAAATATGATCGTTGAGTGAGAACTGAGATTTGGTTGCTTTCTAGAGTGGCTACTTGTTGAGTGACATTCATGTTTACTGAGTGAAGGGTAAGGAGAATGCTTGGATTCACTGAGCAACCCTTGTTGTCACTAAGTGAGAACCCTGGGTACAAAGAAGAGGGTTATCTCTGGAGTTGAGTTCTGAGCGAGACTTACACTCCTTGGGCAAGAACCTTCGAGAGAGGAAACTGTGCTCTCTACATGGAAGGTACTCATTGAGCGAGCATAAGGGTCACTGAGGAAGCATATGTTTTTGTGTGTTGAGCGAGAAATTGCAAGAAATTGGTAGTTGAGTGAAAGGTTGCTCAAGTAGAACCTCCATTAGTTGTGGTGTGTTGTGATGGTGAGATATCTTACAGAGGGTGTTGGTTGCTTAGATAGGACCTCACCTAAGATGTGTAAGATGTTTCTCGAGGTATATGCTACTTGGATAGAGCGTTAGCTGTTGACCATGTAAGAGGTTGGATTGGGGCCTACATGGATTTAATAATGATTGTGGGACTACAAGTGGTGCTGAGTAGGCCACGTGGTGTTGTGTTGATATATATATATATATATATATATGATGGTTGTTGTGGTGACTCATGCATTTGTATGCATATGTTGTTAGCTGAGGTTGTGTGGGCCTCATGCTGTGTGCAGGTAGCATGGAAGTTGGATGGTTGATAGGAGCTGTGGCTCAGACGAGCCTCTAACCTAGTGCCTGGATAAGACATGGGGTTGGAAAGATAGGCCTAGGGGATGAGTGGATGGGTAATCCCGCAAAGGGCTAAGGCGGTGTAGGCCTTGTGTTGCGACGACCATCACCCAAATTCACTTATCCTGACAAACCACTAAGCTTACCCTTAGGTCAGAGTTTTGGCAATCCCTGAATGATGCTTAGAGGGCCATTGTAAGGGATAAGACCTAGCTGATTGCCTAGAACGTAGAAATCCCTCGAGAGTCGTGTGATTTATTCATTAACATGCAGTGGTTGAAAGCATGGTGTGTGGTGTTGTGATGTATATAAAACCATTTCATTGATAATTTGGATTCCATATTGGCATGTTGACGGTTGATGGTATGAATTGTATATTGTATGTTGTTATTTTTTATTTCGTAAGCTTATCTTGCCTTGCTATTTTGTTTTGTTATGTTGCTGTTGTTGCTGGTTATGGTTATGTGATGTTGTGATTATGACGATTATGTCATTTGGCGTGGGAGCAGAAGGCTAGGCATTTGCTAATCCAACTTCTCAAAGTGGATGAGGGAGGTCTCAAATGGAGACTTTTGGAGACCCAAATTGGGTGGAGCTCTTTTGGAAGCTATTTTCTTTTGATTTTGAGTTGATGTATACATTGCATAGTTAACCAACTATAAGGAGTTTTGATTTTGTATCTCTCCTGTGGCTTTGTAAATGGGCCTGTATATTATATTATATTATTATGTATCCTATGCATATATTTGTTATAGTATGTTGATTATTTATTATTGAATATTTTAGTATGATTTGGGATTGTATGTAGTGTTGTGGCAACAGAGGATCGTTACTAAAGGGGGTAAAAAGTACCTTTGTTGATGGATGAGTTGGACTTGGCTAAGTTGAGAAGATTGCAATGGAAATCTTTCAAATAGGCGAGAGTCTACCTGTATCTTTGTGACTTGTGAAGAATAGGACTTGAAGATTCAGGTGGTGATTGTAAGACTAGGGGTGCTGGGCAAAGGAATATCCGAGAGAAAATTATAGGGAAAAATGTGATTAGTGGGTGAGGTGGATACTACATCTGCTTGTATATGATCAAGGGGAGTGGATTGATAGGGAAACACGTGTTCATAAAAAATAATATTACGTGAGATGAAAATTTCCCTTATTCGCAAGTCAAACAAGATATATCCCTTTGTTCCTTGTTTAAAACCAATGAAAATGCATTTCTTAGCCCAATGATCCAATTTCGTTCTATGTTGTGTTAATGTTGAGGCAAAACACAATGAACCAAAAGCCCTTAAATCAAGTAATATGGCTGAAGTTTTATGGAGTAGTTCAAAAGGATATTTGTTATCTAAGGTGGGAGAAGGCAGCCTATTTATGAGATGAACAGCATGAGTAGCAGCATATGACCAAAAAATTTTAGGTAAATGCACATGATATAGTAGACTACGAGTTACATTGAGTATGTGTTGATGTTTTCTTTCAACTACAAATTTTGTTGTGGAGTTTCTGCATAAGAAGTTTGGAGTATGATGCCAAATGTGTTAAATAATTTAGAAAAATTGAACTCAGTACCATTATCAGTTCTAATTACTTTAACTATTCAATCAAATTGAGTTTTAACCAAGGTGATAAATTGTTGGATTAAATCTCTAGTTTTAGATTTGGCTCTCACAAGGTATATCCAAGTGTGTCTTGAAAAGTCATCAACTATGGTTAAAAAGTATTGATGTCCACGCAGTGATCTCACATTAACAGGACCCCATATATCTATATGCAATAAATCAAAAATATGTGTAGTTTTGTAACTGCTAACAAGAAAAGGAAGTTTATGTTGTTTAGCTAAGTGACAAAAGTCATAGATTGCCTTATCATTAAACTGAAAATATGGAAAGTGAGTATAGATAGTATGCAACACTTCATTTGGTGGATGGCTAAGGCAAAAATGCCACAAATCAAAAGATGATGAGGTAACAGTATTAGCATTTGCAGAAAAGTTGTTTTCACGGTTGAAAGACATAGTAGGTGATCCCGATTACTTCAAATAGTATAAGCCATTTCGCAATTCAGCAAATCTAATCATCCTCAATGTAGGAATATCCTAAATGACACAAGAATGACAAATAAAGATTAGTTGACAATTTAGGGATGAGGAGAGTTTTGGTACAGAAATTAAATTAAAGGTGAACTCAAGAATATATACACATTATAGAGATGAAAAGAGTTAGAAAAGGAAACTATCACAGAATTGTAGCTGTTGCTTTTGATGCATTTGGCATTCAAACCTAAAGTGGTTTGATAATGTGAAAAGTGACAAAGTGTGATAAGGAATGGGTGACATGATCTATAGCCCTGATGTCCAAGATCCAAGAATCAAATTTGAAACAAGAAATGTTACCTATGACAAGAGTTGAAGTTGATTGGTGATGAGTTGATGACTCACCAACCTGATTCTTGATGACTTGATTAACCATAGAGTTGTTGGTATCGACTTTAGACTATTAAAGCAAATTGAGTAACTATTGATACTACCCTAGGCTAAGTATAACAGGTATTTCAGATTGATTTGTTGCAGAAGAGGAGGTCTTATTGGTTGGTTGTAAGGCATCATTGGAATGTGCAATGTTATCATTATTGCTTACTGCATTGCTGACACTAGATCCATTGTTATTTCTGAACCTGAATCTAAGAGAAAAACCATGTTTATAGCTACACATGTCAATAATGTGTCTTGCTCTACCACAAAAAGTACATATCTTATTCGAATTGCCTCAATTGTTGTTAGATTTGTCCTTGACCATAATTGGTATGTTCATGGTTTTGCTTAGGAGATTCTGTGAAATTAGCCAATGCTTTTGGTTTCCCCAAGATGTTGCAGAACTATGGAAAAGACTTTGTTTATTGATGGCAATGGATCCATCAACAAAATATGTGTTCTAATAGTGTTATAATTGTCATTGAGTCCTTTCAGAAAGCAAATCATATATTCCAAGTCCCTATGTTTCTTCACGGTGGTCATCAAATCACATTTACACTTAGTCTCATAAGCACAATCGGGTATTGGTCTAAAGGATTCCAAATCATCCCAAATGATCTTCAAATAAGTGAAATAATCAGAAACATTTCAGTCTCCTTTTTTAATTGAATGAATATCTTGTAACAAATCTGAATTTTTGAAATAATCACCTTTTGTGAATCTTTCTTTCAAATCATTCCATAAATCTTTGGCACTGTTAATGTTAATTGTGCTCTAAGCTATTTGTGGAGATAGGGTTCTATTGATCCAAGAAACCACCATGGTATTGCATCTGTCCTAAGCTTCGTAAAGTGAATCATTCTCTACAGGTGTCTTGATTGAACCATTGATAGTAAAATTTTAACATAAAAACAAAATAAGAAAAATTTCTAGAGAGAGAAGATTTTAGAGAGAGAGGCTCTCTAGCTTATGGAGGAGAGGAATGGTGAAAAGTCAGAATTTTGGATGCCTATTTATAGAGAAAGGAAGGGGTGAGGTGTTCACTTTGATGACATAACCTTATTATGTCATAAATCCTATTTTTGATTTATTTTTAATTAATTTAGGGACAAATATTAAAAATAGAGTGATGAATCAGCTATTCTTAGGTTGGGGACGTGCTCCCTTAGCTGGCTAGCTTCTAGATGTTAATTTTATCTGCCGGTAAATTAACCGGTACCGATAAAATCACTTAAACTTGAAAAAATTGACTTTTAATATCAAAAAAATGCAATTAAATGTAAAAATTTACAAATACATTATTTTTAATCAAAAATAAATTTCTGATAATTAATTTTAATTTTTATTAATTTATTTCGAATTATATGTATTTATTTTGTATTTTTAAGCTAGAAAATTCATAAAAAATCTATTTTAATTCAATAAATACCAAAATTTTTATGAAAATTATAAAATTAAATATTTCACCTATAAATAAACTTAAATTACCATTTTCAACATTTTTGAATGTCAAGCCAATACTAGCTGGCTTATTGGACACCTAGGAGCATTTTGGTCATTTTACACAGAAATTCCAGAAAATTTCCAAAAAATTTAAAAAACTATATTTTAATATATATGACATGATTTCAAGTTCAAATTGACATTTTAATGTCAATTTAATATTTTTGTCATGTCGGCTCTTACTGTTGAGAAGTAGGGACAAAACCGTCATTTCACAAAAATTGTCTTAATAAATTTTGAAAATTCTTTAAAATTATAATTAATTATTCTAAGCTCAGAAATGACTTAAAAATAAATTTTATACATTTCTAACTTTTTTTATCTATTTTCTCAATTATTTCGTCCTTCTAGGGGTAAAATAGTCATTTTACCCTTTTCCGGACTCTATTTCCCAAAAATTATTAAAAATATAAACTAAGTACTACTAAATAATACAAGCATAACCATAGGAATCAATTTTTTGAGATTCCCATATGGTTTTTCAAAAATAAATGTAGAATAATTGAAAAATAATTTGATATGCAAAAATATGGGTGTTACATGTGTCCTTTAAATTGAACAAGAAGGTTGCTCAAATGAAGAGAGAGAAGGAAAACAGAAATAGTAGAGAAAGAGAAGAAGGAGATACTAACAAAAAAAAAGAAAGTTTGCCAAACCCATTACAAGCAGCAACAACCTTAGCATTAGCCAGTTTTATTGGTGCAATGGTGCCATTGCTTGCAGCCTTCTTTATAAGGGAATATAAGATGGCGCTTAAAGTGGTTGTGGCGATTGTGAGCATTGCTTTAGTGGAATTTGTTTGGGTATTGGCAGCGTTGGTCAATGCTCCAATATTAAGGTTTGTAGTATTGCATTTGGTTGGGGGTTGGATGACGATGGCCATTAGTTTTGGGCTAACAAAGTGGTTGTGGTCAGGTGGACCCCTTACGTATGATGTTGGTAAAGCTTCGAGATTTTGATCATTTGATAAACTAGAAGTATTGTTTCTATCTGGCCTAGATTCCATAATCTGTTTGGGATAAAGTGATTGTAAAAACCTTCATTATATCACTCACCTTACCTTGAAGTAGTGATATTGTTTACCATTTGTTCCAACCCATTCGAATAGCTAAAGAGCATAGAGAAATTGTTCCAACTCATTCGAATAACACAGTGGGCATACACTTTTACAATTTCAAATATAACTAAGTTTTGGCAAAAGTAATTGATAACCAAGCTTCAAACGTATAAGCTACTAGCCAAAAACTTTATAAATAACTTATTGAATTAGAAGTGTTTGATAAAATAAGTTGATTAAGTAATACACGCAAAATGGTATAAAAAGATATATTTATATAATTTATATATATAAATATAATTAGAATATATACATAGAAATATATATATATATATATATATATATATATATTTTATTTTATTTTTATTTTTTTATTTTTGTTTTGTAAATAAATATATAAATATATATGTAGGTACTTATAATTTTGTTTTTATCAATTTTAAATTATTATTAATTTTTCAAATGCCAAATATTTTATTAAAAATTAAAGACTTAAATATGTTTTTTGTTCCTAAATTTTTTGATATTAAGTCTTTACCATTACTTATTGCCGTAATTGTTACTTAGTTTGTCATGTGATAACACCACACTTTATATAGCTTTTAGTTTAGTCCCTATATTATTTTAGTACCTCTATTATACCCTATTTTTATTTTATTCCTTGACTTTTTAGCCACTAAGTAATGACAAGGACTACCATAAAAAAATTGAATATTACATGTGTATTTAAAAAATAATTTTAAATAGACTAAAACAAAAGATTGTGTACATTATAACAACCAAAAACATATTTAAGCCAAAATTAAAATAGTAAGTATAAAATAGAAGAAAAATAACCTACAAGCTTGTATGTTATAAGCTAGTAAAATAAATTTATTTACCAAATATTTTAATTTGATCAAACAAATGCATATAAGCTAGTTAGTCAAATAAGTTAGCAATAAAATTATTTGACTTACTACAAAATTTAATCTAATTGTTTATAAAATAAATAAATTATATTAATATAGCTATTAAGTTTTATAAATATTATAAACTTTTAATTATATAAAAATAAAAATAAAAGAGCCATTTTATTTATTGGTGAATGCTTTTCCTACTTAACACGGCATATTTGATAAAAAATGCTGGGCTAAATTTCTATTACTTTCAACGTATTGCTACAAATGGAAAGGCATTCAATGCAACAATGAAACAGGTCACGTACAGGTACTTGATCTTCAAGGTCTGGATACAGAATATTTGTCAGGTCTCAGGTGCAGTCAACCTCACTTCATCGATTGACTTGCAAAATATTGAATATCTGAATCTCAGCTATAATGTTTTTCTATGGGGTCACATCCCAGAACTCATGGGCTCCTTCACCAACTCAAGATATCTCAATCTCTTGTATTCTGGATTTGGCCGGAGCATTTCTTCTAAACTTGGAAATCTTTTACAACTACAATATCTTGACCTTGGGAGAAATGATCTTCAGGGAGCAATTCCTTTTCACATTGGGAATCTCAGACAGTTACAATATCTTGATCTTAGAGAAAATGATCTTTCGGGAGCAATCCCATTTCAACTTGGGAATCTCAGACAACTACAGCTTCTTAATCTTGTAAGAAACTCTCTTTCAGGAGCAATCCCATTTCAACTCGGGGATCTCAGACAGCTATAGTTTCTTAATCTTGGAAGTAACTCATTTTTTGGAGCAATCCCCTTTTGTAATGGAAGATAACAAACTTATTAATGTTCAAGTTTCTGCCTAAGAACTAACCTTGTCACAGCAAACAAACTACTCTTATGTGGACTGTCAAGTAGACGTGCTAAAGAAGACCGTCTAGTAGACGCGTGCTAAAGAAGACTGTCTAGAAGACTTGCTAAAGAAGACCGTCCAGTGAACAAATTGAAGATGACCGTCCGAAGCTAAATCTTGTCTCTTTGAACAAATTCAAATATTAGATGCATTCAGACAAAAGCTTCCAACAACAAATCTTCAAATGACTAAGTCTTATTTAAACATCCAATTTACTTGTGTTTGTATTTCTCGAAACTAACATATTACCATCTTTGTGATCTAACATTCAAATTGTTTTGAAGCATTAAATGTAATCAGAATCATTCTAGTGCAAAAGCGCAGCAAAACAGATAAAGCAAGTCAACTTATCAAGCTACCAAGCTGAATGAAGAATGTTCAGAAAAATAGACTGGCAGCACAGTTGTGCACTTTCGTTTTAGTGCAAAACTAAAAGCTACCACGCCTGATCTTTCTGAAAGTATGGTTTGCATACCCCTCCTTGTATAATGAAGTCAAGTCTTCCACAACGGATCTTTTTCCCTGAAGACTATATATATGCACCAAGGAAGAAGTGAAAATAGAGAATTGCGATACGTGCTAACTTGTAACAATCTTAGCAAGACATCAAAAATTTTCTATACATCAACTAAAAGCGTCCATTGGACGATAGTGAAAAAGTCTTGTAAAAATATTCTGAGTGTTTGAGCTTTATCTTTCAAATCCTCACTATGTGAGTTGATACCTTTGTATAAACACTTGTTTGTGTTGTGAAAGCCTGGAGAGGCTTAGTGAAAAAGAATACTTGGGTTGAGCAATCTAGGGTGATTGCCTTGTAAAGCCTGAAGAGGCCATGAACAATACTTGTGTAACCTAAGGTTGGTTAGTGAATACCTTCTAGGTGAAGGGACTGGACGTAGCTCAGGTTAAGTGAACCAATATAAAAACTTTCTGTGTTATCTTTCTCTCTATCCCTTAGCTTGAAAACATTTTCAAATTTATTTATATTGTTTTAAAAGGTTTTAAACGCACAATTCAACCCCCTTTCTTGTGTGTTTTTTCTATTTCAACACATATAAGTGTATATATGTATATATCTATATATATACACATATATGTATATGTATATGCATATGTATATGTATATATATGTGTGTGTGTGTGTGTGTGTGTGTGTGTGTGTGTACGTTTGTATATGTATATATATACACATATAGGGAACATATCTAATGAGAGGGTCTTTTTTATGTAAGAGTTAGAGGAATAAAACTAAACCATTAGATCTTATCATGAATGGTCAAGATTAAAACACACAAGTCATGTAAGATTTTTAAAAAGTCACATGACTTTTTTAAGTGGTCACATGACATTAAATCCTAACCATCCATGTATGGTTTATATGGCCTAGATTTACTTCTCCCACTCTCATATAAAAATGGCTCTCTCACTAGATATGCCCCCTACATATATATATGTGCATATATGTATATGTATATATACGTGTATATATGCATATACATATAGATATATACATATATGTATATACACATATATGTATATATGTGTAACCGATAACTTCTTATTCATTTGAAAAACTAAAAATAATAGGAGTTGTTGATGTGGATATAAATTGGCTAAGAGAAAATAAGGAATAAAAGTATTGACACAACATCTAAAATGCTGATGTGTTAAGAAATAGTGAGCTTAATTGTCAACGTCATGTTTCACTCTTCAAGATTTATATATTATAAATAAAAAATAGATAGATTATACTTAACCCTTTAATGTATCTTCACATGACAGTGTTCTAATAACTTATATAAAAATTATAGGTTAAATTAATGCAAAGGCCCCTATAGTTTTGTAGAGTTTTTAATTAAGTCCTATAGTTAAAAACTCTTTAAAAAGGCCCTTATAGTTTAAAAAATTTTAATTAAATCCTTATATGCTAACACTATTATAACTCTGTTACGACTTAAGTGCACTTTTAGTCTCTTAACTTTTCTCTTATTTACAATTAAATCCAAGTGTATGTGGTATGAAAAAATAGAAAAAGAATTAATAAAGGTGTTAAAGGTAGGAATCAAACCCCTAACCTTGAAGTTTACCAAAAATAGTAAAATCACTAAGCTAATAACATTATTTAATATATAAATAAAAATTATATTATATATAACTTAAATGGGAGACTAAAATTGTACATATAGTTACTAATACTAAATTAAATAATATTAACATAATATAAAATAATAATATTAAAATTAATATTAATAAATATAATAAATATAAATTAGTATATATTTATAGGATATTAATAATATTAAAATTAATATTAATAAATATAAATAAATAATAAATTCTTGTTAGCATGAATGGAGTTTGAATCCTCATCCTTAGAGTTCACTAATATATATATATATATATAAATTAGTATATATTAATAAATTTCTAGAAAAATTTAAATATAGTAGATATGATATAAATATATCAAAAGAAGGTTAATTGAAAATATATGATATAAATATAATTTTTTTAATGAAATATATATAAAGAATTATTTCATCAATAATAATATTTTATTTTAGTCACTAAAATATGTAGAGAAAAAATAAAAATTAAAACAACACAAATTTAGAAAAAATGAAATTATTTAAAATAGAGTGATTAAGTTATAATTAAGATATATAATATTAAAAAATATAAGTTATTGTCTTTTTTGTCATATAATATTATATTGTTTATTTACTAGTAGTAAATATACGTGTAATTTTGGTCCCTAGCATATATTATTAATTTATATTTATTAATATTAATTTTAATATTATTAA
Organism: Spatholobus suberectus; assembly: GCA_004329165.1. NCBI lineage: Eukaryota > Viridiplantae > Streptophyta > Magnoliopsida > Fabales > Fabaceae > Spatholobus > Spatholobus suberectus. Next base: position 8,849,168 of record CM014730.1, on the reverse strand, counting down.
TATATATTTAGTATATACTTTTTAATATTAATTTTAATATTATTACTATCCTATATATATATATATATATACTAATTTATATTTATTAATATTAAATTTAACATTATTAGCTTATATAATGTTAACATTATTTAATTTAGTGGTAATAAATATATGTGCAATTTTAGTCTCCCATTTAAGTTATATATAATACAATTTTTATTTATATATCAAATAATGTTATTAACTTAATGATTTTAATATTGTTGGTGAACTTCAATGTTAGGGGTTCAATTCCCACCTTCATCACCTTAATTAATTTATTATTTTTGAATACCACCTACAATTGGATTTGATTGTAGATAAAAAAAAGTTGGGAGTCTAAAAGTACAATTAAGTTAAATATAAATTAATAGAGTTATAACACCGTTAGCATGTAGAGATTTAATTACAAACTTGTTAAACTATAATGATTTTTTTAAAGTGATTTTAACTATAGGGATTTAATTAAAAAGTCCATAAAACTATAGGAACCTATAGATTAATTTAACCAAAATTATATCATATCGAGATTGATCCTTGGGCCATTAACTTATTATAGTTTAATGAAATATACCATTTGTTTTAGCATGGCCTAAGGGAGCTTTCATGTACTTCTCACTAGCCCTTCACATTGAATTTTGAGGGTCACTTGTTCCTGTTGTTGCTCCAAAGCTATAATTCCTAGGTGTGACGGGAGCATCTACAAGTACTTCGACACTTAAGTTAGTAGGAGTTATGGTGACTAGAGTTTTAGACGTACACGGACTACTGAACTTGTTGGCATTTATAGGCCTCTCTTCATAAAATAATGTAAGATAAAGTCATTATCTTCTTCATGATAAGGATATCATTTCATGGTAGGATAATAGGGGTCTTTGAATTGTTTCTTAGTTGGTATGGGGGCTATAGTTAGTCCCCCAAATTGGTAGCTCATGGTAGCATGAGGTGTTGAACAAGATATTTCCTTGTCAAGAGCTAGAGACTAATCCTCGAGATAATGAGGTTCATTTAAGGGATTGATAGCTCCTAATATATGTTCTTCCATACACACTTGGGATCAAATCCTTGATTGCATGTTTAAGGGACATAGTTATTTCATATTAGTCACAAGGTGCTGACTTGCTTACATGTGTTAGACCTTGAGCCTAGGTTAATCACATCCGGAACAATATTTAACTGCTTTAAATATTGATTAATCAAATAATATGGTAAAAGAAATTACAATGAAATTGTGATTAAGTATCAAGTATTTACGTATTTTATTGATAGCTAATTTTATTGAATAAATTTTTAGATATATCAATTAATAAATATTTGAAAACTTTTTACGCATCTACAATTTTAAATACATAATGGAGGAATTAAAATTTAAAAATACTATTTGTGAAAAAGTATATACATATATGTTATGGTTAAAATTTATTCTTTTCAATCTCATACGTTTAAATAAAAGTATATTTATAAATAATTATAGCTTTAGATTCTTTACAAATTTTAAATTGTTATTAATTTTTTAAAGATTAAATATTTTGTTAAAAATTAAAATAATAAAGATGTATATTAAAACAGAGAGAATAAAAATAAAAGAAAAAAACTATAGCCTTATAAATTATTAGCTATTGGAATAATGTATTTATTAAATATCTTAATTTCTTTCAACATACATAAATTAAACTAATCAAGTAGTAAATTACAAGTTAAATTTCCGGATCCATCCATCCAAAATGTTTCTAATTAAATTGTAAATTGTTTTAGTACAGCCCTTACTCGATTGTCCCAGTTGGATGACACGTGGCACGTTTCTACGAAAATGCCGACACAAGTGATTTTGAATTTTGAGGCTATCCAGTGGCCCAGGTAATAAATAGAATGAGAAAGTGATGACTACGTATTGTGCAGTACTGTTCTACGCCTGTGGCTGTTTTAATGGCGTTCAGATTCAATATCTTGAGAAAAGGTTGATTAACTATTGAGGGGTTTTTTTAAAAACTAAATATTAAAATGGGACTGTTTTTAAATATATCATCGGTATAAAACTTTTTTATCATTAACTGGTTAAACTTGTTAGTTTGACTAGTCAGAATTGGTCCACACATAAGTTTTTTTTATTTTTTTAATTACACATGATATTGTCATGTGATTTCCGCTAGTGTTAGTAGTGGAAATGAGGGTGCCACCACGTGTTAGTGACTTGTGATTTTTGCTACTGTCATTTGCAATTTTTTTGTCATATTAGCTGCCTACTTGTAATTTTTTTTTTAAAAAAAATCTTAAATTCTCACTAGTCAAACTAGCGAGTTTAATCAGTTAATGATCAACAGAGTCCCAAGCTTATAATATGTTTAAGAATAGTTCCATTTTAGTATTTTGTTTTTAGAGGGGTCCAAAATGGTTAATCAGCCCATGAGAAAATGTTGATTTTCCAAATTGGATTTGAACTGAGAATGTGAATGTCAGTAGTCTTTACACAGTGAATGTAAACTGAGAATCCACACTCAACCGTAGAATTCACTATAAATCTCGCTATCGAGTTTTTATGTTTCACAAGCGAAAGAGGAAAACTCGATCATAATTCTCTCTTGTTATTTTGCTCTTGTTTTACTCTTCTCTTAGTTAAGATTATTATTTATTATCAGCAAAATTATAATGAGTCGTCATTTTCTCACAATACTTTATGCTCTGCTCCTGCTTTTATTGCATACCTCAGGATTTACGTCACGTAAAAGTGCTGAAGCGAAGTGCAGAGAGAGGGAGAGACAAGCACTCCTCAACTTCAAACAAGGCCTTCAAGATGACTCTGGCATGCTGTCTACATGGACGAATGATGACAATGACAGAGATTGCTGCAAATGGAAAGGCATTCAATGCAACAATGAAACAGGTCACGTACAGGTACTTGATCTTCGTGCTATATTTGTCAGGTGCAGTCAATCTCACTTCATTGATTGACTTGCAAAATGTTGAACACTTGGATCTCAGCAGTAAGTATTTTCAGTGGAGTCACGTCCCAGAACTCATGGGCTCCTTCACCAACTTAAGATATATCAATCTCTCGTATTCTGTATTTGCTTGGAGGATTCCTTCTAAACTTGGAAATCTTTCACAACTACAGTATCTAGACCTTGGGAGAAATCATCTTTGGGGAGCAATTCCTTTTCAGATTGGGAATCTCAGACGGTTACAATATCTTGTTCTTGGAGTCAATTATCTTTCACGAGCAATCCCATTTCAACTGGGGAATCTCAGACAGCTACAGTTTCTTAATCTTGGAAGTAACTCTTTTTCTGGAGCTATCCCTTTTCAGGTTGAAAATCTTCCTTCCTTGCATACTCTTCAGCTAGGTGGCAATTTTGATGTAAAAGATAAGGATGCAGAGTGGTTGTCTAATCTCTATTCCTTAACAATTCTTGAGTTGACTTCATTACATAATCTTAGCTTCTCTCATCGTTGCCTAAAAGCTATCAGTAAGCTCATTCCAAACTTAAGACACTGATATCAAATCTTTGTTTTATTCTCATTCCAACTTTTCCACTTCTCTGACCATCCTTGATCTTTATTCTAATCTGCCAACATCCTCAACATTTCAATTGTTGTTCAATTTTAGCCTGAATCTCCAGAGCTTTATCTTTCTTATAATATCATTGCTTTGCCATCTTATCTCTATCCAAATTTTCCTTCTCTTAAGATCCTGGACCTTTCTTTTAGTAATCTAACAACATCAATATTTCAAGGTAATTTTAATTTCGGCCCCAGACTACAAGAGCTTCATCTGGGAAATTGCAGTCTTGTAGATAGAAGTTTTCTTCTTTCATCTACTTCCACAATGAATTCCTTATCTTCTCTTCTCTACCTTGATCTCTCCTATAACTTGTTGAATTCAACTGCTATGTTTTACTGGCTTTTTAACTTACCCACCAATCTTCATACCCTTTCCCTTTGTGGTAACTTGTTAGAAGGTCCCATTCCAGATGGATTTGGGAAAGTAATGAACTCGCTTGATGATCTTGACCTCTCCTTTAACAAACTGCAAGATGAGATTCCATCTTTCTTTGGGAACATCTGCACATTGCAGACGTTAGACCTCTCCTATAACAAGTTGAACGGGGACATTTCTAGCTTCATTACCAATTCTTCATGGTGCAACAGATACTTGTTGAAGATTTTGAGTTTATCTCATAACCAAATCACTGGCAAGATGTCACTGAATCTCATCTTTCTAATTTTTCCATCTGAGTTGGAGGATTTATACTTGGAGGGGAATTCTTTAGACGGTGATGTCACTGAATCTCATCTTTCTAATTTTTCCAAATTAGAATACTTATACTTATCATACAACTCATTGTCTATAAAATTTGTCCCTACCTGGGTCCCTCCTTTTCGATTAAGTTACTTGAGTCTAGCATCTTGCAAGCTAGGTCCGAGTTTTCCTAGTTGGCTCCAGACTCAAAGTCTAAGAGGCACGGACACAGCAGATGAAGGAGGTGTCGGGGTGTCCGACACGCCTCCGACACCGACACTGCTCGAACACGCGATGGACATGTGTCGGACACCTGTTTGAGGTGTCGGAAAAAAAAAATAAAAATTTCCGGCTAAGACACGGAACAGACACGGCTTATTTGGCTTGACACAGTTAAGACACAGTTTCCTTTTTTTTTTTCACCAAATATATATTTAAAAAATTTAAAAATTAAATAAAAAAAAATAATAAATTTTCTTTTCAACTTTTTACCGTAAAGTTTTCCCCAACGAGCTTTTCGTATACGCTTTTGTCTCCTCTTCTGCAAGTTCCCACTCTCCCCTTCTGCAAGGTCCTGCAAGTTCTTCATGTCTGCGTTCATCTCGTTGGTGCTCGTTCACATCGCTGTTCCGTGTTCGTTCACGTCGCTGTTCCGTGTTCGTTCGCGTTGCCGTTCCGCGTCTCCGGTTGGCATCACTGTTCCGCGTTCTTTCACTTCACGTTGCTGCGACTCTGGTTGGCGTCTCTGTTCTACATTCTTCCGCTTCACGCCGCTGTGTTTTCACTTCGCGTCACTGCTCTCTAGTTGGTGCTGCTATTCTGCGTTTTTTTTCTTCACGTCGTTGCGTCTCCGGTTTGCGCGACTGCGTCTCTGGTTCTCGCGACTACGTCTCTGGTTCACATCTTTGGTTTGCATCACTGTTTGGAACTCTCTGCCCAATGTTCATTGGTGTTGCTGTTCCAGCTTCTCTGTTACGATTTCCCACTTTAAGGGTTCCGGGTTTGTGCTTTTGTTACTCTGTTCTTTGTTTTTTTTTTTTAATTTCTATTTCTTTTTTTTATTGCCTGATGGTTTGCCTGTTAGTTATTTTAATTTTTTAATTTCTATTCTTCTAGTGACCTGCTATATTGGCCAATAGCCATTGCTGCTATGTTTCTTTAGTTTTAGATATTGGCCATTGTTGTCCTGTTTTTTTATTTTAGTAGTTTTTAGTATTTAAATTAAGTTCTAAATTAAGTTCATATGAAATTATTGTAGAAATGAGTACTTCTAATCAAGATAAAGAACAAGATGATGACACCAAGCCTCTATGGAATTATGTTACAAAAATAAAAGGTCTTAGTGCTGGTGGTGGAAATTTTGAAGTTAAATGCAATTTATGTGAAGTAATTTTTAATGGATCTTACACTAGAGTAAGGGCACACTTGTTAAAAATTACGGGAAAAGGAGTTAGAGCTTGTCAAAAGGTAACTCCTTCAAGACTTGTAGAGTTCAAAAAGATTGACAATGAGGCTGCATTAAGAATAGCAAAGTCTAAGACAAAATCTATCTCTTTACCTCCACTGTCTAATGAAAACCAAGAGACAAACTTTGGTGTTGATCCAAAGAAGAGAAAGACTTTAGAAGGTGCTTTCAATATGTAATCTAGAGAGACTCTTGATTATGAAATTGCTAGAATGTTTTACTCTTCAGGGTTGCCATTTCATTTAGCAAGGAATCCTCATTATAGGAGGGCATTTTCTTATGCTGCCAATAATTATATAAGTGGGTATCAACCTCCTGGTTACAATAAGTTGAGAACAACCTTACTTACAAATGAAAGAAGACATGTGGAGAATCTATTACAGCCAATAAAAAATACATGGAGTCAAAAAGGTGTGAGCATTGTTAGTGATGGGTGGAGTGATCCTCAAAGAAGACCTCTTATCAATTTCATGGCTGTCACAGAGAGTGGACCCTTGTTTTTAAAGGCATTAGATTGTTCTAATGATGATAAAAGACAAGGATTTCATAGCTAAACAAATGAGGGATGTAATTATGGAGGTTGGGCCATCAAATGTGGTGCAAATTGTGACTGATAATGCAGCTGTATGTAAGGTAGCAGGTTTACTCATTGAGGCTGAGTTTCCTTCCATCTATTGGACTCCTTGTGTTGTGCACACCTTAAATCTTGCACTGAAAAATATATGTGCAGCCAAGAACACAGAAAAAAGCAATGTTATTTACCAAGAATGTTCTTGGATCACACAAATTGCGGAAGATGCCATGTTTATTAAAAACTTTATCATGGGTCACTCTATGAGATTATCAATGTTTAATTCATTCAATTCTTTGAAGTTGCTTTCTCTTACTCCTACAAGATTTGCTTCCACCATAGTAATGCTCAAGAGGTTTAGACATATGAAAAAAGGACTCCAAGAGATGGTTATTAGTGAGCAATGGACTTCTTACAAGGAAGATGATATTGGAAAGGCAAAATTTGTGAAAGAGACATTGTTGGATGATATTTGGTGGGACAAGGTTGATTACATACTTTCTTTCACTAGTCCTATCTATGATGTTCTTAGAAAAACGGATACAAATGCGGCTTCTCTTCACTTGGTATGTGAAATGTGGGATTCAATGATTGAAAAAGTGAGGAAGGCCATATATAGATATGAAAGAAAGGGAGAAAGTGAACAATCAACCTTTTATGAAGTAGTGCTCTCAATATTAATTGCCCGTTGGACTAAGAGTAGCACACCTCTTCATTGTTTAGCTCATTCTTTAAACCCAAGGTGATAATGTATATCCCTAAATATAATTTACTAGTTTTCAATGTCTAATTCTATAGGCTATATAAACTTATAATAATTTTTTTTTTATATTGTAGATATTATAGTCATGAATGGCTAAGTGAAGATTCAAATAGACTTCCTCCACATCAATATATGGAACTTACTCATGAAAGAATGAAATGCTTCAAAAGGTATTTTGTTGATGTGGATGTAAGGAGACAAGTGAATGTGGAGTTTGCAAACTTTTCTAACAGAAGAGAAGGCTTTGATGATGTTGACTCTTTAAGGGATAGAAGTCAAATGGATGCAAAATCATGGTGGCTAGTTCATGGTGCTCATGCACCAATACTTCAAAAGGTTGCCCTTAAGCTACTTGGGCAACCATGTTCATCTTCATGTTGTGAAAGAAATTGGAGCACATACTCTTTCATTCATTCTTTAAAAAGAAACAAGATGGCACCTCATAGGGCGGAGGATCTAGTTTTTGTTCATAGCAATCTTCGTCTCCTTTCAAGAAATTCTCCACAATACCATCAAGAGGAAACTAAAATGTGGGACATTGCAGGAGATGAGTTTGGATCACTTGATGAGTGTGGAATTCTTGAAGTTGCTAATTTATCCCTTGATGAACCTGAGTTAGAAGTTATGTTTTTCAATGATGATGATTAAGAAGGAAGGGAAAGGACTTAGATAGATTAGCAAATAGCAAGTTGTTTTTTGGATTTTTCTTTTTAATGATGATGCCTCTTAGTATTTTTTGGTTAGGTTCTTTATTAAAGAACTTAGCAAGTTGTTTTTGTTGTAAAGAGACAAAGTGCTTGCATTGTGAAATGATGCCTCTTATTATTTTTTTGTGAGGCTTATTATCATATGAAAATTGTAAAGCTTAACAACTTGTTTTAAGATGAATATATAAATCTTACTTATCAATTTAGATTTTTGTCATGTTGATCATATATATATATATATATATATATATATATATATATATATATATGCGGTGTCCCCATGTCCTATGTTTTAGACTTTAGCCGTGTCCTGGTGTCCGTGTCCGTGTCGTGTCTGGTGTCCGTGTCGGAGTCTGTGCTTCATAGCTCAAAGTTCCTTGATCTATCTGGATATTTCCGATAATGGGCTTAGTGATTCCGTACCAGAATGGTTTTGGAACAACTTGCAAATTACAAACATGTTGAATATGTCTCACAATAATCTCATTGGTGTAATTCCTAATATAGCATTGAAGCTTTCTAATAGACACTCTATAATCCTGAATTCAAATCAATTTGAGGGCAAAGTTCCATAATTTTTGCTACAGCGTCGGAGTTGTTGCTCTCTGAAAATAAATTTTCAGATTTGTTTTCATTCTCATGTGATCACAGCACAGTTGCAAACTTGGCGACTTTAGATTTATCAAATAATCAAATAAAGGGACAACTTCCAGATTGTTGGAAATCTGGAAACCCATTACTGTTTATTGATTTAAGCAGCAATATATTGTCAGGGAAAATTCCTATGTCCATGGACACCCTTGTTAAATTGGAAGCCTTCGTTTTATGAAACGATAGTTTAATGGGTGAATTGCCTTCCACTTTGAAGAATTGCAGGAATTTAATTATGCTGGATGTGGCTGAAAATATGTTGTCGGGTCCAATACCATCATGGATTGGAGAAAGTATGCAACAATTGATAATCTTGAACATGCGAGGGATAACTTCTCTGGAAAATTTTCAATTCAACTCTGTTATTTAAGGTGTATTCAACTGTTGGATCTTTCGAGGAATAAGTTATCAAAAGGAATTCCAACATGCTTAAAGAATTTTACTTCAATGTCTGTAAAAAGCATCAACAGAAGTGAAACTCAGTCGTATATATGGGTACAATCGTACTTTGTATGAAACTTATAGTCTTCTTAGTTTTGGTGATTATACGCTTGACATAACATGGACATGGAAAGGTTTGGAACAGGGGTTCAAGGATCCCGAATTAATTCTTAAGAGCATTGACCTCCCATGTAATAATTTAGCAGGTGAAATGCCAAAAGAGGTTGGATATTTGCTTGGGTTAGTTTCTTTGAATTTATCAAGAAACAATTTGAGTGGAGAAATTCCTTCTGAGATTGGAAATTGAAGTTCACTCGATTCCCTTGACTTATCAAAAAATCATTTCTCTGGGAGAATTCCTTCTTCTCTTTCTCAAATTGATGGTCTAGGAAAATTACACCTTGTCACACAACTCTCTTTCTGGAAGAATCCCAATGGAAAAACATTTCCATACCTTCGATGCCTCTAATTTTGAATGAAATATTGATCTTTGTGGTGAAAAACTTAACAAAAGTTGCCCTGGAGATCAGACAACAGTAAATCCTCAAGAACAAGCAGTTCATAGAGAAGATTCTGTTTTCTCTGAAGCATTACACATGAGCTTAGGGCTAGGATACTTTATAGGCTTTTGGGGCTTAATAAGGCCAATACTAATTTGGCAACCTTGGAGGATTGCTTACATGAGGTTCTTGAACAGATTGACCAACTGAGTAATGGCTCAAAGCTAGGCTAGTAGGTGCGTTGTAGCCTCTATTTTTCATATGCATAGTTTATCGGCTACTGAAGTTACATAAATCAAAATTTGCTTCTCATATTGGAAAGGGCAATCTTTGTTCTAAGCACATATCGACATTAATCTAATTGTTACAAGTTACTAGTATAATCTTTAAACTAACTTGTCTAATTCATTACCCACCCCTAACTCGTATATAATTATTGCCTTGACTATAGAGCAACGTAGAAGGGAATAAAAAGAAACGTATTGCTGAAATGTTAAATTTTGCTTAATAATTCATTTATAAGATAGTTATCTGGATCAAGTCATGCAGCATGTTTTAATCTGGTGCTTGTTTTGAAGGACTATTTTTAGATGTATCCATAATAAGTTGACTTATAAATGTGATTGATTTATAACTTTATAAATAAATATGGGTTACTTATGATTGAAAAGGATGCTTGTAACTTAACTGATATTTGGATGTGTTGATGTCTGGTTTAATCCTCCACTCGATCATCTGTCTCATTCCCCTAATTTGGTACTTTCCATTTAGATGCATCATGGGAAAGAAAATACCAAATTTATAATACAAAATAAAATTGAGGAGTTCATATTGTAAAGAATTCAAGAGTTAGCCAAAAGTCTTCTAACGGAGATTCGACGTATTTTTTCTTTTCTTTTTTCAAAAAATTGCTTCTTAACAAGTTATGACATATTTCACTTCTCGTAATTTATTATGTATTATTTTTTATATCTTCCTTTTGAAATTGCCCAATTTGATTCTTAATGAGTAAATTAATTTCTGGCCAGTTTTACTCACTGTAAACCATCCTACTACGTGTTCCTATGGACGTAGAGGGATGATTTCCAAATCACATCAATTTTTCCATTTCCACTTATTTTCTTTTGCTTCCACCCACATTTGGTGAAGGATTTCCTGTCATATATTTTATTTTAGGCATATTAATTATTTTATTGGTACGAGTTCCTTGATCTTTGATCCATGCCGCTTAGATAATGGTTTGTTTTATTTCTCGAAGAAAGTGATTAAGTCTCAGTTTTCGAAATAGTTAGTTGATGAGTTAAATTCAGAGAAATTGACTTTATTTAATAAGATAGTTTCTCTAATGTTTGAATATTCTGAAAGTGTTTGCTGTTGTCCCTACAACTTAGGTGGTGTTCTCAACTCTCTCCTTAATTTGGGCATGGCTGCCAGGTATATCTTGACACCAAATTGAAAAATGCTGCAATCCTTTTAACTGCTACTCATTTTAAATTCTCTGAGACAACATATTTCAATTTTTGCTTTTCACTGAATGTTATGTTGCAGAAAACTATGAACTTGCTGCTCTACGAATTCAGTAAAGGGAGTGTTTCTGAAATGTATATGCAAATTTGAGTTTCTCAGGCTTCTATAATCCCTGAATTTCTGAATGGTTGGTCTATATTTGCAAGAGCCCATAGTGTCCCATATAGGTTGCTGTGAGTGAATGCCATTACACTGTAATGTTTGCACTTGAGTACTGGTGTCAGATCTAAAAATTGAGAGAATGTATTACAAGGGAATTTGAAATTTGCGAAGCTTTTGATACACAAGTTCAGAGAGGAGGTGGTGTTTTGTAGAGGTTCCATCAAGTTCTCAGAAAGAAATATCAAACTTTTACAAGCTTGAGCACCTGCATAGTACAAGCTTCATTGTATGGTGTGAGTTCTTGCAAGTCATTTAAGAAGATTCGGTCTTGGGAGCTATTGGTAAATGTGAAATCTATTGTTTCTTTCGAAATAGTTAAAATAGCAATTCATCAAGCTTAACTTTTGAACAGAATTGAATAATGTAGATTATCATGAAGCTACCTATAAACTAGGGTCAAGGTATTATAACAATAAATTCATATTATAATAATAATAAAAATAATAAAATAATATTATAAAAAATTATAAAAATATTATAAAAAAAATCATTTGTACCTGTGCGTCACACTGGTACCAAGTCTAGTTACATTTATATTAAATTATTTTATATCTTGTTATAAAGTGTATTTGTCCTACTATTAAGTTTGCCATGTATATGGAGTGTACTGAGAGTTTATAAGAGCATTGGAGGAGTTAAATTTAACAATATAGGCATGTTAATAGTATAGGCTCTCGATGTCTCCCTCTAATCCACACATATGTTCACTAATAACCTAAGTTTAAAGTCAAGGAAAAAATTGGAAATGGAGGATGAAGAGGAAAATCCATGAAGGTACAACATGAGTTAAGTGTGAATAATTGCAAGCTTTTCGAAAAGAATTTGAAAATCTTCATATGAAAATTGGAGAATCTGTTAATGAGTTTTTTGCTCGAACACTCTAACGACCCTCTGTCGCCACAATACTACATACAACCCCATACATTATTAATATGTTTAATAATAAGTGACCAACATGCTATATAAAATATACATATAAGTTCATGATATAATACGATATACAGTCCCAAAACCCAAATTAAAACATGGGAGATACAAAAACAAAACTCCCTACAGCTAGTCAACTATATAATATATACATCCAAAACTCAAAGAAGAATGAGCTTATGGAAAAGCTCTACCCAAGAAGGGCATTCAACCTATCCTGTTGAGACATCCACTATCAATTGTGAGATGGAGGATCTACTGGAGTCCCTCTCTTTGCTGCCACACCAAAATGACATAATCATCATAGTCACAACAACATACAACAACCATACCAAAACAAAACAACAAGGCAAGGGTAAGCTTACATAAGAAAACCAAATAATATATACAATTCATATTGTCACACCATTAACATACCAAGATAAAAATTCAAATCATCAAAGAAATGGGACTACATACCATACAACACAACAACAATCATGCTGTCAACCCCATATGTCAATATATGAATGACTTGACTCTCGAGAGTTTTCTACATTTCAAGTGATCAGCTAGGTCTTATCCCCTACCGTGGCCATACACCATTCAGGGATTGCCAAAACTCTGATCAGTTGGATAAGTTTATGGTTGTCAAGATAAGTGAATGTGGGTGGTGGTATACCGTGACACAAGAACTGCACTACCTTGGCCCCCTACGGGATTTACTCATCCACTCATCCCTTAGGCCCAGCTTTCAGACCCCATTTCTCATTTAGGCACTAGGTTGGAGGCCCATTTGAGCTGCAGCTCCGTTCACCCCCAACTTCTATGCCTACCCACATATGACATGAGGTCCATACTAACTCAACCAATAACAGATGCATGTATGCATGAGCCATAATACCACAACAAAACAATATATATATATATATATATATGTGTGTGTGTGTGTGTGTGTGTGTGTGTGTGTGTGTGTGTGTGTATGTAGCAACACAATAACAACATCATAACACCACGTGGTTTACTCAACACCACCTGTGGTCCAACAACTATTATCAATACCACGTAGGCTCATTCTAGCTTCAAGCATAGTTAATAGGTTAGGCCTTATCCAAGCAGTCCACCTCATGAGAAACCTCATACAACAATATTATACACAACAAGTGGAAGTCCTATTTAAGCAACCTTCCATTTCACATCCAATCCAACAATCAATTATAATTTGAAAACCATTTAGAAGATAGGTAAATCTTGAAATTCACAAAAAAACCTTCAAAACATTTCATTTCTTTAATTTAAAGAAAATCATATCTCAACTGGACAACTATCCATTATTCTCAAATAGAACTTTTGAAAATGTATAATACCCTTTTTATATATGTATATACATAATACTTCATATTTTGAAATGAAAACTTTAAAATCTAAAATAGTACATTTAGTTCTAAAATAACATATTATGTACTGTAGTAACAGATTATATCCGTTTTGTAAAAATGCACCAGATTTTGTTTTTCAGTAAGGATAACTGATTATGGGTTTCCATAATCAATTATTTCTGAACCAAAACCAGAATTTTTTTTTGAAACCCAGATAATCGATTATCAAAGTCTATAATCAATTATTCTTGAAACAAAATCATGAAAACAACTTCTGAAACTCTAGATAATCGATTATGTGATTCTCATAATCAATTATTTGCGATGATTTTTAAAAAAATGATATTTTTTACAGAGAAAGTCAAACTTTTCAACCAAATAACCCAAATTTTCAAATCAAAGGGGTTCCAACAATATCAATCCAGTTCATATACATCATATTACACCACAAATTCAACATATCAACTCACAAATCATGGTTTCTCATTCAAAATTTCAGATTTTCCTCCAAAAACCCATTTTCATCCAAAATATCAAAAACCACCAAATATATCCACATCCACAGAGATTCAACCATTTACAAAGCAAGAAATTAACATATTAACAGTCATTAGCACAAAATAAACGATTTGTGAGCTTCCCTTACCTCTAAAAGTCTCTGGATTTGAATTTAGGTTTCTTGAGAATCCGATATTCTTGAGTCAAATCTAGCTAGGATTGTTCCTTTCCTTACTACAACTGCTAAATCAAGCTCAAACCTCGTTTATACTCCCACCAGCTTGATAATTCCTAGAGAGAGGTAGAGAGAAAATGAAGAGAAGAGAGAGAAAGAAAAGGAAAATGAGGAAGAAACCCCCTTCCCTCCTTATATATTTGACTCCCTCAACACTCTCACATGGACTTTTTGCCAACTAAGACCCAAATCTCACCAAACCACTCCCCTTATCTCAAAAATGGTTTACTCAAATGTTTTTCTTTCAAAACCCAACATCATTCTCGCAGTATACCCACATTGGCTCAAGCACATATCTCAAAATTCCTAAATTCAGACTGGTATTTTAAACAAACAATACCAAACCATCACGACATACAACATACCATACATAACAACAATTCATTTATTCCTTTTAATCACCTAGATTACATATCAAATTTCCACTTTTTAGTTATTAAAACACTAAATCATACATTAGAAAGAAAACAGGGTGTTACAAACACTCGCTATCGTCAACAAAAGTAAATGGTGAAAACAAAAATGATATTGATGTTGTTGAAAATATTTTGAGATCCATGACTTCAAAGATTAATTATGTTGTGTGTTCCATTGAAGAGTCTAAGGATATGGAGACCTTAACCATTGATGAGTTACAAAGTAGTTTGCTTGTGCATGAACAACGTATGAGTTCTCATGTTGAAGAAGAACAAGCTTTAAAGATTACCCATGGAGATCAATATAGAGGAAGAGGTCATGGTGGTGGAAACTTTAGAGGAAGAGGAAGAGGAAGACAAAACTTTGAAAAATCAATAGTGAAGTGCTATGATTGTTACAAGCTTGGGCATTATCAATGGGAACGTACAGACATGGAAAAGGAAGCCAACTATGAAGAAACTTGAGAAAAGATGTTGATAATGGCTTACATGGATATGAATACGGCTGGTGGAGAAGACATCTAGTTTCTTGATTTTGGATGTAGCAATCATATAAGAGAAAGAAATAATATGTTTTCAGATTTTGATTAAAAATTTACAAAACCTGTGAAGTTGGGCAACTAATTCTAGCATGATTGTAGTAAGGCAGGGTAATGTAAGGTTGAAGGTTAATGGCATAGTACAAATCATCATAGGTGTATTTTATGTTCCAAAAATGAAAAATAATTCATTGGTGTAACACCCCTATTTTTGGAAAAGGGTAAAATGACTATTTTGCCCCTAAAAGGACTAGATAACTGAAAAAATAGATAAAAATAGATAGAAGTGTCTAAAATTTATTTTTAAGTCATTTATATGCTTAGAATAATTAATAATAATTTTATAAATTTTGACTGAAATTTATTAAGATAATTTTTGTGAATGACCAAAATACCCTTGGTTAACTACGAGAGCAGATCAGAGACTTTTTGACTTCAAAGTATTTTAAAAATTTTATACTAGGTATGTTTTAATTATAAAATTTTATTTGAAATAGAAATAGTGAAAAGTGTAACACTCTATCTAGTTGTGATTTTTAATAAATTTTTCAAGCCAAAGCCCGTACAAATTAGAAAATGACGATTTTGTTCCTTTTTATCAATATTAAGGGCTGACATGAGAAAAAGATTCAATTGACATTAAAATGTCAATTTGAGCTTGTAATCATGTCATATATATTAAAATATAATTTTGGAAATTTCTAGTTTGCTGGAGTTCCTGTGTAAAATGACCAAAATGCCCTTAGGTGTCCTATAAGCCAGCCAGTATTGGTTTGACATCCAAAAAAGGTAAAAATGGTAATTTCAGTTTATTTATAGGTTAAATATTTAATTTTAGAATTTTCATAAAAATTTTGGTATTTATTGAATTAAAATGGATTTATTATGAATTTTTTAGCTTACAAATACAAAATAAATAGATAAAATTTGACATAAATTAAAAAAATTAAAATTAATTATTAGAAATTTATTTTTGATTATATGTGTATTTCTCCAG
>CM014730.1:8793284-8825890 GCA_004329165.1 Spatholobus suberectus | reverse complement strand
TGAATAATTGAATGATAAAGGTTAACTTAGAGAAGTTCTCACAACCAGGATATAGTTATTATTCATCAACTTGTTTATGTAATTATGTGAATGATTGAAAAACGAAAAAAAGGGAAATGACAAATAAAGAGAAATAATTTACTCTATTATAGAATGAAGTATTGTGTATTTCAAATGTTGGGATCCCAATGCCTTTGCTATATAGGATCCATTCATAGATTTTCCTCTCCCGTCTGCATTCCAAATTTTTCCTTACCTTCAGATTTGGTTATTGGTGAATACATGTGTGGAGGTAGACACCAAGAGCCTATACCATTAACATGCCTATATTGTAATTTAACTCCTCCTAGGCTCTTATACTCTCAATACACTCTATATACTTAGCAAACTCAATTGTAGGACAAATACTCATTATAACAAGATATAAAATAACATAATATAAATATAACTAAACATGGTACCCGTGTGATGCACAGGTATAAATATTTTTATAATATTATTTATTATTTTATTATTATAATAACATTTATTATTCTATCTGATTTTTATTGTTTATTTCCTTTTTGTAATATTATTTTCTATTATTTTAATAGATTATTATATTATTATTTAGTTAAGATGTTTTTAATTTTTCTTAAGATTGTAATATTCGCTTACTATTATTTTGAATTTTTTTATATTTTATTAGGATTGTTTAAATTCACTTCCAAAAACCTCGCAATAGTCTTCTCATACGCATAACGATTGTGTTCAATGGTCTCCGATATCTACTCTAATCAAAGGAACATTCAACGGGGAAAATTGAAAGAGTGTGACAATTGCTTTAACCAGCCACGTGGATTTAAATTTAAGGAAAAAACCTAAAATTACTTTGCCAACCTGTTTAACCACATTTAAATAGTGGTCACTCCAGCTAACTTTTCCTCTCACCCTAGACTCAGTCCATCTGTGCATATAAAGCATAAAACATCTTTATACTTTCATCAAAACCCACTCATTTCATTGTTGTCTCTGCACTATTGAGGAGGTAGAAGAGGAAAGGTGGTGAACCAAATTTGAGGTAGAAAATTCCCCCTTTTTGTTTCATTAATTTGTTTTCATGTAGGGTTCATGCCGATCCCTTATTATACAGGGATTGGATTAGGTTTTATTTGATTTTGTTCCTACCTTCTTTGGAAAATGCAAGTCATATATATATATTTTTTTGAACCATTCTCGCAGTTCTATCCTATTAATGTTTATGTCTAATAAAGTTATTTGATATATAGTTGGGCATTAAAACTAGCACAAAAAAAGTGGAATAGGTGTGACAATGTACTAGGCATGACTATATAACATTCTCTGCATGTGTGAACATCAGTGTGTTTTGAATGTGTAAAAAAAATTATGTACAGTTTCTATGTAGCATTGTCAGTTATTTAAAAATATAAAAGTTGAGAGATTATATCTCTCTCAAGTTACCTGTCTTGATGGACACCGTCCTGATCTTGTGGACATTTGTTGTTTGTTTAATGGTTAGGAGTGATTTAAAAATTCAATAGTTACCTTTGATGCATTCCTGACCTAGGCATATTGTGACCCAATCACTTTGTACTATTTTTATATAGCGTTGCCAAGTTATGCTACCTGTATTTGAATCCATTACGATTACTCCATTAGATTAAATGATAGGAGTATTTTTCCTCACTTTGGATGCCTTGTAAGAATGCTTTCTTGCAGTGTCATTAATGTTATAGGATGTTGCTCTTGTCTTTTCAACTAGTTTAATCTTGTTGTTTCTGGTGATGTGAATGCTTAAGTTAGTATTTATTATTTAATATTCATTATATGGATCATGTGAGTGTTACTTCTATTTGGAATTTTTTTTTCCATTATAATAATTACATGAGTTGCTGTATTGGTCTTGGTTAAGAAAATAAATCTAACTTTTTAGGAAAGCATTTAGTGCACTGAAATTTGCAAAGAATCCTATTTTAAACAACTAATTTTGCTGGTGTTAATGAACAATAATAGTGAACTAGTTTAAATTGTTTCTAAGCTAGTTCTGAATTGGTTTTAAACAGTTAGAACAAGTTTTGAACTGGTTTTTACTTGTTAAACTAGTTAAAGTAGTTCAAAACTGGTTACTGGTTGGTTCAAAATTGGTTTTGAACATGTCACCAAAAGCAAAACCAATGTGGCACAAAAATGCTTGTCGCAATTAGCAAAACCTTTTTTTTTTTGAGGTAATGAAGGATTATTGATTCAACTATGTTTTAGGTGTTGCAGTTTCAACACAAAGCTTGTTCCTTTGCCAATTGTTTTCCTATACACTACACTTCTCTTCCAAGCAATAGGAACATGGATACACAAACTGTTGAAAAGGCTTTGCTTTGTGTTGGATTGAATGCCCAGGAGGAAAAGCGCATAGAATCTCCCCTTGTGAGGTTGGTTCTTGGTACACATCATGTACTTTTTCCATTCAAAAACATCATTTTACTTGGCCCTTCACAAATTTTCCTATGGAGTTTTTTATTCTTCACGTAAGAATGACACTTTTGTTTTGCTTATATATTGAGTTATGCCCTTTTATTGATTTGTTTAATTTTCTGTTTATATACATGGCATTAATATTTGAGTTTGCAACAATGTGTACAAATATCCTTATTTACTCCTATTATGATTTGCATTTGATTATAGCTACTCATATAATTGTTAAGACATGCCTCTTCTTGTCCGACTCACATAAATTAAACTGTATCAAGATGAATCATTATTTTGTTTAGCATAGAATTATGCCCTCCTTATAATTGTTAAGACATGCTTCTTCTTGTCCGACTCAGCATAAAATTAAACTTTATCAAGATGAATCATTATTTTTTTTAGCATAAAATTATGCCCTCCTTATTTGGATAAAATTATACTATTATTATTTGATTGTTTCTGTCTTTCTATGCATATCCATACAGGTATAATGAATTTGATCAGCCTGTTTGTCGGGTTTGTGATATTGTTCTGGAGTCTGAGTCTTTATGGGATGCACACCAAGTTTCTTGCGAGCACCATGAGGTGATGATGTTTACAATCTCACACTTGTTATGTACATGTGCATAGTAGTCAATAATAGTGGACTAGTGGAGTAGAGCAACCTTGGGCTGCTATAGAATTCATATAGTAGATCAGTTTTGACAATGGCCACCATAGCTGTAATAGTAGCCAAAATAGCCCCCCTTTTGCATGCTGTAGCATCTACTATATATAGGCTTTAAATTTAAAAACCTTAAAACAATGTTGTTTAGGCCTTTGATTTCTCCCTCATTTTCTAATGCATTATTTGCTTCAAAAACATAATAAGATTTGAAAACTCTTCTTTCCTTGACCTTTCACACCAAAAGTTATCTTTGTTTTGACCTCTGTTACAGGAATTTTTTTCCTTGAAAAGTTACTCCTCTTTTGACCTTTATTCCTTTCTTTCTTCTTTCTGCAGACTTCACACAGGTTACATGCTGTTGTTTTGAAAGCCTTTTGGGGATGGTCTCAACAGCATCTATGATGATAGGTCTTGGAGTAGGCGAGCAAGACAGTAAGGACATGATCCGATTAGGGTTTCTATGGTCGGTATCTTGGACTTGTACCCAGGCCATAATGGAATTTCTGTCTGTGTCCTTTAAATTGGACAAGAAGGTTGCTCAAATGAAAAGAGAGAAGGAAAACAGAAATAGTAGAGAGAGAGAGAAGGATATACTAATGAAAAAAAAGAGAGTTTGCCAAAACCATTCCAAGCAGCAACAACCATAGCTTTAGCCCATTTTGTTGGTGCAATGGTGCCGTTGCTTGCAGCCTTTTTTATAAGGGAATATAAGGTGGGGCTTGTAGTGGTTGTGGCTGTTGTGAGCTTTGCTTCAGTTGCATTTGGTTGGGTATTGGCAGTGTTGGTTAATGCTCCAATATTGAGGTTTGTAGTGATGCATATGGTTACGGGTTGGATGATAATGGCCATTTGTTTTGGGCTAGCGATGTGGATTAGGTCAAGTGGACTCCTTACGTATGATGATTGGTAAAGCATAGAGATTTTAATCATTTGATAAACTAGAAGTTTTGTTTTTGTTTGGTTTAGATTCCATAATCTGATTGGGATAAACTGTTTATCTCTTTCATCTCTACTGACTCTGGGAAGGCTACATCAAAGACAACCAAAGAAAATATGAGAAGTGGAACCTACAAGTGGGCAAATCCAATCTGTGAAACTAGAAGATGTCTCAAGTATATTAAAACTAGACAATATGATGAGAAGTTTTATAAACTTCTTGTGGGGATGGTAATGTTCTTTGATGACTACTTTTAAATAAATACAATTTATTATGGCATAGCATTATAGTAGTGTCACGTGTGAAAGGTGGCAGAAACCCAATGAGGTGAAGTTAATCATATCATTTATGGCTTAAGACAAAAACATTCATTATATCACTCACATTAACGGTGCACGATTTATGAAAATATTTTTGGTTTTGTTTACCTAATCAATGGTTTCAAATTAAAATGATGCAAAAAGCTAATGGGTTAAACACTCCAACAAATAATGATCTATACATTCAAATTTTCAATTAACCACATATCCTGTTCACAATAAATTACCTTATTTTAATTAAGATTAAATTAATTAGTAGGTCTCTCAACTATTTGGGAATTTTTTATTAGATCCCTAAACTAACAATTTTTGTAATTGGGTCCTTTTATAAAATTTTTATAATTGGATCCTTGAAGTTAGTTTATGACAACTTGAAATTGTTGAAAAATAATAATTTGTGATAGTTGTAAAAGTCCTAGGGACCAAATTATAAAAATTTTACAAGAACAAGGACCCAATTAAAAATGTAGATTTAATAATAAAAGTAATAAAATTGTTCAATTTATGAGGATTGTGTGGTACCTTGCTACTATTGAGTAATATCTGCTTTTTATTAATTTCGTGGAAAGTATAGTATTATGTGCAGGTTAGTGAAATTATTATTACTAATGTCGTGGTCTTTTGATTAAATATAATGTGACCATATTAGGTTATTAAATTGCATATATATAGATGTGTGTATATATATATATATATATATATATATATATATTATATTTTGTAATAATTATTTTTTAATAATATATTAATTTTTAATATATAGATTCATATGAAAATTCTTATATTTTTTAGCATACGTTACATTTATCAAATTAAATACATTATATTATAGTTAATATTATAGTTAAAGCTAATTATATATTACATTTAATAAATGTAACAAATAATTCTATTTAACGCTTTTATAAATAATATAATTTGCTTATATATATATATACATATACATACGTGTATATATATATGGATATATATATATAGATATATATATTGATAGACAGATATTATATTTGTATAAATAGATTTTCAATATAAATAGATTTTTTTTTTGTATTTTCTTGTCAATTTTTTATTTTGTTTAGAATAAAAATCGGTGGTGAACAAGTTTTAGTGGGCTCCACATATCTTCTGAAGTCCAACCGTAAGGCCTACATGTTCCCATGACACAGAATTTGGCATAAAAATTTTGGAAGTCGCCAAAAGATGTGATAAAAGAACATGTTCAAAGAAATTTAGATCATTGCAACTTTACATCTCAGTAACAATAGTTTTTTTTATATGGTTTACAAGGGAGGTGCAAGGTGGTTGTGAGGGTGAGGTTGAGCCATTGAAATGTGTGTATAATTGCTGTGCTGCTACTGTGAATTCAGGAATACGACCCTAGCTTGTTAGCCCAACGGCTGTAGTCAACAATGCAGTTGGAGGGCACATTGATGAGGGTAGTACTGTATGTTGAAACAACATTGAAAGTTATAAATGCAAATTGTGCTGATTACGTACCTTAAATATGAAAACATAAGAATGTACAATTTAGCATTCGTAAATCGTGAATGTATAACAATAATAACAACTTTGTTTGACAATTTTTGTTGCGGCCTTCACGCCGGGATTTTCTTTATTCAACAATTAATTTTGGGAAAAAGTGTGTTAATACATTTTGAAATTAAATTTTAAGCAGAGTATTTTGAATGTGTTCCAGAAATAAATTTTTTACTTAGGCACTAAGCTAAATTTTCTACTTAAATTTGGAAGAAATGCTCAAGCAGCTTAGTGATGAAGAGGAACAATAGATGGAAGTCCCGACCACCGACAATCACCCTACTTCGACTGCCAATGAAGCACAGTTACGCAATGCACCACTTTTCATCGCTGAAATTTGGGAGCACTGCCTCACTTTCTCTTCTATTACATTAATCTAAGGGCCCACATTTTTTTAGAGTTTGATTTGTTGGGTTTTAATTTCAATCTAACGGTTACTAATGTTATTGGAGAGAGCTAGAGAGAAAACAGTTATGGAGAGGATCCGATTCCCTATAACAATTGGTACTTTTCTCTCTTTATATGTTTTTCATTTTTTAAATAATGCACATAAGATTTGAGATGTATGTGCACTGTGAGAAATCCAAATGAAAATCAATAACTAAAAGACTTTTAGATTAGTTTCATTTTTCCTTTTTTTCTTTTTTGTATATGTAGTTTCATTTTCCTTCTTTTTCATGTGATTGGTGTGCTTAATTTTCTAACCCGTAACATTGATTAGACTAGAAACTTTTGAAACATCTTCATTTTTATTTAAATATTTATTTGATTCGAATATGAAATTTTTCTATTTTTTCAATATTTTTGTTTAATAAAATGAGATATAATTTCAAGATTGTGGCTAAACAGTTGGGTCTGGAATATTGAAAAACTTAGAAAAAGAATTTTTATTTATTTTTAAGAAACTAATACAAACAATTGTAAAAATGACAATTTCTTCCCTAATCGAAATAAATAAAATGCTAATAAATTAAAAATCATAGAAGAAGGTAAAAAATAATGTAATTTAAGGTTAGAAATATAATTAAAATAATAAAATATAATTTAAGAATTTTTTTGAAAATTTTTAAAATTTTAGTGTAAAAAGACAAAATGTCCCTAATAGACAGTAAAAAGTTAAACAATGTTCCAATGATTTATCAAAATTCTAGAAAACTATTTAAGTAATATTTTTAGGTTAATAATTATAATAATATTAAATTATTTTGGTAATTTTAGAATTAATTAATTGATTTAGATGATTATTATAATAAAATAAATGAAATTAGTAAAATAAATATGAAATATATTTATAAAAGAAAATTTGAACTACACTTAGACACGTGGGCTGGACGAAAACGAAAGCCCAAAAGCATCTAGCCCAAACCCAATTAAATAAAGATAAACATAGAATTAAGTAAATAAACAAAATCAAAATTCAAAATTCAAAACATAGCCCAAACCCATAAGCATTTATTGCCCAAAGGAACGCCAGGTACAAAGCCATGTGCAAAGAGCAGTCCATGTTACTTCCTAATTTAATGCAATAGATAATTATCCAATTAACTAAATCAAAATAAAATTAAAAATAATGAAATTACCATAAATACAAACTTGTCTACATCTATCTTGGCAAATAAAAGCACCACTCACTCTTGTTTCCTCTCCCAGCTATACGAGACTCTCTCTCTCACCCCTCTTCACTTCTTTCAAATTTTTATCACTTAGAATACAAAGAACTACAAGGTCTTGGTGGTTGGAGCAAAGAAAATTCTATTTTCTTGGTGGATTCTTTTAGTTGGGTGCAAGTTTCCTATTCACCCTCTGTTGTCAGGCTTCTCTTGAGGTAAGAGGAGAGGGAGGGGCATAACCTCTTATTATTTATTTACACAAAAGCTTGTGGGAGAGATTTGACTCCTGAATCTCATTAGTGTAATTTTATTTTTGTTTTTGTTATTATATCTTTGTATGATAATCATGAGATTGGTGTGGTTGTATGATATTTATATTTGAACTTTATTGCAATTATTTCATTAAATTATTGATTGTTTTTGATTGATTAATTATTATTAGTCATTAGTATGAAATAAATTATTATTTTTAGATATATCTATGCATATTAATTCAGCCCAGCTAAACAATTTAGGAAGAATTATTAAATTTTTATTATTATTCTGTTTTACTGGTTAACAATAAATATTTATAATTATTATCTTTTAAAATTCAATTTTGTGTTTATAAAGAAAGATATAGGAAATATTATTAACAAAAATTTTAGGTGTCAAATAAATTAGTTTTAGATGATAAAAGTTAAATAATGATTAGATTAGTATATAGATGTATTCGGTCATTTGAAAATAAAATTAGTAAAATTTTATTAATTTTTTATATTATTTGATTATTATTATTTTTATTATTAACTATAAAATATTTTAATTCCTGGTTAAAGATAAAAATTAGCTTTTAGCCATACTAAGATTAAAATATCTAGAAAGTTGTTTTAATTATTGTATACAGATTAATTTTTATAATGAATAGGAAGTTAAAAATTTAAAATTCTGGTTTAATTAGAATACTCAGTATAGTATTTGGACAATTTTTTACTATTGTATCACAAATTTATTTTTTTTATTCGTCACCATTAGTAATAAGTATAATTAACTGATAATATATTTAAAATTTAAAACTATTGCTAAAATACTGATTTCAGTTATATGTACATATAGTATTTTGTTAAAGTTTTATGAAATTAGTAATGAATAATGTAATATTAAATCCAATATGTTTTATACGTATAATAAAACATGTATGCAGTTCTAATTAAATATATGTGATTCACAGCCATATTAAAACGAATTGAGTTTTTATTTATATTATATATAAGCTATATTATTCTAATATTATTAAATTATATTTTTATTTACATATAAATAGTATACTTTTAAGATTACAGTAAGATGACTTCCAACATAAACAAGAAAAATGTTTTTAATTATTAGATTATATGTTAATTTTATAGAACTTTTAAATTGGTAGATGTGTAAGAGCTAAAAATTTTGGTTTTGGAATGCTAAGTTGAGCATTCTGTCACCACAATAAAATTAGAGGAAAGTTTCATTGAAAGTTTTTAATATTTATTTAAATTAGTTATTAAATACATTTTATAATAAATTGTAGTTATTCTAAATCAGTCAAAAAATTTAATTTGAGTTATTTTTGAGAAAATGGCATTCGGCCATTGTAAAATAGTTTTAGAAGAAGGATTTTAAAACATTGTTATAATAATAATAATTAGAAATAAAATTTTAAATTTTATAAAATTAAAATATTATTGGATGGATAAGAACCAAAATCAAATAATAAGTGAAGTTTTACATAAATTTTTGAAACTTATATAAATTTCAGCTTTAACCAAAAAACAAAAACAATAGAATTTATTATAAATATTATTATTTGATAAAAAGTAAATTTTATAGTAAATTATTAAAATAGCCAAATTATATATTTTAAAAATAGTTAAAATTTTAAATGATGATAATTTAATTTAGTCACATTAAATTTGAAAATTTGAATTGAAAAGAAATAAAATAAGTTATTTTATAAAAGGTTAAGAGATTCATATTAAATCATTTGAGAATAAATTAGTTATATTATAGCTTTGTGGTTGATGAGTTGAAATATTATGTTCTTGAGGTTTGTGACAATACCTACTCAGAGAAGTATTGGTAACCAAATTGTGGAGAAAACTCTGGTGGATATTCTAGAGAGATATTATGTAAGTATTATTGAGTCTCTATCAGATATTTTGGAGAAATTTTGTGTAAAACATTGTTGAGTCTTACATGTGCTGATGGAATGTGATATGAGCTGATGATGATGATGGACCATGTAGTGAGGCATGTGTTTCAAAGATGAAAAGTTAAAGTTTGGTATACGACAAGATGAAGGTAGGGACTATTGTTAAGGTTTAAAAGGTATGGCATCAAGTGATAAGTGTCCTAATAGCCAAGATAGTGCTCTTGAGCTAGGAGAATCATTTAGCTAGCTTAACAGCTCAACACCTACCACTTGCTCAACATCATCAAGGAAGCACTATTTGCAATTGGTCAGGGATCCTCCTAGCATTGTTTGAGATATTTAGATGGTTGTGGTTTTGTGGATGTAATTAAGCTATGCCCAAATAAAGAAGAGATGAAATTTTTGTGTTTGACTTTGATGTTTTTCATGGCACATAAATGGGGGATCAAATATTCAAATTTTCTCCAATATGTGCATAGCCGTTTTATAATTTGGAGTAATGTATCTTTTAACATTGTCTTCAATTTTGTCATGCCATTCAAAAGATTGAAGGAAGTGCTATGTTATACTCGATGTCATGCCAACTTGTAAAATCTACTTGAATGTACACTTGTCATCAATTTGAGAGGTTTAGTTCTTTGGGCGAGAAAAAGGGGATGGGGAGGGGGGTTGTTATGTAAGTGTGAAATTTGTTGCTTTTGAATTGTTGTGATTATGATAGTAAATTTATTGTGCTTCGGGTTCAAAATAGGGAAAATTGAATATTTATAGTTATATCAGCACCCCATCAACCTTGGAACATTATCACTCTTCTCTTGAGATGATGACTACATCTTCATTTTATCAATGGCTAATGACAAAAAGCATAAAACAGGGTTCGTATGATTGTCAAAATTGGAAAATAGATCCCTGCATTTATGCAGCAATATTAATATTTTTCGGGTGTTGCCATTACATTAACCATTTCCTTTGGTCATTCTAGTTGTCATACATGGTGCAATTATGCTTTGCTGTTAGTATGCCACTCAATTATCATATGGTTAGCGAGGATAATCTTCTAAAAAAGCAGAACCAAGTCCTAGGATAAATTTTTGCAATAATTTGTAAAGAATAAATTGTTCTTGAATTATTGAATTTCCATTAACCACTTTTCCTAAAAATGCTCATTTTAAATAAAAGGGACAAAGCAAAGAGTTTTTCTGAGTATGTCTTTGTATTGTCATTGATAATGGCATAGTTGCATTCCAAAGAGAAGCTACCAAATTGTTTAGTGATCATGTAAAATTAAATGAAACTTGAAAACCAACATCATGAAACTAATCCTTGGCTGCAGATAAAAAGAAAAGAAATATGAAGAATTATGAATGTTGTTAGCGGGTGTTAACTTTGCCTGGACAACGATGGTGATCATGAAAAGAAAATATTTGTAAACTTTTTAATAAGGAATAGAAAGTCTACCCAAGCATTTTATTTTTATTTTAACATCATTAGGGGTTAGGGTTGTAACGACTAATTATTTGCTCATTTAGTCTCCTTTTGCAGTAGTGAAGCACCAACCAACTTTGCTTTGCTAGTATGCTGATGAATTTGTCTAGTATCAGCATCAGAGCTCTATACAAGTAGGTCCTTCAAAGCATATCGTCAATTCAAACAAGGTAGTCCACTTTGTCCTACAAACAAGTGTGAGTGGTCTAGTTGACGTGTTCCGTAAATGTGAGCTAACAATTGTGCAAATATGTAGAGTATGGTTGTGCCAAGCTCTAATGCTGCCATTGAATGGTTGTGGGCTGAAAGGCTTTTGCTTGAAGGAAAGTATACCTTGTGGAAGAGACTCATGAGGAAGAGGTTGTTGAAAAATCAAGTGTGAGTGGTTAGTCCTACATTGGCTAGGAAAGGGGTCCATGAAAGATATTGCTAATGATGGACTCACTTGTATGGTTGAATCATTGTTTGTTGATGAGATCTCACCAGTGTTTTATGTAACATCTTGTTTTTCATAATGCATGATTAAGTATTTTAATAACTAAAAAGTGGAAATTTGATGTGTAATCTAAGTGATCAAAAGAAATAAATAAATTATTGGTATGTGGTATGTTATATGTGGTAACAGTTGTGTGTTGTTTGTTTGAAATTCCTTGTTTGATTTTAGGAAGTTTGAGATATGTGCTTGAGCCAATCTGGATGTATTGTGAGTGTAATTTTGGGTTTTGAGAGAAAAGCAGTTAAGTTAAATCAGTTTTGAGATATAGGAAGTGGTTTGGTGAGATTTGGGTTTTAGTTGGCCAAAAGTCCATGTGAGAGCTCTGGGAGGTCGAGTGTATAAGGGACGAGAAGGGGGGATTTCCCTCATTCTCTCATTTTTTTCTCTCTCTCATCTCTTTATTCTCTCTCTATCTCTCTTTAGGATTTCTCAAGTTTTTGAGGTTGCAAAAGAGTTTCAAGCCAGTGTTTGTGGCGAGAAATGGGGTGATATTTAAAAGATTTGGCTCAAGACATCGGATTCTCAAGGAACCTAAATATGGATTTGGAAGCTTATAGAGGTAAGGGAAGCTTACTCTTGGTTGATTTTATGTTTGTGGATATTGATATATCAATTTAATGCTTTGGAATGGATTAATTTCGGTGAAAATCTTATGTATGTGAATTTTGACACAAAATGGTCTTAGAAAAGGGTTTTGAGATTTGTGGATAAAATTGTTATGTAATAGGTTAGAAAGGTATTAGAAGTAGTTAAAATTGTTTTGTGATGCTTGTTGTTGATTGATTTGGTCAAAAATGGGTGTTGATGAGTGATTTGCGAAGAAAAAGATCGAAAATCGCACCCAGCAATTGATAGCTCACTCAGTGACAGAAATATTCGTTTAGCAAAGGATTTTGAGGTCGCTAGAAGTTGAGCTATTGCCTAGTGACGAATTTTGAGGTCGCTTAGCCACAATAATTTCGCTTAGCGACAAAAGCTGATGCTCTTTGTTAAGTCACTTGCTTAGTGACAGAGGTGCTCGCTTAACGACAAAAATCTCGTTGAGTGACGAAATTCGCGCTCAGTGAGAGAAAAACAAAATTTTCTCTACTTTCTTATTATTATTTTTAGTTGTAGATGATTTTATTGACTCCTATGGGTGTAAAATGTATATTTTAAAATAATTGGATGTTCAAATGGTTTTCTAAACTAGTTTTTGATTTTTTTCTTTATTATGGTGGATTTGTTTGATAAATTGTTAAAAAGTGGTAGTTGGGTGGAAGGTTGTTGAAATAGAACTTCCACTGGTTATGTAGTGTTGTTGTGTGAGAATTTTCACAAGATATGTGTTGCTTGGATAATACATTATCTGTTAACCGTGCATGGGACTGGATTGGACTTGCATGGAATTGGTTGTTGTTATTGGGCCACATGAGGTAGATGACGATGGACCTCAAGGAGTGGGTGTTGCGTGTTGTGTTGTCATATGTATATATATACATATATATGTATATATGTATATATGTATGTATGTATATTTATATGTTGATTTGTTGTGGTTGTGTTGATGTTGTGTTGTAAGGCATGCATTCATGCATATATTAACGGCTGAGGTAGCTAAGATGGACCTTATACCGTGGTGCGGCTAGGTGGCAGAGGTAGTTGACGTTGGACCTCATGCCGTGGTGTGGGCATGTAAGGTGGATGGTGACCAGAGTTAGAGCTTAGATGGGCTTCCAACCTAGTGCCTCTAAAATGTAGTAAATCTCTCGAGAGTCATGTCATTCATTCATTGACATGTAGGGGTTGAAAACATGATGTGTTGTGCCGTTATGTATGTAAACTCATTCTTTGATGAATTGGATTCTAAATCAGTATGTTGATGATTTGATAATATGGATTGCATATTATATGATTGTTTTTGTTTCGTAAGCTTACCCTTGCCTTGTTGTTCTGTTTTGAGTTGTCATGGTTGCTATTATTGTTAGTGTGGTGATGTGTGTTGCTGTGACTATGATGATCACATCGTTTGGCATGGGAGCAGAAGGTGAAGCTTTAGTAGACCCAGCTTCCCACAATTAATGCTTAGAGGCCTCAGTGGAGTTGGTAGAAGGCTCGTTATAGGTGGAGCTTTTCTGGAAGCTCTTTTGATTCTTTTCTTTTTGAGTTTGATGTATTTGTTATATAGATTACTAGCTATAGGGAGTTTAGCTTTTTGTATCTCTCCTTTGAGTTTTATATAACTTGACTTATAAATTATACTATTTCAGAGCATGTTGAAATGTATACATATCATATTTTTTATGACATCATAATAGTAAAGGATTATATATATATGAATAAAAAATGTTATGTATGGGGTGGTATGGAGTACTGTAGTGGCAGAGGGTCATTACATTTTATCCTTTCCTATTCCCTAACATTAGACATGTATACTTGTGTGAAATATGTCTATGAGGATCAATGACTTGAAGACATTAATGGATAAGTTTCATTATTCTTTTTGATGTGATTTAGATGCTTAATTTCTGACTCATATTTTATGGGTTAGAAGACTTAGAATTAAATAACCGTCTAAGTCTACTAAACCAATTTATATTATTTTTTTATGATTTTTAGAATTATTATTTTAAATAGTTTATCTTGTAATTTAGATGTGACCCTAGATAAGAGTACGACTTGGGTAAAAGTTCCATGTCCTCAAACTTGCATGCATAATTGTTCCTGATGGGTTTTCACAGTTTGATTTCTTCAATCAAAGTAGATAGAGAATGTAAGCCTCTCCTATTGTTGATAACATTTCTATACATCAATTGGAGAGTTGTTAATATTCCCATATATGAATGCTTAACTTTTCAGTTTTCTAGCTTGCTTTGTGGGGTAGAAAAATATCTAACATGTTTTATAGGGTAGAAAAGAGTGGAAAATGAGACTATGCAAAGGGTTCAAGCTATTGGTCTTTGTAGAAATGTATTTCTTGCAACTGTTATGTCATTATAACTTGTACATAGAATTCTTTTGATTCTAGAGTTACTTTTGTAAGATGTCCAAAGTCATTCATGTATTAGTTGGGCACAAACTTACATTAATCAATTATATTATGGTTATACACATTGAGTTGTGGATGTATATTTTGATGTTATATTGATATAGAAAAAATGGCTTTAAAATGTTTTTATTTTTTTTTCATTTTTATGAGCGCTTCTAATTAATAATGTGTTGTCAAGAACACCAGCCTATGCAAACAATATCAAAATATACATTATCGGGGAAGAGGGATACAAAAACTCACTCCCTATAGCTGGTCACTCTATACAATTCCATCAACAAAATATAATACAAAACAACACATCCAAGAAGAAACAAAATGAGCTTCTAGAAAGCTCCACCCAAAAAGGGCTTCCAAAAGTCTCCACTTGAGACCTCCTCCATCAGCTCTGAGACGTTGGATCTGTAAACGTCCCTCCCTCTACTCCCACGCCAAGAGGATGTGATCATCACAGTCACAGCAACACAACAACAACAACCAGACATCCAACCAACAATAATGCAAGGCAAGGGTAAGCTTATGGAACAAATGTCAAAATATAATATTTAATATAACATAATCAAAATCATTATTCACATCAATATGGAAACCAAATCATCAAATAATTGGGTCTACATACATTATAGTATATCACGCACAACATCACATACTATGCTGTCAACCCCACATGTCAATGTATGAATGACACGACTCTCAAGAGATTTCTACATTTCGGGTGATCAACCAGGTCTTATCCCCTACCATGGCCATTCACCATTCAGGGATTGCCAAAACTCTGATCAGTTGGATAAGCTTATGGTTGTCAGGATAAGTGTATATGGGTGGTGGTATACTGCGACACAAGGCCTGCACTGCCTTGGCCCCACTGCGGGATTACCCATCCATTCATCTCCTAAGCCCATCTTTCAAACCCTACTTCTCATCCAAGCACTAGGTTGGAGGCCCGTCTGAGCCGTAGCTCCGTTC
The DNA here is from genome assembly GCA_004329165.1 of Spatholobus suberectus. Classification (NCBI taxonomy): domain Eukaryota; kingdom Viridiplantae; phylum Streptophyta; class Magnoliopsida; order Fabales; family Fabaceae; genus Spatholobus; species Spatholobus suberectus. The sequence continues at coordinate 8,810,215 of CM014730.1, read as the reverse complement.
ACCCCCAACTTCCATGCCTACCCGTACCATGGCGTAAGGTTTATCGTTAGCTACTTCAGCCGACAACTATGCATGAATGCATGTACTACACACCATCAACCACTCATATCCATCACCAATAAACATACAACATGTATATATGCATATCAATACAACCAGTGGCAAAGAGGTCCATCGTCAGCTACCTCCAATGACCACTCATATCCATCAACACCATACCGGCCCCAATCCAGCCTCAATCAAAATCAACAGATAAGGCCTTATCTAAGCAGCCCACCATGTGAGGAACAATATCATATATATGTGTATATATATATATGGCAACATATCAACACAACCATTAACTCAATCACAATAGTCATCATAATGTGTATATGTATTAACATAACACCACAAGTGAAGGTCCTATCAAAGCAACCGTCCACTTTACACCCAAATCCAAAATCAACTAAAGTTTGAAAACCAAACCTTCTTTGAAAATCATTTGGAAGATTAGCAAATCTTGAAATTCATAAAATTTCACATTTTGAGATGAAAACTTTAAAATTTGAAATAATACATTCAGTTCTAGAATAATAGATTATGTACTATAGTAACAGATTATATCTGTTTAATAAAATACACCAGATTTCATTTTTCAGCAGAGATAATCGATTATGGACTGTCATAATCGATTATTTCAGAAAGCAAAACCAGAAATTTAACATTTTTTTTGAACAATAGATAATCGATTGTCCTACTGTATAATCAATCATTTCCGAAACTAAGTCACGAAAATAGTTTTCTGGAACAATACATAATCGATTATTGGAGGCTCATAATCGATTATTTCCGAAACCAATTACAAGACAATTTTCTAAAACTCCAGATAATCAATTATCAAATGCCATAATCGATTATCTGTGAGGATTTTTGAGAAAAACCGCGATTTTTCAAAGAGAAACTCAAAATTTTCAACGCAATGACACAAATTTTTGAATTAATAGTGTTCTAACAACCTCAATCCACCTCAACCAAGTTCATACATATCAAATCATACTATCAATCCAATATTTCATCATATATTCATCAATTTCTCATTCAATTTCAAAAATTTCTTCCTCAAAACCCAATTTCATCCAAAACCAACAAAATAGTAACATCCACAAATATTCAATCGATCACAAGGTAAGAAATAAGCATATCAACAGTTATTAACACAAAGCAACCGATTTGTAAGCTTCCCTTACCTCTAAAAGTCTCTGAATTCGAATTTAGGTTCTTTGACAAACTAGTGCCTTGAGCCAAAACCTTTTATAGATTTGTTCCTTCTTTCGCCACAATCACTAAGTCGGGCTTAGAAGTCGTCTAACCCACTAATCAACTTCAGATTTGTAGAGAGAAATTGACAGAGAAATGAAGAGAGAGAAAGTTTAGAGAGAGGAAGAGAATGAGAGAATGAAGGAGAAATCTCATCTTCCTTCCTTATATACTCGACCTCCCCAGAGCTCTCACACGAACTTTTGGCCAACTAAAGCCTAAACCACACCAAGCCACTTCCCTTATCTTAAAACTGGTCTAACTCAACTATTTTTCTCTCAAAACCCAACATCACACTCACAGCATACCCACATTGGCTGAAGCACCTATCTCAAGTTTCCTAAATTCGAACTCGAATTTTAAACAAACAACACCAAACCATCACTACATACAACATACATACCATACATAACAACAATTCATTTATTTCTTTTAATCACCTAGATTATATATCAAATTTCCACTTTTTAGTTATTAAAACACTTAATCATACATTAAGAAAAACACGGTGTTACAGGCTTTAGTCTCCTGTTGGGCCCTAAATGCTCTTTTGGGTTTTATGATAACATTCTTCCTAATTTCTAATACTAAGGTGTCGATAACAATAACAATAATAATAATAATAACAACAACAACAACAACAATAATAGCAACAACAACAATAAATATAATTTTAATAATAATAGGAACAGTAATAATAAGAAATATAACACCAATAACTCTTAAGACACCTTTTGTCTAATAACACATGGGAAGGGTCCTACTAAAAACTGTAACATCCCAAATTTCAAGTACTAGAAATAAACCATGAGCTAACTCTTAGTAGAACCCTTCCCATATGTTATTAGACAAAAGATGTCTTAAGAGTTATTGTTATTATTATTATTATTATTATTATTATTATTATTATTGTGTTGTGTTGTTGTTATTATATTTATTATTATTGTTATTATTATTATTGTTTTTAATACCTTAGTATTATAAATTAGTAGGAATATTATCATAGAACGCAAAAGAGCATCTAGGGCCCAATAAGAGACTAAAGTCCACTAAGCCACATACTCACCCACATGTTATAAGAAGGGAATAGAGAAGGAGGGTTAGGTTTAGCCGTCACAAAATAGAAGAAGAAAGAAGTTAAAGAGAATGAGGAGAAAAGGGAAGAAGAAAAAGAAGAGAAGAAGGAGGAATAGAAACCGGCAAACCCAAACCCTAGAACTCAGTTTTGCGTACTCCTAAAGGTGAGTGCTCTCCCCCGTGTCCTTCCTTGTTCTTGTTCCTCTATTTATATTTTCCTTCCTTATACCCAAATTTAAGGATTTGATGGGTTTTGAGGAGATTGTGAAGGAGTAAGAAATTTATAGATTAGATTAAACAATTATCAATGTAGAAGAGTGATTAAGAATCTAGTTATTTATTTGGGAGCATTTAGAAACCAAAAGCTATAGGAAAAACAAATTGAAATTAGTACCTCGGATCTGCTCGGCAGGATTAGATAGTCGCTGGGCGACTTTTCTTCAAAAACTGGATTCCGCATTTGCACTAGGCGCGCGGACCCGCTGGGCGGGACAAAACATCCGCTGGGCGGGTTGGATCCTGACGCGAACCCACCGGGCAGGTTGGGTTGGGTTCCGGCGCAGACCCGTTGGGCGAGTTTGCTGGACCGCTGGGCGGATACGACTTTTGCTATTACGTTCCTTGTGTTTGTGAACTCCTTTTGGCAGTGTTTAACTCATTGTTATTTGTTTTTTTTTTATGTCTTGTTGAGTTTATATTGTATGGTTGTTATTTACTTTGAAAAAAATGAGTGTGATATGAAATTGTGCCTATGATTCATGATAAAAGTCTATGAAAGCTGTAAGCATTGTATGTGACCATGCATCATAACATTTGAGTTATGTGAAGAGGAAAGTATGTAGGAATCTGGTTGGTGGAGGCCGTGATGGGTTGTTTAACCTTAGCCTTGGGAGTTATCCGGTTGGGAAAACTCCAATGGTCCATGCTGATCCCATGGAGCCAGGGCGTACCGGCAAAACTGGATAACCCTAACTAGTCACCGGGGGATATCATGCTAGTTAAGGGTGCGAAAGCCAAAGGCATTGGTACCGATGACGCTTCTTATGGCCTGCATTTACTCTTAGTCTATTTTTCGAAAAGTTTAGGGTGGTACCACATGTGCATGAGTAGTGGTTTAGGAATATCGCACGCATATGTATCTTGTTGTAGTGTGATATGTTGAAGTGTGCTACGTTGTAATTGTGTGAATTCTATGTGACCTTGTTCATAAGCAAATGATGTAATGTGTACACGTGTGAAAATGTGATTGTGTATTGTGATGGATTGTCAAGATTATGTATATGTGCTCATGTTATGCATGTATGTCATGCTTACTTGATGAAACAAAACAATGTGTATGTCTAGTTACTAGGCAAAAGATGTGAAATAAATGTATGCTTGTAATTAAAATTGTGTTTACTACCTCAAGGATAAGTGAGAGGCTAGGCCCTAGGATAGTGTTGTGAGGGTTTTAGTTGGATGATAATAGTTGTGAATGAGGTAGAGAAAGAGTGATCCCCACACAGCGTAATAGAAAGGTATAAGACAAATAAGAGAGAACAAAATGACGGTATTAAGGTGAGTGTTAAGGGATGGTCAAAAGTATTTTAGAATGTCTGTGACCTTAGACTTGACCCATAAAGACCAACCTTAAATATTAAAAGAAAGAAAAGTAAAATCTAAACATGAAGGGTTTAAATACTAAGAGCATTTTGGGTAAGAAAGAATTCTTAGGTTGAGAATGAGATAGTAAACTAATATAACAGTCAGGAGAATAAGAGAGTAGTTAACACAGAAAGTATTGAAGATTAAAAGGTGTAGATTAGACCGTAGGTATGGTGAATTATGAGACCTAGTGAGTTTAAAGCCATAAAAGATAAATGATGAGGGTTGTTCGAATAGAAGAGTGTAACCCAGTCATAGAGTCCTTAAAGCACTCACTGAGACATTATGTTTCATTCCTTTAAGTTTCTCCTTTTTCAGGATACAGGTGAAGACATGCGTAGTTGGAGCTTGGAGTCACGTGCAAGAAAACATAGTCTAGTTTATATTATGTTTTTGTATTCTTCTTTATATTTTGTACAATACCTTCGGGTGATAGATAAGTTATATTTGGCATGTATTTTTTTTTTATATTGTTCGTATATAATATTTAATTATATTTATGAGTAGCATTTGTATGTTGTTTCTACCTTTTTAAGTTTGTTTTTCTTGAAATCTAGACCTAGTTACGGTAATGCCGCTTAGGGTGTTACAAAAACTGCCTCGTGGTTTAGTTCCAGTACTTAAAATTTGGGGGTGTTACACCAACCACTTATCTTGATTTTGGATGAGTTATCTTCTTAGGTATTACATTAACTCACTTTGTCATACCTCAATATTTGAACCTTAATCTCTAAAAAATTCTTCTAATGCTTTAACGTATCTCTAAAGAATCACAGTTCTTTCCCTAAGATTAAGGTTATAATTTGCTAGATTTCTTGTTATGACAGATTTCTGACTATTGAACAGAATTCCTTGATTATGCTTTGTTTATTATTGGTGACTTTAATGTAATTTTAAGTTTGGCTAGCTTAAAACTACATTGAGTACTAAAATAGAAGGTGATACTAATTGATAAACTTATGAATTGAGATAACTTATGAATTATCCTCTATATGTTTAAGATAATATATTTTATTTGTCACGAAGCTACAATAGACAAAGAAAGTATTTGGAGACGGCCTTGGGATCAACTAAGATCTAGCAAAGATAAAGAATCAAGAGAAGATTTGTGTAGCGCAATCTTGTTTTAATCATGATTTTGAAAGAGTTGTATTCCCAACTCTTTACACAATTAGCGAATTTCGGGGACGAAATTCCTAAAAGGAGGGGAGTAATGTAACATTCCTATTTTTGCATAACAAATTATTTTCCTAATTATTCTATATTTATTTTTGAAGAACCAGATGGGAATTTCAAAATTTTGATCCCTATGGTTACGCTCATATTACTGGGTAGTACTTAGTTTAGATTTTTAATAATTTTTAGGAAATGAAGTTTGGAAAAGGGTAATATGACTATTTTGCCCCTAGAAAAACTAAATAATTGAGAAAATAGATAAAAATAGTTAGAAGTGTCTAAAATTTATGTTTAAGTCATTTATGTGCTTAAAATAATTAATAATAATTTTAGAAGTTTTTTAAAAATTTATTCAGACAATTTTTGTGAAAGAACCAAAATACCCTTAGTTGACTACGGGAGCAGACCAAAGACTTTTTGACTTAAAAGTATTTTGAAAAATTTATATTAGGTATATTTTAATTATAAAAATTTTATTTTGAAAGAGAAATAGTGAAAAATGTAACACTCTTATTTCAGCTTTTCAACTAGTATTCTGATAATTGACTAGTTAATTCTAAAAAATTGGGAGGGAATTTCAAAATTCTGATTCCCACCATCATGCGCAAAATTTCAAGAGCTATCTAGTCGTGATTTTTAGTAATTTTTTGAGCTGAAGCCCGAAGAAATTAGAAAATGACGATTTTGTTCTTCTTTCTCAATATTAAGGGCTGACATGAGAAAAAGATTCAATTGACATTAAAATATCAATTTGAGCTTGGAATCATGTCATATATATTAAAATATAATTTTGAAAATTTTCTGGGAATCTTCTGGGGTTCTTGTGTAAAATGACCAAAATGCCCTTAGGTGTCCTATAAGCCAGGCGGTATTGGTTTGACATTCAAAAATAGTGAAAATGTTAATTTCACTTTATTTATAGGTGAAATATTTAATTTTAGATTTTTCATAAAAATTTTGGTATTTATTGAATTAAAATGGGTTTATTATGAATTTTTTAGCTTAAAAATACAAAATAAATAGATAAAATTTGAAATAAGTTGCTAAAAATTAAAATAAATTATTAGAAATTTGTTTTTGATGATAAATAATGTATTTGTCCACTTTTAAATTTAATTGAATTTTTTTGATATTAAAAGTCAATTTTTTCAAGTTTAGGCGATTTTATCGATACCAGGTAATTTACCGGTAGTTAAAATAAACATCTAGAAGCTGGACAGCTAAGGGGGCACATCCACAACCTAGGAATAGCTGATTCATGACCCTATTTTTGAAATGTGTCCCTAAATTAATTAAAAATAAATCAAAAATAAGATTTATGACATAATGGCTTATGTCATCAAAGTAGTCATCAAAGTGGACACCTAAGCCTTCTCTTCCTTTATAAATACCTCCCATCCTTGGTAATTTTTCACACACCTCTCCCTCTCTCAAGCCACCAAATTCTTTGAGAGCTTCTCTCTCTAGAAGAATTTTTTTTACTTTGCTTTTATGCTAAAATTTTACTAGTTTTCCAACAACTAGTAAAGTTATCTTCCTAGGAGCTTTGCCTCAACAATTCCATTCTCTTCATCAACCATCTTAAAGGTAATGGGGGGAGTGGGGTTGGTTCTAAATTATTGTCACTTTGCATGTTGGTAGGAAGGGTTTTCCTCTAAATCCGTTTAGGCTTTAGTTTTATTATTATTATTATTATTGTTATATTGTTTAATGTTAAACTTGAGTTTTTGCTAAGTTGTTAATTTGTCCAAATTTAGATTATTAAATTATAATTGCTAAGATGTTACTCTGCTCAAATTTAAATTATTAAATTATACTTGCTAAGTTATTACTCTGCTTAATTTTAGAAAATTAAAATGCACTTGTTAAGCTATTACTCTGCCCAATTTTAGAAAATTAAAATGCACTTGCTAAGTTGTTACTCTACTCAAATCTAGCAAATTAACATGTATTTATTTAGTTGTTATTCTACCAAAAATTTAATAATTAAACTGTAATTACTATATCGTTATTCTGTTAAAATTTTAGGTATTGTGCAATTTCTGCAAGAAAAGGCAAAAATATTAATTGTACTAGTGCTCAAATTCAATAAGACCAGGAAAATCTCTATTTGAAAAATTTGGAAGTGATAAATTAGTGAGTAATGTAAAGCAAGTGACATGTAATGGCATGACACCCTGCTAGGGAAGCTACGATTTGGTACACTACAGGATGAAAGGCAAGACCCATGGTTAGGTCTAGAGGATATGGTATCGAGTGGTGAGCGTCCTAATGGCCAAGGTAGCATTCTTGGGCTGGGACAATCACTTAACCAACTTGATAACCCTGACAACTGCTCAGCATCACCAGGATTGGTAAGAGTATACCTTTATAAATGGATATCCTAAATTGTTATTTTGTTCCTTAATGATGATGAGGACTGTACCATGAGATGATGTTGAGAGAGGTATATGTGCTCCCAGTCACTTCCCAGGTTTTGTTAAGAACTATTACCCACTAATGGAAAGTATAGATCCATATCGAGTTAAGGATTGTATAACATACAATAAACTTTAGGTTCCCCTTTTATTGTCAACTGTGTTTTATTTGTATTGTGTGATGGAATTCTTACTATACATGTAAAAGTGATATTATAACAAATCACCTCACTCCATTATTTTTCATTTTATACATGATTGATTGCAAGTAATGAAGACCCAGCTGTTAATGAAGATCTATAAAGCTAGTTTGACAGTTTATTATTTTATGGGATAGGGTAGACAGACACTGCTCTGACTAGAATCTTTTTGATGTATTGGGAATAAGTAGTAACTATTTTGATGTATATTTTAATCTCGTATTTTAATAAAATTTCTGATTATGAAATCATGATGTATAATTCTACAATGAATACATACATATTTTTTATTTTTACTATCGTTTTTAGATTCTAATAAATTTACAAATTTTCTATTATTAAAAGTAGAGAAAAATTTTACTCTTATTTTTAAATAAGTTTGGGTTATGCTCAATGTGAGTGGGTGTCACACCCATCTTTTTTCTTGACCAACAACACTGGAGCACCCGAAGGGGAAACACTAGTTCTAATAAATTGTTTTTCTAAGAGTTCTTCTACTTGCTTTTTCAATTATGCTAGCTCTAAAGGGGACATTCTATAAGGTACTATGGATATGGGTCTTGTTCCTAGTACCAAATTTATAGTGAATTCTATCTCTCTTTTAGGAGGTAAACCAAGAATATCTTCGGGAAAGACTTTAGGAAAATCACAGACAATAGGTAGATTGTTAACTTTTAAATCTCCCTCGATTTTTAGAGAAGATATGATCACATACACTTGAGCTTCCTTGTTTTTAGGAGCATTTATATGGTTGGTAGTTATCGTCTCAAATCCCATTGAAGTCTCAGATTTAGATTCGAAGACTAGGGCTTTTTCATGATAATTAAGAAGAACATAGTTGGAAGATAACCAGTCCATTCCTAACACAAATTTAAAGAAAAAGTTCTACCTTTTATAATAACTGGACAATTTAAACATGCATGAGAAGTAACAACAGGGATATTGATAAAGGTAGAAACAACAAGGTCATAAGGTAAAAGTAAAATAGGAAAATTCAAATGCTTCACACAACCATTGAAAATAAATGATTGAGTTGTGCCTGAGTCATATAGTACATTTAAGAGATTATCATTTATGATGCACTTACCCTAAATAAGGTCATCAAATATGGCCGCTTCAATTCTGCTCATAGTAAAGACTCTACCATTGGTTCAAGGTCTACCAGCTAGAGCCTTTCCATTATTGCCATTGCCTTGTTCCTTTTTAGGCTTGGTACACATGCTACTGTAGTGACCTTTCTCTCCATAATTGAAGCAAGTAATTGACAACTTATCACAATCCCACTGATAGTGAGGTCCTCCATAGTGGTAACATTGAATAAGAGTATTAAAACTCCCAGCAGTAATATTCTTTTGGTCAGATGATCTACCATTTGGTCGAGGTAAGGCATTATATAGCTTCCTTCTCTCTGGAAAATTCTGCCTTTTGTTTCTTAGAGGTCCTCAGCTCTTCCACTGAGCTTGACCCGCTTTCATACCATCTTCATAAATTCTACAGCGATTCACCTAGGTAGGAAATTGGGCTATCTCAAGGTACCTTCTTGCCTATTGTGACGTGTTTTCCTAATGTATAATTTAATGTTTTGATAATTAAAAAGTTAAAATTAGATATGTAATCTAGGTAATTAAAATAAATAAATAAATTCTTATTATGTATGATTTGTTGTGTATGGTGATGGTTGTGTGTTGTTTAGTTGAAATTCTTGTTTGAATTTAGAGAACTTGAGATATGTGCTTGAGCCAATTTGGATGTGCTGTTGGTGTGATTTTGAGCTATTAAGGGAAAACAGTCGAAATAGACCAGTTATTAGCCATGGGGAGTGGTTAGATGAGTTATGAGTCTCAATTAGTCCAAAGTCCGTGTGAGAGCTCTAGAGGGTCAAAAATATAAAAGGAGGTGGAGTTAGAGATTTCTCTCATTTCTTTTTCTTTCTTACCTTTATCTTTCTTTATATCTCTCTAAATCTTTCAAATCCACCAAGGGCATGGAGGGGTTTTAAAGCTCTAATTAGTGTTTTTGTGAGAGGAGGATTGATCCTTTGAAGATTTGGCTCAAGAAACCATATTCTCAAGGAACCAAATCTAGATTTGGAAACTTTTAGAGGTAAAGGAAGCTTACTTTATGTGTAAATTTGTTGTAGAATGATTGTTGAATATGGTTATGGTGTGTGTGACACCCATTCACATTGAATACAACCCATACTTATTTACTTATTTAAAAATGCGAGTAAAATTTTTCTCCACTTTTAATAAAAGAAAATTTGTAAATTTAACAGAATTTGAAAACGATAGTAAAAAAATAAAACCTGTATGTATTCATCGTAGAACTGTACATCATGATATCATAATAAAAAAAAATTATTGAAATACAAGGAGATTGAAATATACATCAAAATAGTTACTACTTATTCCCAATACATCAAAAGATCCTAATCAGAGCAATGTTCATCTACCCTATCCCATAAAATAATAAACTATCAGACTAGCCCTATAGGTCTTCATCAACAGCCGAGTCTTCATTAACCGCAATCAATCATGCATAAAAGAAAAAGTAATGGAGTGAGGTGATTTGTTCTATTATCACTTTACATGTATGGTAAGAATTCTACCACACAATACAGATAAAACACATTTGATAATAAAAGGGAAACCTAAAGTTTATTCTATGTTATACAATCATTGACTCAATATGGATTCATACTTTCCATTAGTGGGTAATAGTTCTTAACAGAACCTAGAAGGTGACTGGGAGTACATATACCTCTCTCAACACCATCATATGGTACATTCCTCGTCATCATTGAGGAATAAAATAACAATTTAGGATATCCATTTATAGAGGTATACTCTCAAACCAATCCTAGAAAGCTGAGCAGTTGTCGAGGTTATCGAGTTTGGCCAGGCGAATATCCTGGCTCAAGGGAGCTACCCTGGCCATTGAGACTTTCACCACTCGATGCCTACTCCCAAGACCTTCGCAAATGGGTCCCTGCCTTTCATTCCTCAGCATACCAAACTGTGGCTTCTCTAACAGGGTGTCATGCCACTTGCTTTACATTACTCACTAAACTATCAATTCCTAACTTCATAGGTAGAGGTTTTCCTGGTCTCATTTAATTTGAGTACCAATACAATCAACATTTCTGCCTTGTAGAAATTTTATAATACCAAAATTTTAACAAAATAACAATTTAGTAATCATATAAAATTTTAGTAGAATAACAACATAGTAATTCTAATTTAATTACTAAAATTTTTGCAAAATAACAACTAGATAAATACATTTTAATTTTCTAAATTTGAGCAGAGTAACAACTTAGCAAGTGCATTTTAATTTTCTAAAATTGAACAGAGTAATAGCTTAGCAAGTATAATTTAATAATTTAAATTTGAGCAGAGTAACAATTTAGTAATTATGATTTAATAATCTAAATTTGGGCAGAGTAACAACTTAGCAAAAATTAAAGTTTAACATTAAACACTAATAACAATAATAAAACTTAAGCCTAAACTGGGTTTAGGGGAAAACCCTTCCTACTAACATGCAAAGTGACAATAATTTAGAACCAACTCCACTCCCCTCATTACCTCTAAAGTGGTTGATGAAGAGAATGGAATTATTGGCGCAGAGCTTCTAGGAGGAGAAATTCTACTAGTTGAAAACTAGCAAAATTTTAACATAAAAACTAAAGAAGAAGAATTTCTAGAGAGAGAAGATTTTAGAGAGAGAGGCTCTCTTAGCTTATGGAGGAGAAGAATGGTGAAAATATTGTCCATGGATGGTGGTATTTATAGAGGAAGAGGGGGGCTTAGGTGTCCAACCATTTACATCATCCATTATGTCATTATTATGTCATAAATCCAATTTTTATTTATTTTTAATCCAATTTAGGGACACATATCAAAAATAGGGTGATGAATAAGGGATTCCTATGTTGTGGACGTGCTCCCTTAGCTGTCCAGCTTCTAGATGTTAATTTTATCTGTGGGTAAATTAACCGGTATAGATAAAATTGCCTAAACTTGAAAAAATTGACTTTTAATATCAAAAAAATTCAATTAATATAAAACTGGACAAATAAATTATTTCTCATCAAAAATAAATTTCTAATGATTAATTTAATTTTTATTAATTTATTTCAAATTTTATCTATTTATTTTGTATTTTGAAGCTAAAAAATTCATAATAATCCATTTTAATTCAATAAATACCAAAAAATTTTATGAAAATTCTAACATTAAATATTTCACCTATAAATAAACTGAAATTACCATTTTTACCTTTTTTGAATGTCAAACCAATAGTGGTTGGCTTATAGGACATCTAGGGGCATTTTGGTCATTTTACACAGGAACTCTAGAAAATTTTCAAAATTATATTTTAATATATATGACATAATTTCAAGCTCAAATTGACATTTTAATGTCAATTGAATCTTTTTCTCATGTCAGCCCTTAATATTGAGCAAGAGAGACAAAATCGTCATTTTCTAATTTCTCCGGGCTTCGGGTCGAAAAAATTATTAAAAATCATGACTAGATAGCTCTTGAAATTTTGAGCATGATGGTGGAAATCAGAATTTTGAAATTCTCTCCCGATTTTTTAGAATTAACTAGTCAATTATTAGAATACTGGTTGAAAAGCTGAAATAAGAGTGTTATATTTTTCACTATTTCTCTTTCAAAATAAAATTTTTATAATTAAAATATACCTAATATAAATTTTTCAAAATACTTTGATGTCAAAAAGTCTCTAGTCTACTCTCGCAGTCAACTAGGGGTATTTTGGTCATTTTACAAAAATTGTCTTAATAAATTTCTGAAAGATTTCTAAAATTATTATTAATTATTCTAAGCACATAAATGACTTAAAATAAATTTTATACACTTCTATCTATTTTTATCTATTTTCTCAATTATCTAGGCCTTCTAGGGGCAAAATAGTCATTGTACCCTTTTCCAAAAATAGGGGTGTTATAGTGTGTGTTTGTGTTGAAATTGGAAATAAACTGAGTTTTGTTTGAATTGCTTGATAACATGGGTTTTGGATTAACTTTTAAGAAATTGTGCTAAAATGCTTAATGGATTGTTATATGTTGTTGATATGTTCTCATATATTGTTGTGGGATCGTATTCAACCTTTGTGGGGATGATATGGGGTATGATTGAGTAAAAAGCTTAGATTTTGGAGATTTTCGAATAGAGTTTATGCTACTGATGTTCTATAGTTGCTAAGCGACTAAGGGTCTCGCTGGGTAGAGTGCCCTGAGATTGAGGTGAGACTGTCAGGTTAAGGATTTGCTTGAGCCACTAGTTGCATCACTGAGCGAGTGTTCTTAAAGTAGGATGAATGAGTGAGGAAAAAAGGAAATTTTCTAAGCAAAGATTGATTCACTGAGTCAGTGATATGAGAATTATGGAAATTTTCTAGAAAATGACTCATTAAGCGAGTAGAATGCTCATTAGGCAAAGGGTAAGGGTTCTAAAGTGCTTGGAAGGAGTTTGCTGAGTGAAACTGGTATTCGTTAAGTGGATTGGAACAAGGAGAGTTATTGCTCTCTATTGTAAGTATCTTACTAAGCAAAAAATATGTTCGTTGGCCAAGGATTATATATAAGAATTGGCTGCTCTATGGAGTGGCTAGTCGCTGAGTGAGATTCATGGTCGCTAAGCGACCCCCGTTGTCACTAAGTGAGAACTTTCAAGAGGGAAAGTGTGTTCTCTATATGGAAGGTACTCGCTCAGCGAGCATATGCATTGCTGAGTGAACCCGATATTCTATTAAGGTATGTAAGAATTTGTAGGAAAGTGGTAGTTGGGTGGATAATTGCTAGGTAAAACCTCCACTGGTTGGGTTGTGTTGTGTTGTGATGGTGAGACATCTTACAAAGGGTATTGGTTGCTTAGATAGGACCTCATCTAAGACATGTGAGACTTTTCACAAGGTATGTGCTACTTTGATAAAACCTTACCTATTGACCATGCATGAGACTGGATTGGGCCTGCATGAGGTTGGTAGTGATTTTTGGAACATGGGTGGTTCTAGGTAGGCACATGGTGTTATATTGCTAGGTATATATATATGGATATTGATGAATTGTTGTGATTGAATCAATCTTGTGATGAATCATGCATTTGTATGCATATATTGTTGGTTGACAGGAGCTATGGCTCAAACAAGCCTCCAACCTCGTGCTTGGATAGGACGTGGGGTTGGAAAGATGGGCCTCGAGGATGAGAGGATGGGTAATTTTATAGGGGGGGCAAGGCGGTGCAGGCCTTGTGTTGTAAATTTGGCAATCCTTGAATGGTGCTTGGAAGGCCATGGTAAGGGGTAAGTCCTGGCTGATTGTTCGAAATATAGTAAATCTCTCGAGAGTCATGTCATTCATGCATTGACATACTGATGTTGAAAGCATGGTGTATTGTGTAGTAAGGTTGTGGAACCTCATTCTTTTGTAATTTGATTTTATATTTATATGTTGACAGTTTTATGAAATGAACTTTGTATTTTATATGTCTGTCTTTGTTTCATAAGCTTACCCTTGCCTTGCTATTTTTTTTGGTGTGGTTGCTGGTGTTGTCGTGTGTTGTTGTGACTGTGATGATCACGTCGTTGACTTGGGAGTAGAGGGTAAAGCTTTCGCAGAGCCAGATTCTCGTAGCGGATGATGGAGGTCTCAACTAGAGATGTTAGAAGGCTCTAGTGGGGTAGCTTTTTGATAGCTTTGTATATGTTGTGTAGTATGACCAGCTATAAAGAGTTTCGTTTTTGAACCTTTCCCTGAGTTGTATTATGTTAGGTGAGTATGCCATATGAATTTAGGTCCTATATATATATATTTTATAGTATGTATGACATCATAGAAATATTTCATCTTTATTATTTAGTATTATCTTAATGTATGAAGTGGTAATATAGTATTGCAATGACAGTGGCTCATTGCACCTGTTTGATATTTGGCCTTAATCGCTCTCAAATTTGGAGCATCATGACCTTTCATCAACTTTGTTTTTAAATAGGGATAGTATTTTGACAATTCATCAAATTTAGTAGCATATTCCCCAACAGACATATTACCCTGCTTCAACTCAAGGAATTCTGTTTCTTTTTTTTGCCTTAGGTCTTTTGGGAAATACTTCACTAGAAACTTCAGATGAAATACATCCCAAGTTATTAGTCTTCCTTTGACTTCTTCTTGCTGCTTAGCATACCTCCACCAATGTTCTGCCTTTTCAGATAACATAAGATGGCATAAGTCACATTGTGTGCATCAGTGCACTTTATGGCAATAAATATTTTCTCGATCTCTTGTAATCCAATTTTGAGAACCATTAGGATCGAATCCGTCTTTGACTATTGGAGGGTTGTTTTTGCGAAAAGCTACACGCCCTTGGTATTTTGTAGGTTCATTGTCTCGTCCTTGATTCATGTTTTCAAGGATAGTAGCCATTCTTTCAATTATTTGTTGGGTCATATCTTGTCGTGGTCTTCCAACCATTGTCTGAAAAAGAGAATCAATGTCTTAGTTTATGCTTTGAATAAAACCACATGTTAGGTGTGCAAAATAATATGTGAAATAGTACACCAGATAGATTCCTAAAAAAGAGAGGTAGGTCACAATGGATATTCTTAAGTACCAAGTCTTTCCTACCAGAACCTACCTAGACATGCACTAATCACTTTTACTAAACCCAACAGCTAACATTAGGTTTATTCTTAGCAAGGTCTTCAATTGCGTGCGCAACCCACTTTCCGTAACAAGGTTGGATGTTTATAACCAATATAAGAGCAAGTAATTCATCTTTCATTTGTTTTATCAACAGCAAATGAAAGAACACACAGCATAAAGAATGGTCAAGGCCATACCCCAGGCTTTGACATGATGAAATTGCTCTAATACCACTAATGTAACACCTATCCATATTAAATACAATTCACCTTAATTTAGTTACTAAGTTTAAGTAAAGAAAATGCGTATAAATTTTTTCTACTTTTATAATAGAAAATTTTCAAACTTAATAGGATTTGGAAATAACAGTAAAAGATGAAAGATATAACTGTATATACATATATGTTGGAAACCATACATCATAGTTTGATAATACATGATAATCAAAAAACTAAAGAATACATCAAAAGATGACACTATATTATCCAATATATACATTAAAAGCGTCCTATACAAAAGTAGTGCCAATCTACCCTATTCCCTTATATAAAAGAAAAAATATAGGTCATCAGATCCTTGCTATTGGAATGCCCTCTAACTTGTACTCAGCATTGCGGGGCTTTAATGTCATCTTCAATAATCAAGATCAATCAAACATAGAAGAAAATAATGGAGTGAAGTGTTTTGTTCTAAAATCAATTTTACATGTTTGGTAGGAAATCTACCATAAAACAAAGATAAAACATAGCTGCAATAAAATAAAAGGGAACCTAAGGTTCATTCTAAGTTATATTAGACTACCCTTGATTAAGTATGGATCCATACTCCCATTAGTGAGTAATAGGGCTCAACAGAACTGGGAAGTGACTGAGAGTATGTATACTTCATCAAATCATCACATGGTACAGTTTTCCTCATTATTGAGAAAATAATAGTTAGGATATCCATTATAAAGGTTACTCTTAAACCAATCCTGAAATGTTAAGTAGTTGTTGGTTATCAAGCTTGGTCAAGCGAAATCCGGCTCGAGGGAACTACTCCAACCATTGGAACTTTCACCACTCGATACCTACCCATAAGACCTCCATAAGTGGGTCCTTACATTTCATTCATCAGCGTACCAAACTGTATCTTCCTTAGCAGGGTGTCATGCTACAACATGTCACTTGCTTTACTTACTCACTAATCTATCCACTTGCTACTTCTCAAACAAAGGTTTCCTAGTTCAATAATTTGAGCACCAGTATATCAACATTTTTGCCTTATATTGCAAAAATTACACAGTACTTAAAATTTATAGAGAACAACAAAGTAATTATAGTTTTTTCTAGAAATTTTGATAGAATATAATTAAATAAATACATTTTAATTTTCTAAATTTGAAGCAGAGTAATAGCTTAGTAAGTGCATTTTAATTTTCTAAAATTGAGCAGAGTGAAACTAAGC